>CM050212.1:5325000-5330000 GCA_027475355.1 Coilia nasus | reverse complement strand
TCTGCAATTAATGAGCGAAGTCAGTCACACACAGCCACCTTGAGCCACCCTATTTTGTGTCAAAGCCACCCTATTTTTTTTGCAGATTTCTAAAATTATTTATATATATTTTTCTTTTTTTCTCCAAAAACAAATGCAGTAAAGAACTGAGTGCGAGCCACCAAGAACGCAAGTTAATCTGAGCACAAGTTTCCGTGTGTTTGCGTATTGTTACGAGCTATCAACAACGCAAAATAATCTGAACACAAGTTTCCTATTACTCATTGGTTCTGTGTCAAGCGTCACGTCACGTGGTACGGGGCATCTGCAGCTGGATAGCAGAGGCATGGTGCAGCCCTTCTTTTAAAATTCCTCACCCAGTTTGGGTTGGATGCCGCAGATAGGCTACACATTAACACGGTGAGATTGCAATTTGACGTCAGTGGTTTGCATTTGCTTGACCTAGACTACACTGAGCTATGGGGAGTGAGGAAAGACGATATTGTAGCTTTTCTATTTCGACTGTAAATCTGGCACATTACCATGGTGAACAAACCTAGCTGTGTGTGTGGGTTGTACTAGCATTAGTTTTGTCATGGGAAACGATACTGTTTCATTCTGTCTATTCGTTGGCTAGATGGATATACGAAGATATTTTAAGAAAGAGGCGAAGGAGCAGCTGATGCTGAGGCGGTCTCGGTTGAGGTAAAGGTCGAACACGAACACCAATGTATTTTGGCCACAGCATTGTGCAACGCATTCCTCGAGTTAAAGACGTTGCATGTCGAATTATATTGGGAAAGTTTCCGAACGTTGTGGCCGCCAAACTTTTTTTTCCAACAGGCATCTTAGTTTATTTAATTTGGTTGGGCGTCTCAATGTCTGATGTGTCATGCTCATCAGCATGACATGCCTGATTAGAACGTGTCTAACATGAACCCTCTGTTAAATGACAAGTTAAAGGTCGAAAATCAGGTATGCATTTGCAACCTGTGAAAACACAACACAAATGGCAAGTGAGGGTGATGACCCATGTGGAATGCATCCCAAACTCAAGTATTTTCCCTTCTTTGCAATGATGCTATTGTCTACTGCCTATTTATGACAATTTGTATTTTAGGTTACACCATATGTTATAAGCAAATCTATCAAAGACTAAGCCTTTGCAGCACACACACACATACACACACACACAGAGAAACAGGGTTATTGCAAAGCAGCAGAGTGCGTATTACAAAGTAATGTAAAGTGAATGGTGCAAAAAGGTATATTGCAAATAATGTGGCAGACATATAGGGGGTTGAGACCAAGTTTTCATTCCTGGCTTAATGGCCACTTAGTGGTGCAGATTTCTAGTTTTCTGGCAGGTGGAGGGGAAAATGGGAAAGGTGAAAGAGGTGCAGGGGAGTTAACCATCCTGATGGCCTGTTTTATGAAGATGTTGGTACGTGTAGTGTGGTGGTTAGAAAACAGAGTCTTCTGTATAATGTTTACATGATGATGAGTTATGAAGCACTTGCCCTTTTCATTTTGCGCAGGAATGTATGGCACCTATTGTGGGCAGCTCTGGCCTAGTGGTTAGAGAGATGATCTTGCATTTGGAAGGTTGCTGGTTCGAATCCTGCTCTTCCCATGGCTGAGATGCCCATGAGCAAGGCATCTAACCCCACACTGCTCCAGGGACTGTAACTGAAACCCTGTAAATATCTGTAAGTCGCTCTGGATAAGAGCGTCAGCTAAGTGTAATGTAACCTACCATTGTTTTTATTTGTATTTTAGCACAATCTAGCTGGTGTAGTTTAGCTGGCGAAGCAGCTGAAGGTGTCATGGTCTTAAAATAACGAATTGACTGACAAAGCCTTAGTTGGTGCTCTGAAAATGTTTTCGGTGCGCGCATAGCGCGTGGGCAACACCTTTTGTCCTCAGGGGCTAAGCCACCCCTGTTTCTCAAACCTAGTGACGTCCCTGGTCACACATAAGCTTCCTTCCCAATAACGCACATTTTAGTCCTACCATTATATTTACAGGTTTATAATTCCTGCACATCTTTTAATTGTGTGAAAGGGCTACAAAACGGGGCAATACAAAATGAGTAGGCGGTCACCAAGTTGAATCTTAACTCCTGGTCGGCAGTGACAGTGTTCAGGGATACAGTAGGGGAAAAACAGTATGTTGACTGTCGAGTGACAAACAGAAGGAGATGGACAGAAAAAGGTCAAAACCATTAGAAGTGTAGAAATGACCAAAAGATGAAGGTATGCAACTGTTCTCTCTGCATGATCACGTTATCCATGCCATGAATGAAGGGCTAATGTTAATCATGTTGTTTTGACGCCCGTGGTCTCTTCCAGAATAAGGTGAATAACTCTTACGTTTGTTAGCCTTCTAGCTATGATGCTACGGTTGCTATACTCAACAATAATTCGGTCTTAGCTCAACAAACACAGGATCTAATTTCACCATAAGATTTGGCTTTGCAACAAAACGGTTACAAGTTAAGTTATTATTGATTTCGATAATTTGGGTAACGTTGAGCCCTGTCATTAGCCAACAGAATGTTATTATGGTAGTTTCAACATTTGCAATTTGCTGCAACTCATAGTTTGCATCATAGACATGTCTATGGTTTGCATAGTTTAACTATAGGGTAGTTTAGCATAGTAAACCAGTCATACCTGAACGTGTAACAAGCATACTGTAGAATTCGAGGCAGTAACCAAGGAGCTAATTGTTCCTCCATAAAAGATAGATTAATATAGCGTCTAATGATGGACATTTGGCATGTAAGGGCATGCTATTATAATGGAATTGTAATTTATGGATGTTTTCTATAAGAGTTTTTGTAGCCTACAGTGTTTTGATTTTAATTTCAAGTGCAATTCAATAATAAGAATCACTATGTGCTCATAACAAAACGTGCAAAGTTATGTTTTTTTTTCCCCGGGTCTCGCCCGGGGAGTAATTCAATGTAGAACCACCACTGCACACATACGCACGAACACGCATGCACACACACACACACACACACACACACACATGCCCATGCAAGGTTCTGCAGGTATACCAGCAACATCATTATGGATGCATTTCATGTGCATTGTCCTGGAAAATGCTAGCTGATAAAGTACTATGGTCTGAGGTCACAAATGTCACAGTGGGCTTGTTTGAAACAACTGGTTGGCTGAGTGGCTGGCTTAACGCAGTGCATTCTGGACTTGAAATAGTGACGCCACCACATACCACACCATACCCATGCATGTACAAGATTGTCCAAAAATGTCACTATTTCAAGTCCAGAACGCAGAATGCATTGCTGTAAGCCAGCCACTCAGCCAGCCAGTCATCTCAAACAAGCCTAGTGTCAAGCCGTGACAAATCTGGCACGTACTGCTTGTGACGGGTTCGGAGAACCTTGGTGGGCTAAGACATCTATCGCCATGAGTGACTACGCTGAAGGTAAAGGTCTGTCCGCAGGTCAGCTCTGTCCACAGCTCTGTGTCGTTGGTCATGAAGGAGTCGACGTATCCCAGGCTCCCTGTCACTGTCACACTGTAGGAGGAGGCCCCTGCTGCAGCACTCCACATGAGCACCACGCTGTCATTGCCACAAGACATGCCATCAACCATCACATCTCCAGGGGGACAGGGCTCTGCAAAGTAAAAACAATGATTATATCCGAAATAAAATAAAAAAACTCTTGGACAGAATGATAAATGATCAAAAAAACCTTTGATGATTGTCCATGGATGTCTTATGTCTGTCTGCCTATGTGTGTGTGTGTGTGTGTGTGTGTGTGCATGACTGTCTGTATGATGTGTACATGATGTGATATACTGTATCTGTAGATGTGTATATACTGTGTATAGGTGTTACATGTGTATATGTGACATGTACATGTGTATATGATGTGTATAGGTGTTACATGTGTATATGTGACATGTGTAGATGTGTATATGATGTGTATAGTTGTTACATGTGTATGTGTGATGTGTAGATGTGTATATGATGTGTATAGGTGGTAAATGTGTATATGTGACACGTGTAGATGTGTATATGATGTGTATAGTTGTTACATGTGTATGTGTGATGTGTAGATGTGTATATGATGTGTATAGGTGTTACATGTGTATATGTGACACGTGTAGATGTGTATATGATGTGTATAGGTGGTACATGTGTATATGTGACACGTGTATATGTGTATATAATGTGTATAGGTGGTACATGTGTATGTGTTATGTGTAGATGTGTATATGATGTGTATAGGTGTTACATGTGTATATGTGTATATGTGACACGTGTATATGTGTATATAATGTGTATAGGTGGTACATGTGTATATGTGACACGTGTATATGTGTATATGATGTGTATAGGTGGTACATGTGTATGTGTGATGTGTATATGTGTATATGATGTGTATAGGAGGTACATGTGTATATGTGATGTGTAGATGTGTATATGATGTGTATAGGTGCTACATGTGTATATGTGACGTGTAGATATGTATATGATGTGTATAGGTGTTACATGTGTATATGTGTATATGTGACATGTGTATATGTGTATATAATGTGTATAGGTGCTACATGTGTATATGTGACACGTGTATATGTGTATATGATGTGTATAGTTGTTACATGTGTTTATGTCACATGTGTATATGTGTATATAATGTGTATAGGTGCTACATGTGTATATGTGACGTGTAGATATGTATATGATGTGTATAGTTGTTACATGTGTATGTGTGATGTGTAGATGTGTATATGATGTGTATAGTTGTTACATGTGTATATGTGACATGTGTATATGTGTATATAATGTGTATAGGTGCTACATGTGCATATGTGACGTGTAGATATGTATATGATGTGTATATGTCACATGTGTAGATGTGTATACAATGTGTATAGGTGATATACGTATGTCAGTATGTGTATATGCGACATGTGTAGATGTGCAAAGTATATTATGTGCATAAGATGTGTATATGCTGCTGGACACCTTAATTTGCTTCA
>CM050212.1:5310000-5312500 GCA_027475355.1 Coilia nasus | reverse complement strand
TGGTGCACAGGACTGCTGGGGCTGTTGCAGACCTGGTTCTGGGCCACCACGGTCACGCCGTAGGCGTGCCCACACGGCAGACTGGGCACCACGCACGCCGGCTCGTCTGAGACACACGTGATCACCTGGCCGTCGCCATCCGTCACCGTGGCACGGTAGCTGCTGGCCTCTCCATGCTGCTCCCAGGTGATGTTGAGGAGACCCGTGTCACACTCCAGTTGGGTCTGAATGTCCATTGGTGTGCAAGGGGCTGGGGATCACATGTGCGACAAGAGTCACATGTGCTGTCGTGCCAAATTTCATGCATGCTCAAAGCTGCATAAATGATAACAATCCATGTCTAAGAGGTTAAGAACATAGCTGAGAGGACTTCCAATACATGGTTTGGGAACCACACTTAGTACAAGTAAACAACTTTCTCAAAGGTTTTTCATAGCATGCTAAGAGGGATGTTAATGGGCCTTTAACAGTTGGTTCTCTGCATGGTTGTAAGAATTTATGAATGTATGATTTTTTTTGTTTTTTCTAAATGAGTAACTGTCATCCTGCTAACCTGTTAGCCAGGTAGATGAGCTAAGTCATCAGTCATCTAAATCTCCAGTGTTAACCCTTTTAGAGACACCCCCTATTACAACTTTGTTGTTGTTGACTCTGATGTTGTAATGTGGTACTTCTGTTCTTTTTTCATTCAAAACGAGTCGTTCCACCACTCGTAGGGCTACGAGCACAGGCAGAAGGAATACAGGACAGGAGGCAGATGGAATACAGGACAGGAGGCAGAAGGAATACAGGACAGGAGGCAGAAGGAATACAGGACAAGAGGCAGAAGGAATACAGGACAGGAGGCAGATGGAATACAGGACAGGAGGCAGAAGGAATACAGGACAGGAGACAGAAGGAATACAGGACAGGAGGCAGAAGGAATACAGGACAGGAGGCAGAAGGAATACAGGACAAGAGGCAGAAGGAATACAGGACAAGAGGCAGAAGGAATACAAAACAGGAGGCAGAAGGAATACAGGACAGGAGGCAGAAGGAATACAGGACAAGAGGCAGAAGGAATACAGGACAAGAGGCAGAAGGAATACAGGACAGGAGGCAGAAGGAATACAGGACAGGACTTCTTGCTTTCCCAAGCCGGTTTGTCCCCCTCTGCCTCTCACCTATCTGCAGCATCTGTGCGTCGCTCCTGGCTCCCGTGCAGGTGTCGTCTATTCCTGCCACATAGACCTGGTACGTCTGGCCACAGGCCAGGCCGGTGATGTTGCAGGCTGTGTCGTTCGTGGTGCAGGACCCTAGGGAACCCAGGCTGCCCTTGGCGACGGCCATGTATGAGATTGAGCCACGCGAGGCCGTCCAGGAAACGCCGATGACGTCGGACTGACACGAGGACACAACGTGCACATCAGTGGGTGGGCATGGGGCTGTGGGTGAGAGAGAGAGACATGTCAGTGGGTGGGTGAGAGAAAGAGACATGTCAGTGGGTGAGAGAGAGACATGTCAGTGGGTGAGAGAGAGAGAGACATGTCAGTGGGTGGGTGAGAGAGAGAGACACGTCAGTGGGTGGGTGAGAGAGAGAGACATGTCAGTGGGTGAGAGAGAGACATGTCAGTGGGTGAGAGAGAGAGAGACATGTCAGTGGGTGGGTGAGAGAGAGAGACATGTCAGAGGGTGGGTGAGCGAGAGAGACATATCAGTGGGTGGGTGAGAGAGAGAGACATGTCAGTGGGTGAGAGAGAGACATGTCAGTGGGTGGGTGAGAGAGAGAGACATGTCAGTGGGTGGGTGAGAGAGAGAGAGACATGTCAGTGGGTGAGAGAGAGACATGTCAGTGGGTGAGAGAGAGAGAGACATGTCAGTGGGTGGGTGAGAGAGAGAGACATGTCAGAGGGTGGGTGAGCGAGAGAGACATATCAGTGGGTGGGTGAGAGAGAGAGACATGTCAGTGGGTGAGAGAGAGACATGTCAGTGGGTGGGTGAGAGAGAGAGACATGTCAGTGGGTGGGTGAGAGAGAGAGAGACATGTCAGTGGGTGAGAGAGAGACATGTCAGTGGGTGGGTGAGAGAGAGAGACATGTCAGTGGGTGGGTGAGAGAGAGAGACATGTCAGTGGGTGAGAGTGAGACATGTAAGTGGGTGGGTGAGAGAGAGAGACATGTCAGTGGGTGAGAGAGAGACATGTCAGTGGGTGGGTGAGAGAGAGACATGTCAGTGGGTGAGAGAGAGACATGTCAGTGGGTGGGTGAGAGAGAGACATGTCAGTGGGTGAGCGAGAGACATGTCAGTGGGTGGGTGAGAGAGAGAGACATGTCAGTGGGTGGGTGAGAGAGAGAGAGACATGTCAGTGGGTGGGTGAGAGAGAGAGACATGTCAGTGGGTGAGAGTGAGACATGTAAGTGGGTGGGTGAGAGAGAGAGACATGTCAGTGGGTGAGAGAGAGACATGTCAGTGGGTGGGTGAAAGAGAGAGACATGTAGGTGGGTGGGCATGGGGCTGTGGG
>CM050212.1:5300000-5305000 GCA_027475355.1 Coilia nasus | reverse complement strand
TAAATGCCGGTAAAATATGAAAGTGGCTGGTATACTTAGGACAGGAAATAAGAATTAACTGTTGAGTTGAGAAACAGGGAGAAACAGAGAGAGAGAGAGAAAAACAGAGAGAAACAGAGAGAGAGAGAGAGACAGAGAAACAGAGAGAGAGAGAGCGAGAAACAGAGAGAGAGAGAGAGAAACAGAGACCGAGAGAGAGAAACAGAGAGAGAGAGAGAGACAGAGAAACAGAGAGAAACAGAGAGAGAGAAACAGAGAGTGAGAGAGAGAAACAGAGAGAAACAGAGAGAGAGAGAAACAGAGAGCGAGAGAGAGAAACAGAGAGAAACAGAGAGAAACAGAGAGAGAGAAACAGAAAGCGAGAGAGAGAAACAGAGAGAAACAGAGAGAGAAACAGACAGCACAGCTGTCATACCTGAGTCAAACTCTGTGGTGGCTGCGGTGTTGCTGCTGCAGGCTGCGTTGGAGGAGAGCACGGTGGCGGTGTAGTGCTGGCCGCAGTGCAGCCGCAGCTCGCAGGACGTGCTGTTAGTGGCGCAGGAGGCGTTCCCCGCGCTGCTCGTCACCGTCGCTGTGTAGGAGGTGGCCCCAGCGCCCCCCACCCAGGACAGCACGCCCTTGCTGGTGCCACAGGTGGTGCGCATGGTCACGCCCCTGGGGGCGCATGGGGCTACAGGTGTGCATGAGACAGACGGACATTGGGGGTTGGGGGGAGGGGGGGGGGGGTTGGATGGTGGATGAGATGTTTGATTAGTCATTGTTTATGGGGGGGGGGGTTGGATGGTGGATGAGATGTTTGATTAGTCATTGATTCTGGGGGGGTGGGGGGGGATTGAATGGTGGATGAGATGTTTGATTAGTCATTGGGGTTAGGGTTAGGGTTAGGGTTAGGGTTTGATTAGTCATTGGGGCAGCTGTGGCCTAGTAATCAGGGTTAGGGTTAGGGTTTGATTAGTCATTGATTATTGGTGGCACTTTCTTTGAAGGTGTCTACATAAGTGTGACATGAGCCCTTTATAAACATGACATGACACATATCATGAACATTAATGACACTTCATTCATGTGTATGACTGCTGTCATTAAGTGTCATTCAATTTTTGCAATGTCTGAATAAAAAAAAATATCAACTTAACATTCCAAACAGCAAATAACACTTAATGACGTCAGAAGGCTCTATACGCTCTATAACAAACATTAATAACATCAGAATGCTCTGTACGCTCTATACCAAACATTGATGACATCAGAAGGCTCTGTACGCTCTATAACAAACATTGATGACACCGGAAGGCTCTGTACGCTCTATAACAAACATTGATGACATCAGAATGCTCTGTACGCTCTATAACAAACATTGATGACATCGGAAGGCTCTGTACGCTCTATAACAAACATTGATGACATCGAAAGGCTCTGTACGCTCTATAACAAACATTGATGACATCGGAAGGCTCTGTACGCTCTATAACAAACATTGATGACATCGGAAGGCTCTATACGTTCGAATGACTGTTTTAGTGATGGACCAATGTGTTTTGGGCCACTGGCCCACCTGATTTTTTTCAATGCCAAACATTTATGTCATGTCATATATTATTTATGACGTATGATTCTGGCTACTACGCCCCTGTTATGGAGACGCTAGCGAATGGTCCACACACTGACCGTACCTGTGCTATTGTTCAGAGGCACGCTCTCCATCATAGTGGTACTAGCACCCTGCCTGACAGACTGACCGCTTGTTCCTTTGTTGACGTTTAGAGGCACGCTCTCCAGTGATACTAACAAACAAAAGGTCCACAGACTCACTGTACCTGTGCTAATGTTCAGAGGGACGCTCCGACCACTGGTGCAGACAGAGTCCCTGGCAAAACCCCAGAAGGTGAAATCGGAGCCACAGGTCAGGCCCCTTAGCACCGCAGAGGTGTTTGGCGTGGACATGGACACGTTGGGGAAGTGCTCCAGGATATACTGGGCCCCTGACACCGGGCTCGGGTCCCAGCTGAGCGTCAGGTCGTTCGTCTCGCAGGACGTCCGGCCAAACAGGTTGGTGGGAGGACAGAGGCCTGAAACAGGAACATGAATGGCAGAATGGTTTGTTTGTTTTTATTTAGGTCCCCATTAGCTTTTGCAAAGCAGCAGCTATCCTTCCAGGGGTTCATTATATTTAAATATGACAATACATTACATGAGCAACATAACATAATACAAGGAAACACACAGACAATAGGTAGTTACATTTCACATAAATCACAAAACAAAATACAAAACAAAACAACACAGACAAAGAGACAGCTGCATGAATTAAAGTTGATATTTAGATAATGGCTTTTGAGTTGCTTTCTAAAGCCATGAAGACGTAAATGAGTACTGATAGTCTGCTCAGCCAAGGTCCCAGAGGAACACGCATCAGATGTTAAGAGAAAAATCTCTGCACACTTAGATCCATGCAAAAAAAGCTGTGCTTAATTTTTTTCCCAAGCTTTCGGTCAAGAGGGCATGTCTCTAGAATCTCTCTTGGTTCTAAGTGTAAAGGGATTTTTTTGTAAACAAAGTATTTATATGTAAAAAAATAAAGAAAGAATTTGGGCAAAGTGCTAATGCTTTACAAGGGAAAAAGCACATAACCTAACACTGAGGAAACAGGAGAGTGAGAGTACAGTTTTGCGAGATAGCAACACCTGTTTGCTAAGTATTTTAAATACACACACACATACATACACACACACACACACACACACACACACATAATTAGACAACACTGAGACAAAACAGTGCTGCTAGAATGCAGCGCTGGTAAAGTTCTTGTTCACCTGTGGCAAGAGTAACAGGCTGGCTTGGCTCACTCTGGCAACCCCGCTCACGCGTAACCACAGTGATGGCGTATCTTTCGCCACAGTGCAGGTCAGTGAAGGCGCAGCTGGTGCCAGTGCTGTTGCAGGTGTGGGTGTGGCCATCATCCGCTGTCGCCGTGGCAACGTAGAGATCAGCAGCCAAGGCAGCGGTCCAGGTAACCGTGCCGACGTTCCCGTTGCACTTCAGTGACACGGACACGTCAGTGGGGGGGCAGGGGCCTAAGAACAGACAGACGAAAAGAGGAGTGGGCAGGAAAGGAGGGGAAAAAGACAAACAGAGGGAGCGAGAGAGACAGTGTGTGAGAGAGAGGAAGAGGAATGTGATCAGAGACAGAGAAAAAAGAACGAATAAATTAGTGTCTTGTATTGTCTTTGCAGTCTTTCCACAGTCCAGAGTGTGCATGTGTGTGTGTGTGTGCGTGTGTGCGTGTGTGTGTGCGTGTGTGTGTGCGTGTGTGTGTGCGTGTGCGTGTATACCACAGCATTACCTCACACAAAGGAGTATGCAACACTGGGGACATGTAGTCCAGTGTGTGTGTGTGTGTGTGTGTGTGTGTGTGTGTGTGTGTGTGTGTGTGCCACAGCGTTACCTGACACAAAGGAGTGCTGAGCGCTGGGGAATCCGCTGCAGGTGTGGGTGTAGGGGGTGACGGTGATGAGGTATGAGGTGTGTGTGTGTGTGTGTGTGTGTGTGTGTGTGTGTGTGTGTGTGTACCACAGTGTTACCTGACACAAAGGAGTGCTGAGCGCTGGGGTATCCGCTGCAGGTGTGGGTGTAGGGGGTGACGGTGATGAGGTATGAGGTGTGTGTGTGTGTGTGTGTGTGTGTGTGTGTGTGTGTGTGTGTGTGTGTGTGTGTGTACCACAGTGTTACCTGACACAAAGGAGTGCTGAGCGCTGGGGAATCCGCTGCAGGTGTGGGTGTAGGGGGTGACGGTGATGAGGTATGAGGTGTGTGTGTGTGTGTGTGTGTGTGTGTGTGTGTGTGTGTGTGTGTGTACCACAGTGTTACCTGACACAAAGGAGTGCTGAGCGCTGGGGTATCCGCTGCAGGTGTGGGTGTAGGGGGTGACGGTGATGAGGTATGAGGTGTGTGTGTGTGTGTGTGTGTGTGTGTGTGTGTGTGTGTGTGTACCACAGTGTTACCTGACACAAAGGAGTGCTGAGCGCTGGGGAATCCGCTGCAGGTGTGGGTGTAGGGGGTGACGGTGATGAGGTATGAGGTGTGTGTGTGTGTGTGTGTGTGTGTGTACCACAGTGTTACCTGACACAAAGGAGTGCTGAGCGCTGGGGAATCCGCTGCAGGTGTGGGTGTAGGGGGTGACGGTGATGAGGTATGAGGTGTGTGTGTGTGTGTGTGTGTGTGTGTGTGTGTGTGTGTGTGTGTGTGTGTGTGTGTACCACAGTGTTACCTGACACAAAGGAGTGCTGAGCGCTGGGGAATCCGCTGCAGGTGTGGGTGTAGGGGGTGACGGTGATGAGGTATGAGGTGTGTGTGTGTGTGTGTGTGTGTGTGTACCACAGTGTTACCTGACACAAAGGAGTGCTGAGCGCTGGGGAATCCGCTGCAGGTGTGGGTGTAGGGGGTGACGGTGATGAGGTATGAGGTGTGTGTGTGTGTGTGTGTGTGTGTGTGTGTGTGTACCACAGTGTTACCTGACACAAAGGAGTGCTGAGCGCTGGGGAATCCGCTGCAGGTGTGGGTGTAGGGGGTGACGGTGATGAGGTATGAGGTGTGTGTGTGTGTGTGTGTGTGTGTGTGTGTGTGTGTGTGTGTGTGTGTGTACCACAGTGTTACCTGACACAAAGGAGTGCTGAGCGCTGGGGAATCCGCTGCAGGTGTGGGTGTAGGGGGTGACGGTGATGAGGTATGAGGTGTGTGTGTGTGTGTGTGTGTGTGTGTGTGTGTGTGTGTGTGTGTGTGTGTGTACCACAGTGTTACCTGACACAAAGGAGTGCTGAGCGCTGGGGAATCCGCTGCAGGTGTGGGTGTAGGGGGTGACGGTGATGAGGTATGAGGTGTGTGTGTGTGTGTGTGTGTGTGTGTGTGTGTGTGTGTGTGTGTGTGTGTGTGTGTGTGTGTGTGTGTGTGTGTGTGTGTGTGTGTACCACAGTGTTACCTGACACAAAGGAGTGCTGAGC
>CM050212.1:5292500-5295000 GCA_027475355.1 Coilia nasus | reverse complement strand
AAGATGTAAAATGGCTATACTTGTCTGAATCGTAGTGATGGAGTGTGTGGTACTGTTGCAGCGTTCGTCCCCTGCCATGACGGTGATGTTGTAGGCCAGGCCGCACGTGAGCTGCGTCAGGTCACAGGTGGTGTTGGTTGTGCGGCAGGAGTCCACCCTGGGCGCCTCTGAGCTGCGTGCCAGCACGGTGTAGCCTCTGGCCCCTGCGCTGGCACTCCATGCCACGCTAGCCACCCCCTCGGGACAGTGCAGCGCCACTGTCACATTCTCAGGCTCGCAGGGAGCTGTCAGGGGGGGGCACAGTGATTATATGCTGTAGCTGCATACACGTTTCATACTGCTTATGTTGGCACAGAAAATGGAACAAACAGGTATGAACTGAACAAAAAGCAGTACAATACAAACAATGCAGATTAAACATGCTTATCCTGAATTAGTGCTTCACCAGCATTATTGAATTATTTGGGACCATTTTTTTGTGGATTACATGGCAAACTATTGTGATCACATTTGGAATTATATATATTATATTAGACCGCTCAACAGAATTACAATTCTACTACATCTTACTTTCAGTATTTCCTTGAATCCTTTAACAGTACAAAATTGCCTGTGCTGTCACTTTGGAATGTGAATTACATAATGAACTATTGCGATGATGTGTGGAATGTTATATGTTACATTATAGAATCATTTGTGCTGTCACATTATATGCAGAACATCAAAAAAGGGTTTTTTACTTTTCAAACAGTTAGCACTCTACTCCACTCGTCTCACCTGTCGTCACGGCGACCACCATGCTGAGAGAGCTGTTGCACCCCCTGTGGTGTGCCACCACCTGCAGTGTGTAGTTGTGTGCACAGCGGAGGTCCCTGAAGGAGCAGCGGGGCACAGAGGTGGCGCAGGTCTTGTGGAAGCCCCCCTCACCGTGGAGGAGGCCGGTGTAGGACAGCGCCCCCGCTGACGGGCTCCAGGACGCATACAGGTCATTGGTGGAGCACTCCACCCCCACAGATACATCCTCAGGCACACAGGGGGCTGCAGAGGGGATCACACGTGCGTGGGCGGACGGATGAAATGTTCACTCACAAACGTAAACACATACAGTACATCGTATGCATAGTTCAAACCGGGGGGGGTACTGGGAGGCATGGAACCCCCTGACCAAGACCTAGTACTCCCCCACATTAATAGCAGGGTTGGGGGCTACTTACATATTAATGTAATAATGTAAGACATAAAAGGTAGCTTCCCCCAATTATGGAGGTGTATTTCACATCATCAATATATGACAGTAGGGGCTTTTGATTCACAAGAGGGTAGCACTTGAAGAGCAAGGGGCACAACCCAAAATCAAACAGAATTGGCAGCACTGAGAATTCAGTTCAGCTGTAGCCTGGCTGTACTCTTCTTCCCAGTGAAACTTTAACTAGAGCACTGATGGCAGGGAGACCTTGCTGGACACCCAAGCACACATGCATAAATACTAACAGGACGGCATAGTTCGAATTGCAGGGGGCACTATCCCCCCCCAATCAAGACCCAGTGCCCCCTGAAGAGAGAAATATAAAAATAAAAGTAGTTACATTACTAATTCTGGCACATTAACGTGGGTGTATTTTCTTTTTACATACAACAATGTTCATGAATATGAATGGTCCCTATTAAATTAACCAATAAAATAAATAAAAATGATGCAATTCATGTAAAATGTAAAAGGTAGTACCCCCCCCCCCCCAATTATGAAGGGGTAATTCACACTGCAAGGCGCCATACCTGTGTTTACAGTCTGTGGAGCGCTGGCAGGCCCGGTGCAGTTTTGGTTGGATGCTGTGACGACGACGGTGTACCTGTAGCCACACTGGAGGCTGCGCACAGTGCAGCTGGGGCCTTTAGAGCTGCAGGTGCCCACAGAGCTCCCCCCTCCGTCAGTCACGGCTACGCTGTAGAGCAGACTCCCAGCTACAGACCAGCCCACCTGCAGCACGTTGGTGGCGCAGTCCAAGTTGGTGTCCACGCCAACTGGGGCACAGGGTGCTGAGGGATAGCACAAGACACATGACAAGAGGTCAAAGTTCAAGTCTATGATGCATCATTACAGTGGAGCCACTGTGTGTTCATTGCTAGCTTGTAGTTGTGGTCCAGAGTGATGGGTGTCTGGTGTGCAGTTTTACTTTTGTTTGTGTGTGTGTGTGTGTGTGTGTGTGTGTGTGTGTATATGTGTGTGTGTGTACATGTGTGTGTGTTTGTGTGTGTGTGTGTGTGTGTGTGTGTGTGTGTGTGTACGTGTACGTGTACGTGTGTATATGTGTGTGTGTGTGTGTGTGTGTACGTGTACGTGTGTATATGTGTGTGTGTGTGTGTGTGTGTGTGTGTGTGTACATGTGTGTGTGTTTGTGTGTGTGTGTGTGTGTACGTGTACGTGTGTATATGTGTGTGTGTGTGTGTGTGTGTGTGTGTGTGTGTATATGTGTGTATGTGTACATGTGTGTGTTTGTGT
>CM050212.1:5147500-5290000 GCA_027475355.1 Coilia nasus | reverse complement strand
TGGGTGTGCGCGCATACATGTGTGTTTATGATTGTGTGTGTGAGTGTGTGTGTGTGTATCTTTGTGTCTGTGTGCATGTCTGCATGTTTATGAATGTGTGTGTGTGTGTGTGTGTGTGTGTACGCCTGCATGTTTTGTGTGTGTGTGTGTGTGTGTGTGTCTGCGTGTACGTCTGCGTGTTTATGAGTGTGTGTGTGTATGCCTGTATGTGTGTGTGTGTGTGCCTGTGTGTTTATGGTTGTGTGTGTGTGTTTGTGTGTGTGTACACCAGCATGTTTATGTGTGTGTGTGTGTGTGTGTGCGTGAGAGAGAGCCTTTCTCACCCTGGCTGACCATAAGTGACCTGCTGGGCGCACTCAGGCAGCTGCCGTTGAATGACCTCACTTCCACGGTGTAGGACTCTCCACAGCTCAGGGAGTCCAGCCTGCTCTGGGTTGCCGTGGTGTTGACCTGCACCCGCTCGCCCTGGCTGGAGGTCACCTCGGTGGAGTAGCCATCTGCCCCCACTGTGGCGTTCCAGCCCACGCTCAAAACGCCAGTCTTACAGTCCACCTCAGCATGCGTGTTCCTCGGGCCACAGGGCACTGGGTTAGGGTTAGGGTTAGGGTTAGGGTTTGTTATAAGGACACGCACAGGAAAGAACAGACAAAGAAGTAGAGAAGGGTAAAAGAAGAGAAAAAAAGAACACAGAAAAGGTGAAAGAACAGAGAAAGGAGAAGAATGAAAGGGTGAAGGAACAGATACACAATAAGTGCTGTAGATGTGTGAAATCAACCCACGAACAGCAAGTTGTGAAGGAGAACCGACACCATACTTTGCTCAGTGGGTCAGGGAGCAGTGCATATACACCTCCTAGTGCTGGAACCCACCACCAGGTGAACCCTGAACCAGTTGCCACACAACAATAGCAATATGCACCAAACTATAAGTGTCAAACTGAAAACGTGTGTTTCGTGTCTTTTGTTTTTTGTTTAGTTTGTATGTACATGTGAACCTAAAAGTGTATGTGGATGAGTCGGGTAAGTCAGTGCATTAATGACATTCCATGCCGGTTATGTGTGCAGTTTTATGTGTGAGTGCACCTGAGCACCTGTGAATAAATGTTCTAAGCTTACTTACTTACACCAAAGGTTTACGAGAGCTGAAATTTGACTAATAACTTCTTTTTCACTGGGTAAAGCCTCATTTTCAGTGGAACAGCAACAAAAATGGCTGAGGATAGCAACAGGCTACGATGCCAGAAGACTCCCTAATCGCCAGCACCCGAGCGTGTGTGTGGGGCTCACCTGAGTCTATGTGGAAGGCCCCGAGCGTGTGTGTCTGTGGGGCTCACCTGAGTCTATGTGGAAGGGCCCGAGCATGTGTGTCTGGGGGAGCGTGTGTGCCTGGGGGAGCGTGTGTGTCTGGGGGAGCGTGTGTGTGGGGTTCACCTGAGTCTATGTGGAAGGGCCCGAGCGTGTGTGCCTGGGGGAGCGTCTGTGTCTGGGGGAGCGTGTGTGTGGGGTTCACCTGAGTCTATGTGGAAGGGCCTGGATGGCATGCTGGGACAGATGCCGTCGTGGTGTGTGACGGTGACCTCGTACACCTCCCCGCACCTGATGTCCGTCACCCGGCAGTAGTTGAGGTTGATAGAGCTGCAGCTGAGCAGGGCCCCCGAGCGGTCCACCAGCGAGGCCGTGTATGACGTCACTCGCGCCTGGGCGGCCCACATCACCATCACATTGCCTGCAGCGCAGTCCAGCACGGTCTTAATCTGGTCCGGGGGGCATGGGGCTGAGGACAGGAGCGGAATCATGTTGAATTGAGAATACTGGTTTGATACACCTGTATTAATTCTATGAGTATCTGTTTGTAGTAATAACACATAGATTTGTATCTGAAAACTGGTAGATTAAAGGTTCATGGGAAAAGAGTAAAAATATCAATATGTGTGATCAGGGATGAAGTCAGGAATTTTAGGCCCTATAAAAGAATACATTATTATTAGTAGTAGTATTGTAACAATATTGATACTGATAATCATCATCATCATCATCATCATCATCATAATAGTGTCCTGAAAGGGCTTCCTGCCAATGCTAATACCTAAGAATCACAATTAGTGTTAACATAATATTAATGAACTCTTACCTGTGTCTACGAACACAACATCGCTGCGGGACGAGTTGCACTTCCCGTTGGAGGCGATGACGTAGGCCTCGTAGGTGGAGCCGCAGGGCAGCTTACGGATGTCACATTGTGTCCCCATGGTATGGCATGTGTGCATCCCGCCATTGCTGTCTATGGCCATGGCCATGTAGAAGATCGCCCCACCGGCAAAGTCCCACCGGAGCGTCACGGAGTCTGTGCCGCACATCATCACGGCAGACACATTCTGGGGTACGCACGGCACTGACCAAACGCACAAGATACAAATTAGCCAAGGAGTTATGCTTTGCAAATCTGATTCATGAGATTTCTTAATACTTGTTTTGTTATGTTTTTCTGAAATGCTAAAACACAATTTCCGAAACCATGCATGATTTTCTCAAAACTGTGAACACAAACTCCAATTGTCCAAAAGCATTTCCCAAAACTCCGGACTCTTGTTGCAAAAGGAAACTATTGCCTCAAAATAGTTTTATGTGTGCTCAACACCAACCTCCATTCTCCAATCAGAAACAACACAGAAATGAAATCACAAATGAAGCAGTTAGTAAACACTACAGAAAAAAATGGAAAGCACAACTTTCAGATGCATACAAGTCCTTTTTTACAGCACTAAACATGCATTGTCAACTGAAAAAAAGGAAAACTACTTATGTATATGTACTGTACATAGACTAAAATATATAAAGTGGAAGAATGAAATGTTACAGTTTTTCTCAGTTGTTTACACAGAAATCATTGTGCTTGGGACACTATGACCACAACATCTAACTCATGCACCAACTCCCCTGAACCAATTCTGCTAAACTACAAGCACAACTTGCTGTTTTACACTCAAATAGCAGTTCTAAAACATTTTTTTTTTTCAAAACACTACTCACAATTCTTTGCATTTGGCACAATTTTCATGAAGAAAATCTCTTACAGTATGAATGTCTAGTCATATGATGGTTTGTGTGTAATTTGACAACAAAAGCATTTTGAGAATAAATGTTTTGAATTGTTTTGAATATAAAGTTTCATTTTGCAGGAGAATTAAGGGGCTTTGCCCAGTGTGTGTGTGTTTTGATTTTGTGTGTGGAGTTCTGAGAGTTTGAGGCATGCTTTGAGAAAATGTGTGTAAACAATTGAGTTACAAATCTGTAAATTATAGTGATACAGCACAAATGAAAACTACATGTGCTGTATACAGTGCTGCAAACAAGAGATCACTGGGCTTCATTTGGGCTGGGTGAGGCTAAAGCACCTCATCCACATCACAAGCAATGATGTTTCTTGCCAGGCAATGGGGAAAGAACCTCTAGTGTGTCGTATCCATCCTTGACACTACCTCACCTACGTCACCACAGGGATATTCCATGGCCTTCAAAAAATTACAGAACATGATCTATAATGCTGGCTCTAATTTGGTTAGAAATTAGCACTCTTTCCTTTACCTCCTCTTCCTCTTCTTTGCCACCCCACTCACATTTGGACTCTGTCCTCTTTGTCTCTCATAGGCATCCACTGCTGCAACCTCCAAAAACCTGGTTGCTCTTCCAATTGGCTTATATTGGTGGTGTCAGCTCATTTGAAATAAAGTAAAGTCAATGTTGACCCATTGTGCTTAGCGTATGGCATTTGTGCTTTATTTGTGATGAAAGAGTGAGATGTATGTTCACCATTTTCAATTGCATGTATCTAAGAATGCAACATGTGTTTTAACAATGAGATTGTGCTTAGAGTTTTGCAAAGACGCATCAATGAGTTCTGCAAATTGTGTTCTACTATGTGAAAATTGTTTAAGGTATTGGCAAAAGGGTGAAGAGTTCTGAGAAATAATTCAAGCAATTGGGAAAGTTGTTCAACCAGTAGGTGTTTGTGTTTTAGCAATTGAGAAAAACTGTAATACTAACTTATGTCAATTAATTTTTATTCAGTAACTCTTATGTATTAATTGATACATACATCCGCCTCATTACTGTAGATTACACTTATTTATTTTACTGCCCTTGTTACATCAAATAGGAACAGTGTAACTAAGTGTTTGACATTATGTACTGCACCATACGGGTAGGGTTAGTGTTTGATTGATGATCCAAGATGGGGCCACAGATGGCAGCCTTGGTGCATCGCTCTCTTGTGATTCTGATTGTGATGATTAAGTCTTGTATTCATGCATGAATTGGCTGACTGATACACTGATTTTGATTTTGCTCATTAAGTGTTGTGTTAACGCATGAATTGGCTGATTGGTACAATAATTGGGTCCCTACCGGTCTCGGCCACCTCTCCGAGGGTCCTCTCGCTTGGGCACTCCTCATCAAAAGCGGTGATGTAGGTGGTGAGGCTCTCTCCACAGGCCACGTCTGGCATGGCGCAGCTGTTGGTGGAGGAGGTGCAGTTGTAGCGGGCGCTGTGGTTGTGGTTCCCGAACGCCTCCACGGAATACTTCACGGCCCCGCCCGCCATGTCCCAGGTGCTGATCAGGACGTCGGTGGCACAGTCAGCAGAGCAGAGCAGATTTTGGGGTTGGCAGGGAGCTGTGGGGACATAAGGATATTTTATAGTCACATGCATAGACATGTTGGGGATACAAGAATACAAGGATATTTTATAGTCACATGCATAGACATAAGGATATTTTATAGTCACATGCATAGACATGTTGGGTAGAGTAGGACGTGCTGTGAAATTGCTGATTGTTAGTCTAAACTGTGCATGGGAAGGGGGCAGTAAAGTGTGTAGAATGCAGTTGGGGAGATGGCTATCAGATGAAAGGCAGAGGTAGACACATGGAGTTGGAAAACTATCATGTTGGTTTTCTGCATCATGAAAACAGATAGCCTAGATACTGTATGTCTGAAATATAAGTACTGGATACATTGAGCATAACTACATGTATCTTCATGTTGCTCATGTCTTAAAAGACTTTCCACTGACATTTGGGCTTCTGGGTATGTTTGTAAATAACAGAAAATATTAGTAGGCTACTAAAGAAGTTAACTAACCGTTTAACAAAAATGTAGAATGTATAAATTTAATAATGTACCGTATGAAGACACCATACTGTACTAGCTGTGATGTTAGGAAAATATTGGAAAAACAAACATGGTCGTATAGCATGGAAACAGAAAGTTATTGCAAATTAAAAAACATTAAATGTGGAAAAAAAATAATTTTCAAAATTCCATGACAAAAGTGCTGACATATATAACTTAAATCAGTCAAAGAAGTAGCCAGACAGAGACATTAGAATATTTATTATTTTGATAGTTTTGCATGCATAGTGATACTTATCATTCTAAAATCTATTGCTGTTTCTGCTTCAGCATAACTGTTCCTGTTATCCAGGGGAGAAACAGCACCCCCTTGTGGTTTCTACCAGTATCGCAGGAAATGGTTGGGGAGATGTCACAAATGCAGACAAGCAGTGCTGTACATTCATCTATTGTGCATCACGAACACAAAGAGATAGAGAGCGAGAGAGACAGACAGACAGACAGACAGAAAAAGACAGGCAGAGAGAGAGAGAGATGAAGCTAGAAATAGGACAATAAAGAGAGACAGACAGAAAAAGAGAGAGAGAGACAGATACATGGAGAGAGGGAGAGAGAGAAGGAGAGAGAGAGGGGCAGAGAGAGGGGGAGAGAGAGAGGGAGAGAGAGAAGGAGAGAGAGAGGGAGAGAGAAGGAGAGAGAGGGGCAGAGAGCGAGAGAGAAGGAGAGAGAGAGAGAGAAGGAGAGAGAGGGAAAGAGAGAGAGAGAAGGAGAGAAAGAGAGAAGGAGAGAGAGGGGGGAGAGAGAGAGGTAGAGAAGGAGAGAGAAGGAGAGAGAGAGGGAGAGAGAGAAGGGGAGAGAGAGAGAGAGAAGGCGAGAGAGAGAGGAGAGAGAGGGAGAGAGAGAAGGAGAGAGAGAGGGAGAGAGAGGGGGAGAGAGAGAGAAGGAGAGAGAGAGAGATAAGGAGAGAGAGAGAGAGAAGGAGAGAGAGGGAGAGAGAGAGAGGGAGAGAGAGAGAGAGAGGGAGAAGGAGAGGGAGAGAGAGAAGGAGAGAGAGAGAGAGAGAGGGAGAGAAGGAAAGAGAGAGAGAGAGAGGAGGAGAGAGAGAGAGAGAGAAGGAGAGGGAGAGAGAGAAGGAGAGAGAGAGGGAGAGAGAAGGAGAGAGAGGGGCAGAGAGCGAGAGAGAAGGAGAGAGAGAGAGAGAGGGAGAGGGAGAGAAGGAAATAGAAAGAGAGGAGGAGAGAGAGAGAGAGAAGGAGAGGGAGAGAGAGGGAGAGAGAGAGAGAGAGGGAGAGGGAGAGAAGGAAAGAGAGAGGGAGAGAGAAGGAGAGAGAGGGGCAGAGAGCGAGAGAGGAGGAGAGAGAGAAGGAGAGGGAGAGAGAGAAGGAGAGAGAGGGAGAGAAAGGGAGAGAGAGGGAGAGAGAGAGAGAGAGAGAGGGAGAGAGAGAGGGAGAGAGAGGGAGAGAAAGGGAGAGAGAGGGAGAGAGAGAGAGAGAGAGAGAGAGAGAGAGAGGGAGTGCTCCACAGTACCTGTGCGAACGCTGACTGAACGGCTCTCCTCACTCCTGCACTGGCCACTGACTGCGTAGACAGTAAATGTGTAGAGGCGTCCGCAGATGGTGTTGGTGAAGAAGCAGGAAGTGTCCGTGGTAATGCAGGGGATGTCCTCCAGCCCGTCGCTCTCCGCACGCGCCCGGTAGTAGTCTGTGTAGTTGTTTGCTTCCCAGGAGAAGATGATGACGTTGCTGGAGCACTCTCGAAAGGGCTCCAGGACCATGGGGGAGCAGGGAGCTGAGGGTTAGAGTAGAGGTCAAAGGTTACAGGTCAAAGAGCGTGTAACAGGTCAATCATAGATCATAGACTACATTACATTTCATTGCATTTAGCTGACACTCTTATCCAGAGTGACTTACAGTGAAGGAAGAACAGGGACAGTCCCCCTGGAGGGTTAGATGTGCTACCTAAGGGCACCTCAGCCATGGATGAGGGCGCAGAAGAGTGTTGCTGACACCACTTACTCAACCCCCCCATCCACATTTTTCTCCTACTGGTACGGGAATCGACCCTGCAACCCATTCGATCCTAAGACCATCTCCATAACTTTTAGGCCACAGCTGCCCCTATGCAAATGTTGCCCCCTATATATAAATGCTGCCCCCTATATATAAATGTTGCCCCCTATATATAAATGCTGCCCCCTATATAAATGCTCCTTGTCAGTCTGGGGGTAAACACCCTCTTCTGTTTACCTCTCAGCCCCATATCTCTAGCTCCTGTTGTTCTCACCAGCTGTAATATCTCTCCATCTTTGTGTGTTGGTGTGTGTGTGTGTGTGTGTGTGTGTGTGTTTGTCAGTGTGTGTGTGCGCGTGTGTGTGTGTCAGTGTGTGTGTTTGTCAGTGTGTGTCAGTGTGTATCAGTGTGTGTTGGTGTGTGTGTTTGTGTGTTTGTCAGTGTGTGTGTGTGTGTGTGTGTGTGTGTGTGTGTGTGTTGGTGTGTAAGTATCAGTGAGTGTCAGTGTGTGTCAGTGTGTGTTGGTGCGTGTGTGTATGTGTGGGTGTCAGTGTGTGTTGGTGTGTGTGTGTGGGGGGGTGTCAGTGTGTGTTGGTGTGTGTGTGTGTGTCAGTGTGTGTGTGTGTGTGTGTGTCAGTGTGTGTCAGTGTGTGTGTGTCAGTGTGTGTGTGTGTGTGTGTGGTGTGAGTGTGTGTGTGTGTGTGTGTGTGTGTGTGTGTGTGTGTGTGTGTGTGTGTGTGTGTGTGTGTGTATGTGTGTGTGTGTGTGTGTGTGTGTGTGTGAGAGAGAGAGAGAGAGAGAGAGACAGGGTGGAGATGGCTCCCACTGAAAGGAGACCATGTGAGCGGGAAAGGCAGACAAATGGATCTCCCATGGGTGTCATCACCTTTGATGTTGGTGTGTGTGTGTGTGTGTGTGTGTGTGTGTGTGTGTGTGTGTGTGTGTGTGTGTGTGTGTGTGTGTGTTTATGATGGGATTGGGTTCTCACAATGACGGTGGGTCACATGCATCCAAACACAGGCATGTTCCCAGAAGGGCCCTCGACCCACCCAATATACACACCTATGCACCTACAAAGCCAAAAGGCAGAAACTACATATATATTAGATGATGCTATCTATGCCAAATCACACATAAACAAGTAGTTCGTTATAATTAAGTTATAAAGCAACAGCAGTATTGGAGCTAACATTTTTAAGTCCTTCTTAAGTTCAAATTCACAGCGGAAGCCTGCACTTGGGAGAAGGGGCACTCCCTCTGCTGTGACACATAGTAGTAAGGTTACAAAGTTCATTTCAAATTGCTGTCCAAACAACAGCTCAGCCTCATGTTTTGTCTAGGGAGATGAGTTTTCAAAGGCGGTGAACTAGGTCATCTACATGCGAGAAAGGACACCCTCTACTCCACAAACTAATCTTTTCAACAATACAGCCCTAGGAATATGTTACACAGATTGGATGTCTCACGGTGTGCGTGTAGGATTCTGTATTTGGTAGAGATTTGTTTCTCACTGGCACTTTTGGCCATACTGAGCCAAAAGATCATTTAGATTTTCATTTCAGGTGGAACCGTGCCAGCGTGTGACACACCACGCTCATTTTGGGCTCCCATTGTAGGGGAGCCAAACCATGTCACATCCCTTCACTGTAGACACTGTAGACACTGTAAAAAGTCCAGCTTACTTGAAAAACTGGTGGACACTCATCGCCTCAAATGAGTTAAGTAAGTGTAACTATCCTATTTCAAGTTATATATAGATGTCAGTGAACATAACAAGAAATAAAATAGTACATGTACTTAACTCATTTGAGGTAACAAGTGTCCATCGGTTTTTCAAGTAAGCTTGACAGTGCAGAAGTGCCCAGTGACGTAGACGACCCTATCTGTGAAGCAGAGGGGGACGCACCGGCTAGGGAAAGTAAACGTCCTGCCATATATTCCATCTGCCTCTGCTCTTAACACAGGTGATCCATCTGCCTCTGCTCTTAACACAGGTGATCCATCTGCCTCTGCTCTTAACACAGGTGATCCATCTGCCTCTGCTCTTAACACAGGTGATCCATCTGCCTCTGCTCTTAACACAGGTGATCCATCTGCCTGTGCTCCTAACACAGGTGATTTCCCTAATGAGCTCCTCTACCTGCCTGAAGAAATGTGGTAATAATTAGGATCAGCTGGCTCAGTTGAACTGGCTGGAACAAATGTGTGGCAGGACATTTAGTGTCTCAACCCGGGGTGTCCACCTCTGCCACCGCTGTCTATCAGCACTTGCCATAGTGTCCTTTTCTATGTCAGGGCATCTTGGAGGCAAATCCAGTTGATAGCCTGGAGAGCTTGAATAGTAATGTGGTAAGTATCAGTAAATAAACACTGGTAAGTAGCAAACATCCCAATCAACATCATACCCACAGTGCATGCATGTTTGAGCAGGGTGTAGGTTCGTATAGGTGTTTGTCTGTGACTTCTGCTTTTCTATTGTGGTCTCCATTTGAGTTATTGAGTATTGTGTTTGAGTGATACTGTGAGACTATATGGTGCTGTTAAAAGATGATGTCTTGAGCAGACATAACCATGACCTTCCACTGAAATCCTGTTACATTGTGTATGGGTAACTATGCATATGCAACCCGTGGGTCTGCTCTCACCAAGACTCACCTGAGTGGAAGTATGCAGAGGTGATGTTTGATGCACTCTCGCAGTTGTTTGAGATGGCGATGACGTACACATGGTAGCTCTGCCCACAGGGCACCCCCTTCAGTGTACAGCTGGTGCCCCCCGCTGCCGTGCAGAGCAGCTGGCTGCCATTCCTGCCCTTGGCCTCCGCCCGATAGGCGTCCGCCCCGAACACCACCGTCCACGACACCACGGCCGAGTTGTCCAAGCAGGTGTAGTCCACAGAGATAGACTCCACAGGATTCAACTCTAGAGACAACACAAGCAGAGAAACCGGGAGAGAGAGGGAGAGAGAGAGAGAGAGAGAGAGAGAGAGAGAGAGAGAGAGAGAGAGAGAGAGAGATGATGGTGATGATGATGATGATGATGATGATGATGATGATGATGAACTTAGAACTGATAGTCAGCTTTGATAATGATACAAGATATCTTCCATTAGTATAGTTCCACTATATATACCTCTGTCTGACACTAAACACTATGCCCTTATGTTGTGTGGCTGACCTGTCACCACAACACATACAATATGTCTACATGTCCTTACACCCTCAGAGCTGAAAGCCAAAAGGGCCATATATTTGCAAAGCCAGGCTCACTGTTTGTTGTGTAGGTGTAGGTCCTGGGCTCTCCAGGCACTAGGAACATGTTGAATGATGAGACTGAAATTTCGTAGGATGAGCAGGGCAGGATGTTGTCCACGTCTACTGTTGTGGTGGAGACATTCGTGCGAAAGGCAGTGTTTCTGGTGTTTCTGCTGATGTCTACAATGACCACTCTATACAGGAGCACCTTCATCACAGGCTCCCACCTGATGCGGGCTGTGCGACTTCCTGTTTGTACAGCTGTGATGTTTCCTGGTGGCTGTACCACTGGAGAGACAAAGCAGACAAGTATAGATTATCACCATCAGTCCCATCTCATCAAGTAACTCAGGCTGCTCATCTTAAAAGACACAGATGACCCTTAATTGGTCCTGTCAGCTGATACACAAGATTCGAGAACTTCTGCAGTCTAGTTCTTTTTACTTTGACTACATAAGATTTCAGTACTCACATTGACAATCACAATTAACACTTCAAGACTGAATACTCACTCAAACAGTCACCTGCATCTTGTACATGTTGGACAAACAGCGTGCTCTGATATTGAGCAATTGTCTATGATTATTTAAATGCGCACACAACTTCTGCACAGTGTACAATATGTAATCAGCAACAACACACATCAATCAGATCATTGTTGTGAATTATATTACAGAGGCCATTCTGCATCTAACTCACATGTGGAGACTGTCCGCACTTGACTGCTGGACCCTATCCCAGCTGCATTGGCTGTGTAGATGGAGCAGTCATAGGAGGTGGATGGACGCAGGTTTGGGACCACGGCAGACAGCCCAGTAAAGGTGAGGTTATATCGCTCGCCAGACTCCGTGGAGATGACCAGCAAAAAGTAGCGCTGGGCCGTCGTTACGTTGGCCCACTCCAGCCGGATAGCTGTGCTCGACAATGCCTCTGAAAAGGTTATCTGAGATGTGGCTGGCACTGCACAGTGAGGAATAGAGAAGGAGAGAGAGAGAGACAGAGAGAGTATGAGTGCGAGCGAGAGGACTCGCTGTTATCATATCATCTTCAGAATCTTTTGGTGTTGGCTGAAACTGATATTAGCTGATGGTCCTCCTAAGGTGTTTCTTGGTGTTTTTGATTACAATGGGTGTATTCTCAGTGGCGACGATATCCAGTTTTCATGAAAACAAGCTATTAGACAGGCATCCATCAGTGACACGAAGGATTCATGGTGTAGTTCCTTCTTTAAAGTTTTCATGCAAAAACAAGCGAAAAAAGATGAGATGAGAAGAACACTAGGAAGACTACTTGCCCGTGCTGGCTATGCGGGTGTGTTGACACAGCTTATTGTAAAACTGGAACACTTTGAGTGTAACAGTATAGGAGGCCCCAGGCCAGAGGCCGTGCACGGTCGTCTGGGTTCTTGGATCAGGAACTGTGACCACCACAGGGGCGACATTGGTGATGTTGATCACCCGCAGGTCTAAAAAGTAATTTGTTGCCCCTTCATAACGGCTCCACCTGACCAGGAGTGAGGAGGCGTCAGACGAGGAGATGGATGTGATGGGACATTCTGTAAGAACAGAGAAATCATCACAGCAGTTATAGGAACGTGGTTTACTGACGAGTTTTCATGTTTTTCTTAATGTTACAAATAGGTGAAAAAAAACCATGTGCCACCATGGCTTGGTTCTACATTTGCATTTAACAGGTGCACAAACTGGTGCTTTGACCAATTAGCTTATCTACATGGCTCAATCTACCTTTACCTACCTAGTTCTGCTAATTAGAATCAGTTGGTTTGGTGAAATGCTGTAAAGTTTTATTTTCTGAAGCGGGGTTTTCAACCAGTTGTTCATTAAAAGAACTCAACAAAATTTACTTTTTTAATTCAATGCTTGTGTTGGCTTATATGTAGTGGGCTACGAACCACCCTTTCCTCGTTCCAGTAATTTCCCAAGATTTCTTCAGTTCGCATGACTACAGCAGTATGACCCCACACACAGCAATAGAGCATATTAGCACTGCCTAAATCATTAGCACTGCTGAGGCATTATCTCACTGTCACTAAGAGAAGATCTTTTGACACTGCTTCCAAAGATCATAAAACATCTCTAAACATCTAACCACCCCCCCGCCACCACCCAAAAATCAGAAAAACACAACCTACCTTGTGCATGAGAAAACTGAATCTGTGAAAGGATCGAAATCAAAACATGAATCCACATTTGTGTACAATATAAAGGCACCAGCATCTAAAAGTAACTAAAGTAAGCTAAAGTTATTTATCTTAGGGTTATTTAAATAATGTATGTAAGGTGCTCTACATCACCCTCTCTGTACAGGACAACTGTAAGGTTATGAAAAGGCATTTACCTGAGTCAGAGTTGCCAATACCATAGAAAGCCCTAATGCTCCCAACAATCCCATCTTTGACAATGAAGGGAGGATATCAATTAGTTGTATACAAGGTAGTCTAACACAAAAGGTGTTCTGGATTCTTTTGAGCTATAGCGCCGGTACACCTGTGCCCCAGGAACCAATCACAGTGCCCCAAACGGGGCCTACCAATCCCCTCAGGCGCTGCCCATCCGTGGGAAGAGCAGAGAGGAGAGGGGTGGGTGGACGGAGGGATGGAGAAGAGGGTGTGGAAAGAGAGGAAGGCTCCGTCTCCGACTCGGTCTCCCAACAGCCTTGACCGTAAACCTGTTCTGTGGAGTGTGTGGAGTGCGCTGTGTAAATGTTAGATATGTTCTTGATGACATGATTTGCTGAAACACACAAAGAAAAAAGAATCCTAGCTGCAAGTGTGATGTAATTAATAGGTCATTCCAGCCCACCAATGCTGTTCGACCAGAATATGTTGTCTGAGATCATTCATATTCAAAATGAACATCAAAGCATTAAAAAAAGAAGAATGAAAAGGGTATACTAATCTTAATAAGAAGAAAATACATATAAAAAAGAAAATAATATCAAGTATTACATACTTGTCTGTTTAATTTATATACAAATACATAAAGTACACTTTTCTCACTTTTACACTGGCTTTATTAGTGTGCCACCATTTTCTAACATTTCATGGTTCAGGTAGCTGAAAATAAAATACCTAAAATAACAAGAAATGTTGCATCATACTTGGAATAAATCCTTCAACTGTCGCCATGTAAATATCTATTAGTATAAAAAGCTAGGGTACACATAAACCACTTTACTAACGTTCGTAGATAATTAATGAATAAGATTGCTATTAAAGACATATTGTGTTTCTGTTTGTGTTTTTTTGTTTTGTTTTTTGACGGAAGGTTCTCATTTTAAATCAATGCAACATTGTAACCAGTTATTTTAGTCATTTTGGTATTGCTAAAAAATGGTCTTTTGCGTGTACCTTTACAATTATAAGGTACTTTTGTTGGTATTTATATATCTTGTGACTGATAAAATAACTGTGAGAAAGCCTGAGGGGTCAAAGAGGAGAACAGGCATGTTTAGTGTCACCAACGCTTCACACAATGCATGTCACGTATGACACGAGAGACGCTGATGGTGTTATCTTGAAGACGCCTTAACAAGAGATGCCACGTAACCCACTTAATACAAGTGACAGACCAGATATGTATCAAACCCTCTCAGACACACACTCACACCCCTACACAACACCTTTAACTTTACACAACACTGATAACCTTGACAATCTTGGCCCAGATAGTTATTTTTTTACCTAAAGCATATTTTTCTCTTCCTTTCTCAGACAAACACACACACACACACACACACACACACACACACACACACACACACACACTTAAGCATGACACAGATGCTGACCCAACTTCAAAACAGTCAATTGTGTGGCGTGTTATCTGCTGTCCTGTTTGTGCAACTCACACACACCACGGTGGCAGCCTATAGATATGCATTCCCCTCTCCCATTGTCTCTGCTTTTTTCCCTGGTTTCTGAGGCAACAATGCCTGGGAACAGCAGAGATGACCCGCTCCGTGTGGATAATGAGTAGGGTGGAGCCGCTAAGAAAGAAGCTCAGTGACGCTGAAAGAGATTGTGTGAGTGGAAAGTGGGACTCCTGGCCAACAGATATTGTACGTGTCGAAAATATGTGTCATCCTATCACCCTTGAAACGCGCAAGTAGTCATTTGTCGAGTCCACCAGGCTATTTTTTCAATGCCGCTAAATGTGTTTGCTGTCTTTGGATAATTTGCCTGATTTTGTGTGTTTGTGAGTGTGTGTGTTTGTGAGTGTGTGTGTGTGTGTGTGTGTGTGTGTGTGTGTGTGTGTGTGTGTGTGTGTGTGTGTGTGTGTGTGTGTGTGTGTGTGTGTGTGTGCATGTGTGTGTGTGTGTGTGTGTGTGTGTGTGTGGTGTGTGTGTGTGTGTGTGTGTGTGTGTGTGTGTGTGTGTGTTTGTGTGTGTGTGTGTTTCACATGGACTGCAGGTGGGTCTGAAAGGGATCTTTCATCAGTGCTGTATAAAGAGCTATCACCTCTGGTTCCTGACTGCGCATAACAGAGAAGGAAGTCAGCATGAAAGAGGAGACTCCTTCCGAGCCAGTCAGGAAACTCAAGCTGCTGCCACACAAAAGATGCTTTTTTCACAACATGAAAAAGGACAAGTGGTGTGAACGCCTAAGCTTCTTTTTTCAAAAACATTTGAGGCCGTCAGACGTTCTCTTTTTCTGTCTCTTTGTGCATTTCTGTGTGTGTGTGTCTGTGTGTATGTGTCTGTGTGTGTGTGTCTGTGTGTATGTGTCTGTGTCTGTGTGTTTTTGTGTGCTGCAGTGATTCCCTTTGCCATTTCTTCACTGGCTACCGAAATGGGTATTGGTCAAGTCTGGCAGGTTTTTACTGATATTAGAGCATCTGACATATTTTGCATCTGGTAATGGGAGGGATTTAGCTTTCATAATATGACAACTTGCCACTTCCCTATCTACGTCATGGCCTGTCTTCCTGACATTGTTTCAATTCAGTAAACACCATACAATGTATGACAGCACAATTGAAATATCGATTGCATACCAACACAAAACTGTTACATAACTACTGTAACAAGGTTTACCACCTGGGCAACAAGAGCACTCTTTCTGAAATCATTCCTATACTGAAAACCGTAAATACATTTTCTGTTCACCTTCAAATAGACATTCAGCTAGTCCACCACAGAAAGTGGGCTAAGGAGAAATGTATCCTTGTGAGAAAAGTATGTTATGTTGAGTTATTCCATTTCTTCCAAAGTACAACAAAAATCTGTTGTATGTACCTTCTAGGAACACCTCAAGAATTATAATGTGTCTGTAGGAACTAGAAACACCTTAAGGGCTATAATTTCACATGTGGTGGTGATGTACACTCAGTTGAGAAGCAGTACTTGTGAGTTAGGCTACAGTGACATTACTTTGTAACCTACAGTCAGGGATGTAGTGAAGGATAAATGCAAATAAATAGAATTTATCAACCTCTCAAATTTCAGAAAAATAGTTTATCCACCTCTCAACAGAGCTTATCCACCTGTCAACACAGTTTATTCAGCCTATAGTAGAATTTATGTACCAAACACAATTTCTAACATTCCAATATTACACTGTCATCTAAATGTGTGCTAGAGACCATTAAAATGCACTGGGACCACAATCATGTTTTGCATGTCTTTTTAAAACATCTTATGCTGCACTGTGCATCTACCTCACCATGATCACCACATTCATAGTTTACCCACCTCTAATTTTACCACTACACCCCTGCTTACAGTATCCAGCAAACATTAGATTAGATTAGATTAGATTAGATTAGATTAGATTAAACTTTAACAGGGTAACAACATGTGTTTTAGCATCTAATCAGAAGTGCAAGGAGCAGCAAGTGTGATATATACAGTATATACAATACAGTATAGTTTGTAGTGAATTATGTACAAATAAATAGGGCAATATGAACAGGTGGGAATAGTTTGGTGTTAATCTGTGTGAGGCATATAAACAGATGTATTATAAACTAGTATACAGTAGAGCTATTAGAATATATGATGTGCCCTGAACAAGTATACAGGTGTGCTATAACTATCAACGTGAATAAGGAAAACATGGGGATGCGTGTGTCGGTTAAAGATGGCCACCCAGGGGAGTTTTAAAGGAGGTGTCTAAGGCCAATGAAAAGGCCAGAGGCTATGGCTGAGGCATTTGCAAATGAGGTCTTGAATAAGCAGTTTTGAATCACAGTTTTTGACAATTATTTTCACACCTTTTTTCAACACAATATCACAACATAATACCTACTCCTTCAAAACACCAAAGACTTCCACACTAACAATGCAGTGTGGCCTTTCACTATTTGTGCGAGGTTACAGCATGTTTCACCACCCCTCCCAAGATGATTCACAGCGCATCGCAGGATGATGAAGCTATTTTTCCCTCTATACTGTTCATTCCATTCTGATTAAGGAATTCTTTTCAGCTCAAAAATGGACAGTTTTTAACCAGCATATATGATCAAATGTCACTTATTGACACGATGACTGCTAGGTTTGGTGTTAACTATGTTTTGTGTACTTTTACTTTGTAGTTTTTGTCTTTGCTAGTCTTGTTCCTGTCAGCCATGATTTGAGTTCTTTTTGGCTGCGTCATGTGTCCCTCTTGTCTCCACCCCCTTGCCTTTATTTGGTGCTTCCTGTTCTTGTTCCCTTTAGTCTGAGGAAAACCAATAGGGTCTAGCTGCAGACCCATGGAGGAGTGGAGCTCCACCGGAACACGTCAGCTCCACCGGAAATACGTATCTCCACAGGAAATACGTAGCTCCACTCCACTCAAACTAGGAAGTAGTTTTGTTGATGTTTGATAACGTTGCAGGAATTATCGAAGTTTTTGCTACAGTTGTACTTGTTGAATGTCTTTATAAACCGCACGACTTTGACTTACGTACTGTTGTAGGTCTATGTGACGAGAAACATTTTAACATTAGCCTTCTTTGATACGATAATGTGATATTTGTACTTGGTGACATGTTAATAAAGTGTTTAAAGGACGAAAACTATGTATCGTGTATACACATGCGTACATTTCAGTTCTCTGTTGAACCTGTAAACATGCCTTTGAAGCTGCGTTGGTGTGAGGTTTAGCGTTAAATGTATGGCAATTATATGGGGGGCAAGAGAGAGAGTATGTGTGTGATCTTCAGTCCCGTGTAGTATTTTTGCAGACTTATAGGCTTCATCAACAGATGACCTCTGTCTCTCTGAAGTCATTTTGTCATTACAGTTTTTCTCAGTCGCTTTGGTGCTTTTCTCAAATCAGAATGTAAATTCTCATAACTATTAGTTCAATCTCCACAACATTTAGTCATTTGTGCACCTCATAGTAGCAATTTCTCGTTCCTCTGAACAAATTGCAAATGCTTTTGGACATGTGTCAGTTGCTTTTATACAGTACAATGTTGTTTTTTAACATTATCATTTGCTTATGTCATGTCAGTCAAAATGAACTATACTTATGAGTGCTGAATAGTCATTCCCAATAAAACTAATAGTCTTAGTTTTATTGCTTGAGTCATTACATGGAAAATTGTTGAACTAGTTATCAAATTCGTTCTTTATCAGTTTTTACTGGAAAGGTCTCCTAAATTGGAAGAGGGTCCCTTTTTACCCTGTAGCAAGAGAAAGCCATTTGTGCAATGGTGATTGCAAACAATGCAATAAGTTTGAAAAAAAAAAAATTGACAGAGTGCTCAGCGAAATGAAATGCGCATGAAACAATTGTACAAAGTGCCATTTTGAAGGGAACAATGAAATGCAGAGGGTGGATTTGCCACTCCAGGAGATACTTTCCTTGCTGCATTGCATGAGGGATGATACACATTGTGATGTAGAAGAAAATATGTGGCCAAACAGACAGGAACATCTGGATGTGCCAGAATGATTTACCTATTTTCAGTTACAATACATACTGTAATGCTGTTCACATTTGTGCACAGCTCTACCAAAAGGGCGTTTCTTATGTTTGTTCCAAATATGTAAGTGCCTGTAGTGTAAAATGACTGTACAGGTAGTGTATAGTGCATTTTCAGGTAGTGTCAATGAGTTCTAAACTTTTTTCTTTGCATTGGAAAACAAAGACAGAAGTAACTGTAATAATGAAAACATGCCAAAGCCATTTGACAAAGCCAAAACATGCCAAAGCAATTTTTATTTATAAATAATGGTGTCAAGACTTCACTTCAACTTCAAAAAAAAAAAAAAAAAAAAAAAAAAAAAAAAGACTTCACTTCAAAACAAGTATGGGGCAGCACAAGAGCCCAGTCTAGTCCAGCCCCCCATCATTAATAAAACAGTCCCAGCTACAGTACCCGGGATAGTCCTCTGTGGAGTAAAACCCCTGGAGGACTCCCCGCTGACCATTTCCTTTATAGCCAGCGCCGCAGTCTTTGTACAGCCCCCGACACAGCAGATAGCGGCACTGGGAAATGGTGTAAGGCCTCCTATATTTGTCCCGGTGCTGAGGTGGCAGGCTCTTCCATTCCACCACACCTAAAATCCAATAACAAGTAACAGTAAGGATACCTACACAGATATTTTTCGACATCACCACCCCCCCCACCAACCCAAATCTTTTTTTGTGCTCTTTACATTTTAACATCTGATGCAACTGTTCTGCAAATAAACTGTTACTGAACTTACTGTCAAGCCAGCTGAAGTGGGCCTCCTCAAGAAAGAGCGGCTGGCAGACAATGCTGTGGAACTTCTGGCATGTTAAGGCCAGGTTCAAAATAGCAGGATCCCCATCTTCAAGAACCACCAGGACAAAAATCCTGCTAATGATGTCATCTGGCAACTGTGGGTATGACACATAACTCAGTTTTGGTCAGAGGGTAAAGAGTATGAAGTGCTGCTTTAGATGGTGGGTGGTGGTGGTGGGGGATGCAAACAAAAAGTGTACATTAGGGGTGCAAAAGACTTGGAATGCAATATTACAAGCATTGAAAGCAGTGAATCGGGAGCTTTAGTTTGTGTTAATGTGAGTGTGCACAATGTAGGGTGTGTGTGATCTTTCAGTTCTAACCATGTTGCTACAGAGAAGTCTTCCAAAACTTCTTTCTAAGTACTACTGTACAATCTTGGGCAATCAAAATGATTGTGACGTACCTGCAAAATGGCCGTGGTCTCCCCACTACAACATTTCTTTTTTGCAGGGAGTGAAGGTGCCTTGAACATTACAATAGCAACAAGAGAAACAGCTGTTAATGCCATGTGTCAAATGCTGTGGTGCTTTTTCTTTTTTTAAATTATAACTTGTTACCTCAGTGACGAGGGCTCTCTTTCGTGGCACACGAAATACCGGTGCCAGTAATCCATCCCCCATCCGTTTTCCTTCTGTGGTGAAATGGGCAAATCGTTTGCCATGTCTGTAATAGGAAAAAACACACAAACACACACACACACACACACACACACACACACACACTATTGTTTTACCTTGTTTTGCCCATTACGTTTAGAATTTTAAATTTGTAAAAATCCATACCCTTCAATCTCGAGGTTCTCCAAAAGGACCTTGCACCACCACCTCCTTAGATAAGCCATGTCAAGCTGAATAAGAACATTTCAAATTAAATTTACTACATGACTATTATAGCTATGTTATTTACATACTTAAGTTAGCACCAAGAGTGTACTTACGACGTTAAAATCAAAGGGTGCGTCCAAAGTCATGTACCAGGAGTACTGTGTCAAAGTAACAATAGCGTAAATTAGAGAAAAAAGGTCACAAACTCATGGAGAGTCAACATAGGCCCAACATATTTGAATCTGCCTATAAACCATTTTGATCATATGGTTGTGTTTTTACAAGCATTACGCATGATTAAGTAGTTAAAATAAAAGTTTTCTAGAAAATATGGGCAAATAAGGAATTGGAAAATCAAAGAGTGTCACTGGGGAGATTCTGAGGAATCATGTAAATAACATGGAATGACCCCATATTGCATGGTGTTTATAAGCATATGACACAGAGCGATGTTAAATGAGTTTATTAACTCACCATTACCATGAAGACTCCACAGTCAATGCCATAACTTTGTTGGGGAAGCCCCTGTGTTATAAAGACACAAAAACTTAGTCACATTATCAGCCATATAGCCTATGTTTTTCTTATGTCCTTACCTTACGCCAAACAATTACTACCTCAATATCCAAGCCCGACTCTTCTTTCCATTGCCCTCCTGGAACCAGCCTCTGTGCTACAGCCCTAATAAATATTGGATTACATAGATTCCTGTACAGTTAACAGTTTGAAGACAGCAGAACATTCTAATGAAATCCACATGAAATCCAAAGAGCTTAGTTGTAAGCAACGAAGGGCAGGATCTAGAAAAGTATAACTACTAGTGTCACCTTCTACACCAACTAGAACTGATGAAGCTTTTTGGATGAGGAACAAAACGTCTTTCAAGCTCCAACAAGTCGTCCAGTTGCTTACACCTAAAGTCTTTGGATGACATTGATGAACATCCTCTGAACGTGAGGGCACCTAGCTATGTCAGGGGAACATGACTTCCAAAATGAGCTGTATGATACTGGGCAAGTCAGGGGAACGTGACCGCCAAAAGTAGTTGAATTCATGCTGGCAAGTCAGGGGAACGTGACCGCCAAAAGTAGTTGAATTCATGCTGGCAAGTCAGGGGAACGTGACTGCCAAAATACAACATCCTATTGTAACCTGAGGATACTGCGATAAGGCTTGTGTCCAAAGCCTTGTTCCCACTGAGTGTATAGAGAATCAAGGAAAATGAGCCTTTTTTGGAGTGGCTTCATCACCTAAGGGAACACAGTCTTGGCATTGAGTTGACATAGTTAATTTTATTTTTTAAATACATTAAGGATTACAAAAATGTTGCCACCAGCTGTGTAATTTGGTAAAGTTTGTTTTTATACGACCATGACTTACACAGAGTGAAAAATGCCCCTGTGTCCACAGGGGGACTATCAAGGCATCCTTCTTGGTGGCGTCCACCTTAAAAAGGGACAATGTGTTGTCATTCCGAATATATAGGTCACAGATTTTACTTTGGTCTATGTGTGTAGGTTCTTACTGGAAAACTGGGTAGAGGGTCTTGGCTTAAGGGTGGGAGCCATGTTGGGGGGATGTGGAGGTCCACAACAAAGACATTTTTTCCCTAAAGAAAGATAACTGATGTACTCTTACTGTTACACCAAACGCAAATAGCCAAGTTACACAAATTGAGCCTAAGCAGTTATTATACAAACAAAAAGTAAGATGTACATACTTGAAGTTGAGCCATCTCCTTCACCACACACAAACAAGCATTTCCCACCTGTAAATATCAGACATTTTTAACAATATTTACAGGCAAGCCATGTCACTTCTAATGAAATGTTTCACTCACCACAGAGTCCATTTCTCTGTTAAGACCCAAGGTTAAAAAATTCTCTCGTGTGAGACAAGTCGGGCCATCCTTCACGATTATTTCATTAGTTGGACGACTTTCATCCAGAACATAGCTGACCTTCAAATAAGACAAAGCCAAGTAGAAATTGTAACAACTGAGTGTGATTTTCAGTGAAACAAGCCATACACTTAAACTATACATTCTTGTACCAGTTGTTCTTGGACAGGATGATGTCCTCCAGTTGCCCATGATGCTCTGCAGGGCCTGAGGTTTCCAAGGGCCGTCAATACTGCACAGTGCTGCCCACAAGCTGTGATGGGAGGCTTAGGTTGTGGCACCGGCTCCTCTTCTACTGCACTCTCATGTCCCATTTTTGGTTGAGATTGTTGTGCTGGGGACACAATAACATGTGACAGTCAAGTCTAACACAATAGGAAGTATACCTGTGTGCTTGGTAGTGTTTAAGCCCTGTGCAAATTTGTTCTACATCACTTACCTATGACTGCTTGTCCCAAAGCAGACAGGGTTATTGTGCTGAGAAGCTGAAGCTGACGACCAGAGCTCAGCTGTCTCTCCAATAGAGCAGTGTTTGTACATGTGTTGTGGTGGTGAACAATGCTTCTCATCATAAATACATGAGTCGACGGACTCATGTTATTAAGGAAGTAATTGTTCTTCCGCATTTTGGCGAAAAACTGCTCTACCACCTGGCTGTTCAGCCATCCTCTCAACTCTGGGACGAGTTGGATTCGTCGGAGAATGTCCTTTGGGTCTGAGGCATTCTTCTCATGAAACCGGTCATAAAGCACATAGTGCTCGGACGATCCGGTAATCGGATGAGCAGTTGCCTCTCCTGAGTGCACTCCTTCATGCAGCCATGGCAGAGACACATGCAGTTTGCCATCCTTCGCAGCACTCACGTTGGCATCTGTTGGCTCACACAGTCTGCCTTCATATGGCTTGAATGGGACTTGACCAGGTACCCTCAAATTTGTGTGCGTTGCTAGTCCTCTGGCAAAGTCATAAATGCAGACGTTTGGCAGGTGCTTCCAGGAGAGGAGGAGGTCTGCAAAATCCCTAGGACTTTCAGCACGCAGGTTAAATTTAATGCTGTATACAATGCCATGTGGGCAGAGTATCACCGACCAGCCACCTGAGTGGGAAAACTGTATTAGATTGACAAGTACAACATAATTGACAAGTTGTGCAAGAATGTGGGCTGTGTGAGTACTTTGCTCAGTAAGTTCCAGAGTTACTGTAATCTAGGCAAGACATAATGAAGGAGTGGAGCAACGTTTGAACATAACTGAGGAGGACAATGTAGTAACACATTGCACTGAGAAATACTGTAACTTACCAGATGCGCCCCATATGCTGTGGAACACTTTGTCATATGTTTGTCTGCTGCGCATGTTATCCCGCAGTCTGGTGATGAGGTCCAGACGGGAACCATTGACGTCAATGTTGCAGGCTTTGCAGAGCTTTCTCACAACTCCAACCTTGTTACATATGAAAAAATTCAAACATAAGCTTTCACTAAATGTTTTTTTATCCATTATACCATGACTTAAAAAAAAAAAAAAAAAAAAAAAAAAAACACACCTTTTGCTTGGCAAGCTCATCAATAAGCCGGTCTTCAGTCACAGAGCTCAGTTCTGCCTCAGCTGTTAATGTGGAGGGTTTCACCTTCTGAAATTCTGTGTTTAGCACATAATCACTTCTGCGTGTTTCACTCCCAATCCAGGGTGCCCAGTGCTGATAATTTGGCTGGACAGCAAAAGGGTTTTTTGCACTACCTACAAAGACAGTGACAGAATACTTTGTAGTCAGTCAAAACAGTTACAATATAGAATTCAGTGAAACAATGTTATGGACATAACTCACTCTGGAAAAAAGCCCGACTTAGCATCTCGAAATGCACAGACTCCCAAAAACGCTCAATGTCCTGTTTTCCATTGAAGTCCTCAGGTGGAGCTTTCAACTCACTCACTGTAAGGAATAACATCATTGAGAAATGTTAGGGCCAAATCAAGCTTTGCAAACTAAAGAGCCAATGGGGGACTGCTATAAAGAAAAGACAAGATTGTATGATAAACTTCAGTCTTTAAAATCAAGAAAAACAGAATCGCTTACCTGCCAGCTTAAAAACTCCCTTCCTGTGCAGATCCATGATTACCACAGGTGGGTAAAACCCGCAGTTTACACAAGAAAATGTGTAGTCTGTGTCGGTCAGTGCCTCAAAGTGGCAGTAGGCATGGAGGATGGTATCCCTAGAGGGATACTTCTCTCCTCTCAACCCCTCCAAGGAGTCAACCACCCTTGACACAGACACATGGTTCTAAAGTGCAAAGCAAAAACAAACACATATTAGGTTAGATGTACATTCACAAATGTCCCAAAGAGTAATTATACAATGTGACTTGACATGGGTAGGTAGGAGCTTATAGTGGGAGCACTGGTACAGGTCAATGACCGGATATTCATCACATGAAAATTACACTCACGCAAACATTTTCTCGAAGAAAAAGACAAAGTTCCAGGGAGAGCAAAAGGTGGTCATTAAAGTTGTGCAGACCATCTGTCCACTCTTGATACCTGTACAACATTTTGCACAGGGGACATTGCCTGCTGTATGTTGATATGTCTGTGGAAAACAAGTTACATTGGGACATAAAAAAAATAGTTGTTATTGCTTGTGTTCTTTTAAATATATGGTATTTGTTAAATCTATTTCATTAAACTTACTGTCAAACAGGCCCATCATTCCAACAATGCAGGCCTTGTTGGTGATCAGCACCGCATCGTCAAGTGTTGGATGGCCTGCACATAGCTGACATTTAGTTTCAATTGGGAAAAACTGATCACAGTCCACCTTGGTCATTACCACTTCCTTGGGAAGTGGCTGGGGAATTTTCTTCTGCTCCTGGATATATTGGACTGTTCGTCTCACAGCCATGGTGTCTTCTGGACTGGAGCACTTTATCTTTTCTGTGGACTTGAACAGCTCTGGGTCATTTTGAAACACGTGCCACTTGCTAATGTTTATATGTGCACATGACATGCGGGGCTTTGCGCAAGGGCAATGCCAGCTGTTTTTCCCTTTATTGTATGTAACCATGACCCTTCCCATGTGGCAGAAGCTGTGAGGGCTCGGCTCATGTACCGAAAAACATACCTGGGACCCACCAAAGTCCACAGGCACGCATAATGGCACATTGGCCTCACGAGCAGCCTTCTGCCTCCTGAGGCAGACTGCCCTCCTTGCCTCCCCAAAGAATTTTAGGGAGGTCATTTCTGTGAGCACATCCTCTCTGAGAAATGACTGCTTGGCCGTTTCACCACAGTAGTCCAGCGATCTGAGATGTGCGCATAAACTGTGGCTCAGCCCACTCCTCTGAGCCAGCAACTGGAACTCAAAGCAGTCCTTGAGCTCACACCTCACCATATGTGCATTTCCCCAGGTTTTCCGTTGTGCATGGATGGGAATAGAAAAACCATGGCTGGTTCTCCGCACTGCAAAAATTCCACTGTTTTCATCTACACATATGCTGCGTAGATGTGAGGCCTGTGTGATGTCAGAAATATTGGCATGCTTCCTCAGCATGTGTACATCCAAGTTCTTTTTCAGCATGCTGCGATTGCAATGTGGACATTTCGCCAATTTTCCATACACCTCTGCTACACCTGGTATTGATGGGCGTGCATATATGTGATCCTGAGATGCTGGCGTGAGGCTGCGGGCTGATGGCGGAGGTGGCGTGAGGATGCGGGCTGATGGCGGAGGTGGCGTGAGGCTGCGGGCTGATGGCGGAGGTGGCGTGAGGCTGCGGGCTGTTGATGCCAGTGGGGGGGCACTTGTGGGGTCATATGCAGATGGTGGTGATGAGGCACCTGGGTGTTGTCCCTTGATATGCTTCTGCATATCCACCCTTCTGATAATTGTCTGTTCACAGTATGGGCAGTGGTAATGCCCAGAAGGCCGACATGGCATTCTACATCTTGATAAATTTTTCATTTTTCTGGACCTGAGAAAGCAAGCATTTGAAAGTTTACCTATAGATGTATTGCTGTTAATTGTTGCTCAGTGTGATAGAAGGTGACTCAGGCCTCGTCCACACGTACACGGGTATCTGATAAAACGAAGATGTTTCTCTGGGGGAAAGGTTCGGTTTTAAAAATACCCGGCTACGTGTGTACATGGCCTCAATCATGACCCCATGACCAATTAAAACTGGGCCGGACCTGGGCCCCATGACCAATTAAAACTGGGCTATGCATGGCAGGACGGGCACTATAGATGATGAGCCACATATGTAAGGGACATATGCAGCAGTCAATGTTTTAACGACCCGCTCCCCGCACGTTTTCAACTAACCCGCCCCAAACTCGAACATACATATATCCATAACATTAAAACAGAACCCTAAATCAGCTTACTATAATTGTTTTTCTACACTGGCTCAAGCTATGTAAAAAGATATGACAAAGCTAACATTTTTCAGGTCAATGTCGAAAACTACAACTACATGATCCAACATGGCGATAGCCGATACCAACAAGCTAGATAATCAATCATCCGTTGTAAATGTTTAACGTAGGTATAAATGCTGCACATATACTTTACAATTAATTACGATTACAAATACTTAAGCGTTTGTAATTGACATTACTCACGTTTATTGAAAGTCTAGAAGCTCTGTCTTCGTCTTCACGTCTTCGTCTTCACGTCTTCGTTATTCCTCAACAACTCCTCTTCTCCAACTTTCTCCTACTGTCTATGCTTTTGGCGGGAGTGGGGCTGACGTGTTTCCGGAGAGTGGAGCTGACGTTTTCCGGTGGAGCTCCACTTCTCCATGTGTCTGCAGCTAGACCCCTCTCAGGAAAACTCTTAAGCCTAGAAAAGCCCTTTGTTGTCCAAAATATTATACTTGATGCTGAATAGCTTAAAGGCTCATATTATGATTAGATTATTATAAAACCAGCCAGTCTGTCCATCAGAAATGAAAGTGATGAATAAAGGACACTTGATAACGGGGCACATAAAAGTGAGTGACGGGCCACAGTTGGCCCGTGGGCTGTAGTTTGGCCACCTCTGAATTAACCCCTGTGTATTTAAGTCACTGTGGCTCTTATTTCGTTGCTTTGCTGTTGGTTTCTCTCACTGACTTTCTGTGTTGTGTTTTTCTGTTAGTTTGTTCTGCGTTCTGCTGTAGGCTGCCTTGCTCTTTCCTTAGTTGGTTCCTCTGTAATTAGTTTAGTTCTGCTGTAGGCTGCCTTGCTCTTTCCTTAGTTGGTTCCTCTGTAATTAGTTTCTAAGTTCTGCATGCTTCCTGTTTTGAATTTTGACTTTCTACTGTGAGTGTTCCTTTGAGGGTTTTTTTTTTGGACTGTGGACTGCCTTTTGTTCCTTAAGTCTTTATTTTTGTGGGGGGGTGGGGGGTGTTCTCCTCTGCATTTAACGCATTCAGGTCATAGTACACAAACACACACACACACACACACACACACACACACACACACACATGCTGGAGGAGTGAGCTCACTATAAGCTCACATACAAATGCAGCAGACATGCACAGAGCAGTGGGCAGCCATTTATGTAGCTCTGGAGGAGCACTTGAGGGTTTGGTGCTTTATTCGTCCATTGTCAGATGCGCACCAAAACATGAAAATATCACATATGGTTTGATACTAAAATCTTCACTCAAAATCCAATGCAACATAAAAGTGACCCATGCCAAAATATAAGAGGGCGTTTGGTCCTCTGAAGTCTGCTGGAGGTTCCACTGGGGTAGGGGCAATTCCATATCAGTTGAAACACGTCCGACACCATGGTCCTCAGTTTTTGTCCAAACATTCTTCCATGTCTTTTTAGAATCAATCACATTTCAGCTTGATATCTTGTTTAGTTTTTGAGATATGGCTCTTCAAATATAGATAGATGTGTCCCAGTATTTCATAAGCACCACTTTTTGTATATCCCTCTTCTCTCAACCACATTCTTTCCTAAAAATCCTAAAAATACACTGGGGCAGCACCCTGTGTAGTTGTCTAATATCACATTGGAATTACAGTCCTTCCCACCATTGAAGTCCTTATTCATCGAAACAAGCCCATATATTTTTAAAGCAATTAAAAAACTTGATCTCTTAATAGGCAGGTCTCCAGGATTTTAATCTTTTCAGCACATGCTGTTCCATTAGCGAATAGAAAGTTCTTTACTACTACATTATATTACAACAAAATCATAACTATTACATTACAACTTTGCCAAAAAACATAAACAGTGTGATAAAGTGACCATCACCAGGGTCATGGGTGTGCTCTGACTGCCATACCAATGAGCCTGGCTCTTTAGCGTTGCGGTCAAAAGCGCATGCTTGGTACCCCGGAGACCTGGGTTCGAAGCTGGGTGGGGTGACTTCTCCCCTTTGCTACAAACAGGAATTCTGGAATAGGAAATATGAAACAAAAATAGGAGCTCTGACAGCTGCAACAACCCAATGAAGTGTAAAGTCAGTGAAGAGTTTATCGAAGGAATAAAACATGTAGGAGCCTCTTGCTTGTATGAGTGTGTAGGGGGTGTGTGTGTCTGAAGTGTCCCTGCCCCGGGAAACTTAGCTAAGGCATATGTATCCCCTTGTGTGTATATGTGTAGTCTAATTACTCTGTGTTTCTCTACACATCTGTTAGCTTAGTATGTTCTGCTTTTGTAAGTAGCTTTGGATAAAAGAGTCTGCTAAGTGTAGTGTAATATAATGTAATGTAATATAGTACAATGTAATGTAATGTAATATAGCGTAATGTAATGTAATGTAATGTAATGTAAAGGTGAACCTGTTAAAACCGCAGCGCAGCGTCTGATCTTTAGAATGCCAATATGTGTGAGCCAACACGACAGGAGCTATGCTCACAGAATATCACCAGTTAGAATACCCAAATGTTATTTATATTAGGGTCAATTAAGACTAACCATGAGTTTAACTGTGAGCAAACAATGAGAGTCGAGTATCTTCAAAGGATGCTGTAACTGAAGGATATGGTGTAAATAGAAAATAATATGGGTCCAAGCACTAGTCCTTGAGGTACAATACTGGAGAGGTGATGAGATTTTGAAATCTGGACAAAATGGAGGAGCTGCACACTTCATTCATTCACTACCTCTATTCATGTTCTTCATCCAAGTGACAATTCGAACCAACTGCTCTTCATGAGAAGTGTGTGGACCTCTCCTTTATGTTTTGGATTCCTTCTGTTTTTGGTTCAGCACCTGTTGAGATTACAGATGTGTGCACCCACCTCCTTTGTTTTGAGATTCTGAAACTTGGTTCTGCCAAGATACACGCTACCCAGTGAGTCACAATTCCAGTCAACTGAGTGCTTCTCCTGAATGTCCCAATTCAAGCTGACAAGGACATGATGTGGTTTACAGTATTACCATTTGCTGTGAAATGAGAACTGATGACTTCAGGTACAGTTACCACTCTTGAAACCACATGTCAAGTCATTTTCGTCTGAGACAAGTATCATGGACCTTTAATAAAAAGGGGAAACGGAGACAGGTCTATCATTTTTCACATTGGATGGTGAAGTTATACTTTATTACCCTGGCCTGTTTGGTAGGAAAGTTGACATTTATCATGAAGATATAGGTAACTATTAGAAGTGCAAATATATTACACAAATACAAAAAGTTAGTCTGTTATTTTGGTGGAAAAAAGTTATTTTTTTAGTTTTTTTTAATGAGCTATATATTTCCTTACATTGTAAGAATGAAATGCATTTCTGGTGTTCTGTTTAGGGAGAGTATTACAGTAAAATGTAAAAGCATCTACCTTAAGTAAAGAATAAGACATGCAGCACAGCTTTCCGTAATTTGACCTCTATATTTGACACCTTATTTAAAAAGGGTGTGCTCAGTTGAATCAAGTTAAATATAGCTGAGTGGGAAGATGTGATGTGATATATGTGAATATGATATGAGCAAAATCAGACCACCATCAGATTACAGCACCATTCACAGGCTTGGAAACACGGGAAATGAAATATGGAGTAAATTTTTAATGGTGTCTCATTGATGAAAGGGGCAACTATGTAAACTTCAGAAAAACCACCAGTCTGAACATACCTACAGCGGCTCTTTGCATCCTGTTACATAACGTAACTGCTTCTAAAAATGGTCCCTCACTCAGCCTCTCCAGTCACTCCCATTTCTCCACATTCTGTGAGTGCTTTATATAAAGAGGTGGCAGGGGTCAGCATGTGTGTGAGTAATAATAATAATAATCTTTACTTGGACAGCACAATTCATACAAGATGCAGCTCAAAGTGCTTTACAGTTTGGCAAGAAAAACACAAGACAACAACACAAGACTCTTGCAGTCCAGTGTTGCCAGAGCGGACGAACACAATAACGCAATGACGTAATGACGCAATGATGTAATGCCCTCTTTATACAGACTCTTGCATGACGTAATAATGCAATGTCACAATAACACAATTCCCCGTTGGTGCGGGCTCTTGCGTGAACACAGGACAACAGTCCTTGTAGTCCAGAGAAGTGGTTCCCATTTTGTCATTGTGAACACACAGCACACACACAAAGAAACTGAACTCTGCATTTAACCCCATCACACGTGTGGGCAGCCCAACAGGTGCCCCACGGAGCAGTGTGTGGGGACGGTACCATGCCCAGGATACCTCACAGGGGAGGATGGAGGAGAGCACTGGTCAATCACTCCCCCCACCCACCTGTCAGTGTGGAGAATCAAACCTGTGACCCTTTGGACACAAGTCTAACGCCTTAACCGCTAACCCATGACTGTCCCATGTGAGGGGCCCTGGGAAAGGCATTCATTGCTCCAGTCCTGATGGGATGCCTCGAATTGCCTTGGCGTAGCACAAGAGCTCTGGCTAGCTAATGGATGAGGCGAAGCAGCCAATGAGATGCTCTGGCTAGCTAATGAATGAGGTGAATCAGCTAATGAGATGCTATGGCTAGCTAACGGATCAGGTGAATCAGCCAATGAGATGCTATGGCTAGCTAACGGATGAGGCGAATCAGCCAATGAGATGCTCTGGCTAGTTCATGGATGAGGCGAATCAGGCAATGAGATGCTCTGGCTAGCTAACGGATGAGGCTAATCAGCCAATGAGATGCTCTGGCTGGATAATGGATGAGGCGAATCAGTGACTGCCGTGCTGACATGTGAGTGTCAAGGCAGGTGATGGTACCTGTGTGTCTGGGGTTTCACCATAGACAGTAGAAGAGAATGGACTGAGGGATGGCGTCGTTTTCAATGGGAGCCGTTAAAGCACGATTTTGAGATTTTTAATTGGTCACCAGGCAACTGCGCAAGCGCGGGGTGACGTACGTTCATGTCGGCCAACGAACCCAAATACTATAAATTTAGTGGTAGATGCTCAATCACAAATCATACAGCGTACGATAATTTTCTTGATAAGTATTTTTCTACCATTATAGCTGCAATCACTTACTGGAGGGGGAGGCTAATATTGTACGTGGGGACTTCATTCTTCGTCAACTAACTTTGGTTCCAGGCAGTCTTGCAAGCCAGCATGTCAAGAGAGCTAGCTAGTTAGCATGTACATACCAAGCTATAGCGTGTAGCTTAGCCATCTTTCTCAATTCACTTGCATCGAATAGTAAAATCCATAAAGTTAGCGATTCCATTTACAAACAAATTCCAATTTCTAAGCTTATTTTTCGAGAAATACTGATGTAAATGTTTCCCCAACATGAATAGAAAAGTAAACGGGCATGGCTGTGGCTACAGCTTGTTTTAGCATAATTTCAGATAAACGTTTCTTACAAGGCAATAACATGACAGATGTCTGATCGAACCAAATATGTTTCGCTGTGTCCTCTCCGGTTTACAACAATGCCAATATCAAGGTATGGGTGGCTTCTCATGTAAAGTTATTTCATTCCAAAGTGACGCTAAAATGAATGGAAGTCAACGGAATGCTAAAGGCTATTGGTCCCTTTCCGGGTTGAGATTTCCCCATGGGTGCTTCAACTTCCGGATATGTTCCTACCCCCTTGGGTTTCACCTGCGCAACATTTCAGTTTTGCCACCAAATCATTCTTTTGTTTATGGCATAAAAAACATGTATCATAACACACCAAACTCGACTCCTGTTTCACAGTTTGTTGGTGAAATTCAGTTTTTTTGGCAGGAACTTGAAGAATTACAGGGTGCCAGATACTGTAAAATAATATTGGGGAAAAGACTCTCATAACTTTTACCTTGTTTCGTGATGGGCTAAAGTTTCATGGGCCTTATTTTAAAAGGTTTTTTTTTATCCTTTTTCATACGTTTCATAAGTTTTGTTGACAGCAAACTTTTTTATCTACATCCCATTCATTTTGACAATGCCAAACACATTGCGTATTTCCACAGTTGTCCAGGTTTATCACTATGTAGTTTCATGCTTTAGTTTGAAAACCTGGTAACATAAAAGCAGCTTTCATAGCCCAATGCTACCCCACATACATCACGTAGCTCCACAATGCCTCAATCGTAGGCACAGCAACGACTGCAAACGGCAAACTGTCCTTGCCATGCATTATTCACACAAACACATAAAACTGTCCTTGCCATGCTAACACACACACACACACACACACACACACACACACACACACACACACACACACACACACACACACACACACACACACATAAACATGCATACACACACAAACACATAAAACTGTCCTTGCCATGCTAACACACACACACACACACACACACACAACACACACACACACACACACACACACACACACACACACACACACACATAAACATGCATACACACACACACACATAAACATGCATACACACAAACACATAAAACTGTCCTTGCCATGCTAACACACACACACACACACACACACACACACACACACACACACACACACACACACACACACACACACACACACACACACACATAAACATGCATACACAAAAACACATAAAATTGTGTATTTTGTAAACCCACCTGCCCAGGGGCTACATCTTCTCATAACATTATTACATTACATTACACTTAGCTGACGCTCTTATCCATTATTCTCTGCCTATTAACGCATTTTGTAAATGGCCCCTGTAACAAATAAAAAATAAATAATCTAATCTAAATGAAAGCTTGTCATCCTCTGTCTCACACTATATTATTTATTATTCATCAATTTTTAATGCTTAGAAAAAAATTGCCAACAATGCCATGCATCCAGATGAACTTTTGGACCAGTGTTTGCAATGGGATCTATTGTAGTTTATTTAACATCCTCTGGTGATGACACTGTGCTGCTCAAATCGTACAGGAAGTAGTATAACACACTGCAAACTTCATGGGATACATCACAGCTCAGGCCACTACCAATGGAGGTGTGGAACTTTGGGGAAGGGTGAGGGAACATTTTTATCACTGACAAATTTACAAGATCAATTACTCATTCATATGTTTAAACAGAGGGGACACAGAGGCACTTGTTAGGGTTGTCTAAAATGTAACAAACTGTCCCAAAAAAAAAGAACATTTCCAATTATTAAGTTTTCCTTTAGTCAATTTTAAATCAGGGGTTCTCAATTTTTTTTCTACAATTCTCCATTTTAGAGGTTGGTGAATTTTCAATCCTCAATTTTCTGTCCCTTATTATCCTGGCAAAAATATGACATCATTTTCACGTATTAAATTCATAGTATGTTTTCCTCTCTTTCACCTTGATCTGATCTGATAGTCTTAATATTACTGAATGATTTTACTGGTGCGTTGCTGTTTTTTTTTACACTGTAGGGTCTTTAATGTTGAGAACAATATTACAAGTAACAGGCATTAAAGCAGCACTGTGCAACTTTTTTGAGTTTATTGATCTTCATAAGTTGGCAGATGCTTAAATGAGTCATTATCCTCTCGGCACCCTCAGACTCACAAAGTCTCGAATATCGCAGGAAGCAGGATCACGTTACATTCTAAAGAACTTCTGGCTACTTACCTCGGTGGACATGACTACTTTCGTATTTGCCGGTTACACTGATCAGTTGAGTAGAAAACACGTGCACAGCATGAGGGGAAGGGAAAATAGTATTTACTTGGAGACACTAGGGGGAGCACCGTTGAGAAAAGGCCCTCAAAGTTGCCCAGTGCTGCTTTAACAAGACACATTTTCTACAGTTTGTTGTCACCCACCTGTCATGTCTGTATTCCCCACTGCTGGGGCCTGTCCCATGCTTTGAGAACCAATGATTTAAATTGATGCTTTAAATTAAAATAGCAAAGATCCAAGAATAAAAATGAAAAATCTATTTTCAAGATATGATGTGTAAGGGTTGATTTAGTGTCAGATTATCATTGTTTTAATTCAGGATCACTCTGACATACTTTACATACAAAATTAGGATAACTTAGAATGGTGATTTACATTCAGGTTCCATGCTCTATGCATTAAATAAGGTAATGATAGTCTACAGCTCAGAATATGACTTCAGAAATAATTGATCAACACAAGAGTAAATCTTCAACTACGTGTACTGCGTAATTTATTTTGTGATGTGTCTTCAAACCTTTTTTGCTGGAACCTTAATGTAAAGCAATATCAGTAAATAAATTGACAGCAATTTTTCTGTGTAAAACAACCGACCTAGGACAAGAGAAGGAATAGGCTGTGAAGGGTAAAGAGAGGAGGGGCTTTTATTTTTCCTCCAGGCTGTGGCAGGTGATTATCCAGCAGAAGAGCATGATGGGTGCTTTAGATGCCTGGTGGTTTTCAGAACTGCATGGAGGAAAAGGTGTGAGTGCATTCGGTTAGGCGGCAAACAGTCAATGGCATTGACTTTCAGCAGAGTTGGTGTCTGCCAGTGGTTACAATAATGTTTTTTTTTTTTTTTTTTTTTTTAAAGAAATTTGACTCCATTTGGCAGCCATGATAATAAACAGTCTGACAAAGACGAGATTTATTAAGCATGTAATGTCACCTCATTCTGTCATTTGTATTGCTTTTGGCTGCACAGCACAGTCACAGATTCCAGCAAATTGTACTGTGTGTGTGTGTGTGTGTGTGTGTGTGTGTGTGTGTGGTGTGTGCATATGAGTGTGTGTGTGTGTGTGTGTGTGTGTGTGTGGATGTCTGTGTGTGGTGTGTGTGTGTGTGTGTGTGCATATGAGTGTGGGTGTGTCTGTGTGTGTGTGTGCAGGTGAGTCAGTGCATGTGTGTGTGTGTGTGGTGTGCGTGTGTGTGCATATGAGTGTGGGTGTGTCTGTGTGTGTGTGTCTGTGTGTGAGTGTGTGTGTGTGTGTGGTGTGTGTGGTGTGTGTGCATATGAGTGTGGGTGTGTCTGTGTGTGTGTGTGCAGGTGAGTCGGTGCATGTGTGTGTGTGTGTGGTGTGCGTGTGTGTGCATATGAGTGTGTGTGTGTGTGCGTGTGTGTGCATATGAGTGTGCATATGAGTGTGGGTGTGTCTGTGTGTGTGTGTGTGTGCAGGTGAGTCAGTGCATGTGTGTGTGCTCTATGGCTTTTAGTGTTTTCTCACCAGAAATGAGACATCAGAGTGGTCTAGTCCACACTCCTCTTGCCGCGGTAGATGACTGAAAGTAAAGAGGAGGAATCAACCACAACTCTGGTTTCATTTAGGGTGTGTTGTGTGTTTTTAAGTGTCATTCAATGATTCAGATATGTGTCATACATTATCATCAGTGCAATGAGTGTGCTGAATTTGTTTTTTAAAATATTCTCAAATGTAAGAGACATGGTGATTAGTTACACATTCTGAAAATGGTTTATTTGTGCAAGTGATGGATTGAGGTGGACAAGACTTACTGGTCCCCACATAAGTCCCTGAGCAGGATACTGTGAGAGAAGAGAGAAGAGACTCTTTAATACAACAAGTCTTTTTATGCAGAGATTGCAATTCCTAATGTATGTCAATATCAATACGAATGAAAACCTTTTTCCCCAGACAGTAGTAGTAGTAGTTCTGTTTTGTCCCAAGTAGGGCAATTGCTCTGCATATTATATATTAACTATGCATATTATATATTAACTATGCATATTGTATAATAATTATGCATATTGTATATTGTATAGTATATATTCACTATATGGTACATGGCATCAGTACTGTTCTGGCTACTTGAGAAACAGGAGCAGCAATATGGATGGGTGCATATGGAGCAGCAATATGGATGGGTGTTTATGAATGGGTGATTATTATTATTATTATTATTATTATTATTATTATTAATATAACAGAGGATGGGAGGAGAAATATGGGGTGACGGTATGAAGGGCATTGGTGTGCAATGCTAGGCAGGTTAGTGACGCCCACAGTATCGTCACTTAATATTATATTTTGCCACAATATGTCAATATGTCAATGTACTTTACAAAAGTTTCGGATTCTGCAACTAAAAAATTCTAGCAACAAACAGAACATGCTTGGTGGGAGAGGTACAAGTGATGATGTTAAACTTAAGCATTAACTAACCCTAACTCTAACTTAAGCATTAAGTTTAAGTATGTATGCCCCTTTCAGGCAGTTGCAGTAGGTTGAAGGCATGGGCCAATAGATCTGAAGTTCACACATAGTATCAACCCACCGTGTACGCCCATTGAGAGCATCAGACTCTATCAACCCACCGTGTACGCCTTAGAGAGCATCAGACTCCATCAACCCACCGTGTACGCCCTAGAGAGCATCAGACTCTATCAACCCACCGTGTACGCCCTAGAGAGCATCAGACTCTATCAACCCACCGTGTACGCCCTAGAGAGTAGCAGACTCTATCAACCCACCGTGTACGCCCATTGAGAGCATCAGACTCTATCAACCCACCGTGTGCGCCCAAGAGAGTAGCAGACTCTATCAACCCACCGTGTACGCCCATTGAGAGCATCAGACTCTATCAACCCACCGTGTACGCCCATTGAGAGCATCAGACTCTATCAACCCACCGTGTACGCCCTAGAGAGTAGCAGACTCTTTGCATGAAGGGAAGGAATCTGGAGCACTGGGCATGTGCAGAGCTAGCCTGGTAAACCCGCCCCTCGTACTTCATTTCATTTTGTACAGAGAGTCTGGAACAGAGACTGTCAGAATCGATTTGTTGGAGGTGTGGACTCTGCTAAAGTTTAAAAAAAAGTGCCTCTGCCTTTACCCAATCGCTAACGCCTGGTCGTCACGTATGCAATTAGCCTACCTATGCACTACAATTCAAATGTAGCACACAAGGTCAACGTCACGGCTAACGAACACACCCTCTGTTCGCTGATTGGATCGGTCTTGCTGGGACTTGCTAAATGACCCTCAAGAGATTCCTGTCCAGACCCTCTGTACAAAATGAAATGAAGTACGAGGGGCGGGTTTACCAGGCTAGTACAGAGCATCAGAGGGGTGACCACAAGGGCGGTGGGCAGTGAATCCCGCCCCCTTTCCAGGGACAAGCCCTGCCTAGCCTGAGAAATGCTATGTCCATCCAAAAATACATGTTATATTTTACATTCATTTTGTAAAATATAAAATATTGAAATGTAAAATGAATGTAAAATATATAATGTGATGTAAGCTGGTGACATGCTGGTTACTCGTCTGCAGTGCAGGAAGGAATGAGGACACAGAAGTAGGAGATGGCGAAGGCACACTGCCACCATGGGGCCATTTTGTCACCGCTACCTACCAGAGTACAGTCTGAGGGGACAGAATGTCACAATGCCACCATGGGGCCATTTTGTCACCGCTACCTACCAGAGTACAGTCTGAGGGGACAGAATGTCACAATGCCACCATGGGGCCATTTTGTCACTGCTACCTACCAGAGTACAGTCTGAGGGGACAGAATGTCACCCTCGTGCCGTCTGCGTTAATGGGTGCCACGACGACCGTGTACACGCCGCCACACGCGACATCAGCGATGTCACAGGAGTTGCCCCCGAGCGGTGGGGAGCAGGAGTGGTTGCCGTGGCTGCCATAGACGTCCGCGGTGTAGTTGGTCAGTGAGCCGGCCGATCGCCAGTACACCCTGAGTGTGTTGTTAGCCATACTGTACAGCCGCACGCCCGACGGACAGCAGTGGCCTGCACACAAGAGGCCATGAAGGGCAGCACAGTCAGGAAAGCCAGTCATAGAGAAGCACAAATAATAATAATCATACCAGCCATGTGCAAGCACCAAAATACATGATCTAAAATAATGTTATATAAGCCAATGTTTCTGATACAGGGAAACAGGAAGTTGTGTGTGTGTGTGTGTGTTATAGTGTGTAGTGTTGTGTTATAGTGTTGTATGTTGCTTTGGAGAAAAGCGTCTGCTAAATACTAGTACAACTGTGAATATGTGTGTGGGGGGAATAACATTGAAGACAGTGTGTGTGTGTGTGTGTGTGGACATGTGTGTCTGTACATGTGTGTGTATGCGTGTGTGTGTGTGTGTGTGTGGGTGTACATGTATGTGTCTGCATGTGTGTGTGTGAGTGTGTGTGTGTAGGTGTACATGAGTGTGTCTGCATGTGTGTGTGTGTGAAGGTGTGTAGTGTATAGGCGTTCATATATGCAACACACTTATATATGCGACACACTAGAGAATGTGTGTGTGGGGGTAATAAGAGTGCGTGTGTGTGTGTGTGGGTGTCCACATATGCGACACACTTATATATGCGACACACTAGAGAGTGTGTGTGTGGGGGGGATACGAGTGTGTGTGTGTGTGTGTGTGTGTGTGGGTGTCCATATATGCAACACACTTGTAGAGTAGCCGCTGTAGCTGCACTGCTCCTTGCGCCCTGTGCGGCTGGCCACCTCCATGGAGACGCTGTAGCTGGTGCCGCAGGTGATGCATCCCATCAGGCAGTGCGTGTGCTGCGTGTGGCAGCTGGCATTGCCGCGTGGTGATGTCAGCGACGTCCGGAAGCTGTAAGCACCTCGTGCAGCTGACCACGTCACGTTACTCATGGCCTGTGTCACCTGATGCACTGTGAGGTTTGCTGGACAGCAGGGATCTGAGGGACAGAGAGAGAGGGGGAGATAGATAGAGAGATAGGTAGGGAGGAGGCAGAGAGAGAGAGAAAGAGAAAGAGAGAGATAGAGAGATAGATAGAGAAAAAACTAGGAAAGTGTAGGAAATGTCTATATACTCGGTATATATGTGTTTATGTGTGTACTGTATAATACTACAGCTTTCATTTCTAAGAAATATTTCATCTTTATTTCATAAACAAAAGTAACATTAGGTAAAATCACTTTCCAATAAATATCAAGGATTACAGACATCAGACAAGCACACATACACAGACATGTGCACACACACGCGCACACACACACAGACTTCCCTCACTGCCTGCTTTACCTGTTTCTAATGCATCAACGTAGCTTGGGAAACTTGCACCAGCACTGGAGGTGGCAACAACAGTGACATCACAGCTGGAGCCACAAAGCAAAGCTGTCTCAGCAATCTCACACGATGTTCCGTCCGAATGACAGGAAACTGTGGCGGTGTCACATACAAAACTGGCGGTGTAATTGGCCACGCTGTTATCTGATGTCCAGTTCACTGTCACAGTTCCAAGCGTCTGGGACACACTCGTGATTGTGGGCATACAGGGAGCTGAGAAGACAAACATGCATGCATGCATTAAGCTCACCACAAGGGGGTAGTAGAGTCCTCGTAGAAACATTTGTGAGCGTGTCTTTTTGTGTGGGGGAGAGAGAGCGAGAGAGAGAGAGACAGAGAGAGAGACAGAAAGACAGATACAGAGAGACAGAGAGAGAGAGAGTTTAAGATAAGTTTCCTTTTATTTGCTACAGTATACATATATTTATTATTGCTATTAATTTAACTAATTATTAGTCCTATAAGTTTCTTTTTTATCTGTTTGTATTGCTGTATGTAAACTTTGGCAACACTGCCTTAAAGAGTCTTGCCAATAAAGCTACCCTTGAACCTGAACTTGAACTTGAGAGACAGAGAGAGACAGGGAGACAGAGAGAGAGACAGAGACAGAGAGAGACTGGGACACAGAGAGAGAGACAGAGACAGAGAGAGACTGGGACACAGAGAGAGAGACGGGGAGGCAGAGAGAGAGGCAGAGACAGAGAGAGACTGGGAGACAGAGAGATAGACAGGGAGACAGAGAGAGAGGCAGACAGAGAGAGAGACAGGGAGGCAGAGAGAGAGGCAGAGACAGGGAGACAGAGAGAGAGACAGGGAGACAGAGAGAGAGGCAGAGACAGGGAGACAGAGAGAGACAGAAAGACAGAGAGAGAGAGAGACGGAGACAGGGATACAGAGAGAGAGAGACAGACAGACAGAGAGAGAGACAGAGACGGAGACAGAGAGAGAGACAGGGAGACAGAGATACAGGGAGACAGAGAGAGAGAGAGAGAGAGAGAGAGAGAGAGAGACAGGGAGACAGAGAGACAGAGAGAGACAGGGAGACAGAGAGACAGAGACAGAGAGAGAGAGAGAGAGAGAGACAGAGACGGAGACAGGGAGACAGAGAGAGAGACAGAGACAGGGAGACAGATAGACAGAGAGACAGAGAGAGAGACAGGGAGACAGAGAGACAGAGACAGAGGGAGACAGAGAGACACAGAGAGAGAGAGAGAGAGAGAGAGAGAGAGAGAGGGAGAGAGAGACAGAGAGAGACAGAGACGGAGACAGAGACGGAGACAGGGAGACAGAGAGAGAGAGACAGAGACGGAGACATACTCTACCTGTCTCGTGCACTTGTGCCTGACAGTTGCGGTTGCAGCCGCTGAGGTCACTGCAGGGGATGACCGCCACGCTGTAGCGACTGTTGCAGGACAGATCGGACAGCACGCATACAGAAGCCGTGTCGTTGCACACGATCAGCTCCGGCGGGTCCACAGCCCGCGTCTCGTACAGGGTTGCCCCGCGAACCGCCGTCCACCTGATCTCCAGTGTTTCCGGGGAGACGAGCGAGATGGACACATCCGATGGGCAGCAAGGCACTGGAAGACACACAGACTAACGTATGGGTACAGGAGTCCAAGCACATTCAGACCAGTTACAACACAGAGGCCACACACTCAAGCTATCCTTAGCAAGGGGGGAGTAAAGTGTCCGTCAGAGCATCAGCATTGTATTATGTATTGATAGATGGGTTGGGTTTGATTTTAAAGGTGTTTTGGTTTTACTTGGGTCAGTGGTGGCTTTGTTGTTCGCCCCAGTAGGGCCATGCAATAGTGGGGCGTAACAGTGTGTGTGTGTGTGTGTGTGTGTGTGTGTGTGTGTGTGTGTGCATGTGTGTGTTTCTGCATGAGCGTGTGTGCGAGTGTGTTTCTGTATGAGCGTGTGTATGCGTGCGTGTTTCTGTGGCAGTGTGTGTGTGTGTGTGTTTCTGTGGCAGTATGAATGTGTGTGTGTGTGTGTGTGTGTGTGTGTGTGTGTGTGTGTTTCTGTGGCAGTGTGAATGTGTGTGTGTGTGTGTGTGTGTGTGTGTGTGTGTGTGTGTGTGTGTGTGTGTGTGTGTGTGTGTTCCCTCTTACGTGTAGTGTAGTTGACTAGAGGCCCTGGAGGGCTGGAGCCGGCCTGGTTGTAGGCGTACACGCTGACGATGTAGGTGTGTCCGCACAGGCAGGTGTAGTTGCACGAGGTCTCGGAAGAATTACAGCTCTGCTCGATGCCATCATCGCGCTTCACAAAGGTGACGTAGGACTCTGCCATGGCGACTGCATCCCAGTCCGCTAAACAGAGTTCTGGCTCTGGCTCTGATAGCCGTATTGGCTCTGGCGGGCAAGGAACTGCACAGATTTAACACATGAAGGGTCAACTTTGTTGCAAATGGACTAGATGTTCATTAAATGTAAGAAAAAGTGAAATGCTTGATAATAGTACCATCTATGTCGAGGCAGCCAGGCATTTCATCAGCCTAGATGAGGTCATTACAACTGGTCAACATTGGCCTATTATAGAATTTAAAGGAGAACTTCGGTGTAAAATGAAAATTGGCATGTTAAAACATCATACCGAGTTGGTATGTGTACTGAGGAGCAAAAATGATTTAGCTTGTTGCATTCAGAGTTTAACTATTTTTTATCGCTTGTCCCAGAAGGCTAACAATGGAAGTGGTAGGTGCCCTCAGACGAAGCATGACGACTACGCTATTTTTAAACCATTAAAACAGATCGAAGAAACTCCACACTCTATCGGTAGTACAACAAAGGCCCTGACATTAAAAACGAGGCACTTAGAACTTTGAAAGTGTACACAACATTTATTATGACCGCCGCTAGCGAAGCTAGCGAAAGCGATCATATTGGAGTTGCTGCAAAATTTTTCCCTTTTTTTTTTTTTTCACCGATTTTTCGTCAACGATTCCCGGGACACTGAAACTCGGGGAGACATGAATGTTTGTAGGCATGTAGCCCAAGAAGTTTGTGAGCGAATAACGCCTTTTGGTCCCCCAGGGCCACCCCCCCCGCTGTGCCAGTGTCCGTTAAAGAGGGGGAGACCGGCAAAAGTTTTTGCTGAATAACTCAATGAACGTTTTACCCAACAACATGAAATTTTTGTGATATACAAAAAAAAATTTTTTATAGTGAAATCTATTGACCCTCACGCATTGGAAACACTGGTCGACGCCCACTTCCAACGAGAACAATTTCCGTGAAATTTTAATATTGCGAAAACGAATCTGAACGAACTCGTCATAGGCCGTTCATGTGAATCTCACCAAATTTGGTATATGTCATCTACAGACAATGCTAACAAAAAGTTATCAAAAGATTTATCTTGAGATAAACCGTTCCGAAGTTACACGTCAATGAACATTTAACACGTAGCTTAAAATTCTTCAAATGGCCTTATCTTGGCTTTTAATTGCTCAAATTTGGTCAAAGTTGACATGCCATCTCTAAACAGCTTTCTTTTCATGTGTACTAAATTTTGTGACATTTCGTCATCGCGGGCGATGTTTATTGGCGAAGCTAGGTGTCAAAAAACAGTTTTTGTTAAATAACTTGTCAACAATTTTGCCCAAGACAACGATTTTGTGTTAGTATGTAGGTGTTACAGAAGCATATTGACCCAGCCCATAAACTCTCACTTGAAGCATAGCGCCACCTAGTGATAAGGGTAAATGCAAAAATTGGGATTTTGAGTTGCCAATATCTTGGACCGAGAAGGTGGGAACTGCACAAAGTACATCATGCACGATCACCACAAAGACCTCTAACACCACAGAACATGCCATAAAATTTGGTCCATAGGGGGCGCTGTAAGGCGATTCCTTGCCTTCACAAATCACTCCTACACACTACACATTCATAACCCACATCCATGCCCACTTCCAGGAAATCATTTCCACAGAAATTCTCACCTCACAACACTGCTCTACCACACACTCATCACACCAACAGTTCCCACATTTCAATATACTGTATACCATGTACCGCTATGCGGTACATCTAGTTAATACACCAGTTTTGACAAGCAGTACCTTGCTGTAGTTTCTCGTCGCCGCCATGATGAAAGTCCAAACAAGTCGATTGTACCACCTCTCCTCCTATTCTTCCTGCTGGTTCGTGTTCGTCAATTGACTGGTGCGGACCTTCATCATGGCGGCGATGAAAAACTACAGCAAGGTACTGCTTGTCAAAACTGTTTTATTAATAAATGTTGTGTACACTTACATAGTTCTCAGTGCCTCGTTTTTAATGTCAGGGCCTTTGTTGTACTACTGATGGAGTGTGGAGTTTCTTCGAGCTGTTTTAATGGTTTAAAAATAGCGTAGCCGTCATGCTTCGTCTAAGGGCACCTACCACTTCCATTGTTAGCCTTCTGGGACAAACGATAAAAAATAGTTAAACTCTGAATGCAACAGGCTAAATCAATTTTGCTCCTCAGTACACATACCAACTCGGTATGATGTTTTAACATGCCAATTTTCATTTTACACCGAAGTTCTCCTTTAAGTCATGAAGTGTGTGTGTGCGTGTGCACGTGTGTGTGCGTGTCTGTTCACCTGTCTGCCTGTTTATTTAATAGTAATAATAATACATTTTATTTGTTACACGGCACCTTTCAAAGCACTCAAGGTCACCTTACAGAAAATAAAATAAAAAATAAATAAATAAAGGAATCAACATTAAAAAACAATATCAGGAGCATAAAAACAGTGAATCAAGATGGCTTAGAGCTCATATGCTAATTTAAAAAGGTGCAGTGGACCAGTAATCCTGCATTAGATGACCGCAGTGAACGTGAGGGTGAATAGATCTGCAACAGGTCCTTAACATATTATGGGGCAAGATTGTGGATGGCTTTAAATGTAATTAATAGGATTTTAAAGGTAATCCGCTGGGGTATCGGAAGCCAATGTAGCTGGAGCAGCAGGGGTGTAACATGGTCAGATGACTTTGAGCAGGTTATAATGCGTGCCGCAGAGTTCTGGACAAGTTGAAGACGGTGAGTAAGTTTCTTGGGGATGCCTGACAGAATTGCATTGCAGTAGTCAATCCGAGATGTTACCAAGCTGTTGACAAGCACTTCAGCAGAGTGCTGGGTAAGTGCAGGGTGCAGTCTAGAGATGTTCCTTAGATGGAAAAATGCAGTTCGACAGACATTACTGATGTGATTTGAGAATGAGAGGGTGCTGTCCAAGATAACTCCAAGGCTCTTTACATGTTTGGAGACTGGTATGATGTCCTCACCTACAGACACTGAAGCAATGTCATTTTTTGCAGAGTTGTTGTGGTCCCAATAAGGAGAACTTCTGTTTTATTGCTGTTCAATTTGAGGTAGTTTTGTGTCATCCATGCCTGTATATCATGGAGACAGGCAGTAAGAGCATTTGGTGGGAGACTGGCAGTGGGACTAGTGGATACATAAAGCTGGGTGTCATCAGCATATGAGTGAAGCTGGATTCCATAGTGCCTGAAGATGTTACCAAGAGGAAGAAGGTAGACGATAAACAGAAGTGGCCCCAGTACTGATCCCTGTGGAACACCGCGATGGAGGGGAGAGTTTTCAGATCGCTGGTCCTGGATCTGAAGAAAGTAGGTTCGTTCCGATAGGTAGCTCTCAAACCACTTATAGGCAGTGCCACAGACTCCTATGCTCATTACCCGCTCTAACAAAAGTTGATGGGATATTGTGTCAAAAGCAGCACTGAGGTCCAAAAGGATGAAGATGGACAGTAGACCAGCATCAGCTGCACAAAGGAGATCATTTGTGATCTTAATGAGTGCTGTTTCAGTACTATGCTGAGGCCAGATTGAAATTGCTCAAAAAGGTGATGATGTTGGAGGTATGCCTGGAGTTGGGATGCAACTACTTTCTCAAGTATTTTGGAGATGAAAGGTAGGTTGGATATGGGACGATAGTTGTTGAGGTCATTACAGTCCAGTCCGGGTTTTTTCAGTTTTGGTCTAATCATGGCAACTTTTAGTGATGATGGAACTGTGTCAGTTGTCAGAGAGGATTTTATAATGGAGGTTATCGGTGTTATTATAACTGGTAGGCATACTTTAACTAGTGAGGTGGGAATGGGATCCAAAAGACATGTGGAAGAGTTTGATTTGGTAATGAGCTCAGAAATGTACTCCTCAGTTGGAAAGCTGAAGCCATGTAAGGCACCAGATGAGGTCAGTGTTGTTGTAATTGCTGCCACCAGTTCAGGCTGCATGATATTTGTAGAGGCCAGCTGTTCGTGGATGTTGGCAATTTAAGAAAATAAAAAAAAAATCAGGAAAGCAGAGCAATGGTCATTTGGGATGTCATTGTTGGGGATGGTCACTGGTGATTTTAGTAACTGATGCATGGTGTTATCAGGTGGTTTAAGTAGCCCATTTACAAGAGAGTCCTGATGTTTCTTCCTCTTTCACGGATGGTCTTTGCATAGTATGATGTTTTCGCAGCAGAAATGGAGTTTTTGTACTGAAGGATGTGCTCAGCGTACATCTCCTTATGCACAACAAGGCCAGTCTTTTTAATAACCGCTCCAGGCGCCGTCCCTTGGACTTCATTTAACGGAGTTCAGGGGTGAACCAGGGTGAGGAGTGTATAAATGAGACGGTCCTAGCCTTCAAGGGGGCAAGAATGTTAAGTGCTGTAGACATACAGTTGTTGTAGTGGTCAACTAAATCCTCCAATGACGTATCAGAATCAGGGCAAGGATAGGAGGCAATTACAGAACTGAGTTCTTCAGCTTTGATTTTTTTTAGATTTCTATATGACATCACACGTTGAGTTTTACACTTTATGGTGGGGAGGTAAGTGTGATCAGAGATGGGTAGCTCAGCAGTACTGAGGTTACTAGGTGTAATAGTCCCTTCAGCCAGACTCCTCCGCCTAGACCAAAGGCCCTTCAAATAGTCACAGACTTCCCGTTACCAGCCCCGGCAGATGGGCTTCCCTGGGAGACGTGGTTCTGCCTGAGGTTTCTTCCTAGAAAAACAGGGAGTTTTACTCACTGATTCCTGAGGTTTCTTCCTGAATTCACGCAAATCATACAAACAGGGAGTTTTTCCTCACCCCTGTTGCTCCCTGGGGACATTAACAACCAACTGCGCCTAAATGAACTTTCCTCGTCTAGTGCCACTGGTCTGCACTGGTCTGCAAAGACTGCCGACCTATGTTCACATAACAGCCCACTTTAACAGGGAGTTGCATAGCTCTAGCGCCACTGGACTACTAAGATTGCTGACTAGGGCCTACAAGGACTGCCTACCTGTGTTCTGCTACTGTATTTATCTGCTCCGACACCACTAAACCGCAAGAAATGTTGTCTTGTAACAACCCTGCTAAACTGTAAAGCACTTTGAGTTGCATATTGCATGTATGAACTGTGCTATACAAGTAAAGCTTTATTATTATTATTATTATTATTATTATTATTATTATTATTATTATTATTATTATTATACCAGAGCTGCAGACCAGGTCTAAAGTATGTCCTTTGTTGTGAGTGGGAAAGTCAACATACTGTACATAATTATCCAAGTGTATATTAAAATCACCCATTAAAACAATATTAGGAGACATTGCACTCACAGTTGAGAGTTCAGAAATAAAAACACTTGATGGTTTAGGTGGTCTGTACATTACCACAACAATAGTAGGTGTAGGTCCACAGAGTTTACCAGCCAGCAGCTCAAATGAGGATTGAATAGGAATATCCAGGCACGTGAGTTTGATGTTATCGCGATAGAGCAGTGCAAGACCACCTCCTCTCCCGGAAGAGCGAGGTTTACTGATGAAAACAAATCCCGGTGGGACTGCTTGATTCAGGTGGAAGTAATCATTGTTTTGTTGCCAAGTTTCCATGAGGCATAAAAAATCCACTTTATGGTCTCTAATAGTCATTGATCAGCGGAGCTTTGTTGGTAACAGATTGTATGTTGTACAATCCAATTTTCAGTTTGGTCAAGTGAGACTGCATTTCTGACTTGGGCAGAGAGGCTAGCGCACTATATTCAACTCGTCGATCCGATGTCTTTGAGTGATAGCGGTTTACAGAGCAACGAGAGGGAATTGCCTTGCCATCCTCGTCCTTGTATCTTGAACACATAGGCTGTAGGCTATGTGTTCAACACTATACATGACTACATCCTCACCGCTGCCCAATCCCTTGGGCTGAGAGGGGAGGCGGGGCCCGACTTGGTTGCTGGCGGTGAGCATGAGCTCTCCCCGCACACACAACACAACACTACAACATCACTACATGACTACAACATGGCTACAACATCACTACATGACTACTACATGAGTACATGACTACTACATGACTAGTACATGATTGTTACATTGTTACATTACACTTAGCTGACGCTCTTATCCAGGGCGACTTACAGATATTTATTTGTTTCAGTTACAGCCCCTGGAGCAGTGTGGGGTTAGATGTCTTGCTCAAGGGCATCTCAACCATGGGTAAGGTGGGATTTGAACCTACAACCTTCCGATTGCAAGACCAACTCCCTAACCACTACGCCACAGCTGCCCCTTATGTACATGAGTACATGACTACAACATGACTACATGACCACAACATGACTACAACATGACTACATGACTACAACATGACTACATGACTACATGACTACAACATGACTACATGACCACAACATGACTACATGACTACATGAGTACTACATGACTACATGACTACAACATGACTACATGACTACATGAGTACTACATGACTACATGACTACAACATGACTACAACATGAGTACATGACTACAACATGACTACATGACTACAACATGACTACATGACCACAACATGACTACATGACTACAACATGACTACATGACCACAACATGACTACATGACTACAACATGACTACATGACTACAACATGACTACATGACTACTTGACTACAACATGACTACATGACTACAACATGACTACATGACTACTTGACTACAACATGACTACATGACTACAACATGACTACATGACTACAACATGACTACATGACTACTTGACTACAACATGACTACATGACTACAACATGACTACTACATGACTACTACATGACTACATGACTACAACATGAGTAAATCCTCACCACTGCCGAACTCCTTGGGCTGAGAGGGGAGGCTGGGTCCGGCCTGGTTGCTGGCGGTGAGCGTGACGAGCATGCTCTGCCCGCAGCGGATGGGTGAGAGGTGGCAGGAGGAGCCATTGGAGGAGCATCTCAGGCCGGTGGAGCTCAGGGCCGTGTGCTCACTCGCCCCCTGAGAGGCGTTCCACGACACCCGCAGAAACGGCGGCTCACCCCACACCGGGGACAGCTCAAAGTCCTCAGGCTGAGCAGGACCTGGACACACAACACACATGCACACACACGCACACACACATGCACAGGCACACACACACACACACACACACACACATACATATACAGTAAATATACAGAACTTGATTCCTACAGGATCAGACTTACATAGGCATTGCAACTTTGTCTTACAGACAGTTTTACAGAGTTGTGCTGGCATCGCTGATATAACCATTAGGTATGATGAACTTTGACATAAAAACTAACCGGTTGGTCACTCAGGGCTATTGCAAGACTAACTTTAAAGACAGTGCTTTACCTAGTGAACATGTCATTTTGATTGGTTAAAAAAACAACACTGATTGATTTATGCTACTCCTATTCACAGGACTCATCATGTTGGGCAGGTATTACATTCGTCAATAAAGGCTTTTTAAGTGTCTTGCTATTATTATTTTTAGCGTTTAGAATGAATGCAGTCCTGGAGAGTATTAAGATCTCACGTGTGATCTGGGAGTCCATGGTTTTGTCTCCGGGCCGGCCGTAGGGATCCAGGGCGTGGGCTTGGATGTGGTAGGTGGAGCCTGGCTCCAGGCCTGTGACGGTGGCTGAGGTGGCGTTGGCGGTGGCGTTGATCTGCTGCACCAGGATGCCGTGCAGGGTGATACTGAGGGAGTACTGCACTGCGTGCTCCACTGGCCGCCAGTCCAGCTGGATGGTGTCGTTACTGGGAGAGCTGGAGTTCAGCTGAGGAGCTGGCAACACTGTGGCACAGAGTCAGGCGAAAAGTGCTACTTTATTTTACTTGTGGTGTATTAGTTTGTGTGTATGTTTGTGTCATAGTCATATGGTCATATTGATATGACCGATGCCCCCCAACTGAAGTCCTTAGAAAGTCCAAAATCGCTTTTTAAAGTTCGAGGGGCTGATGAGTATCAAGCCATCAAAAGTAACAATAATCACAGCACATTGGTAGTTATTTTAGCAGCACTTTGGTAGTTATTTTAGCGCATTATTCTATTTGTCTGTATGTTGTGTTTGGCTGTTGCTTACTTGTCAGCCTGACGAAGCAACACATTCTTCACACAAATAAAATAATTTTAAATATCTAGTGATTCTGCTTCCCTGATTAAACTCCCCCCTAGAGCTGTGAGCTTCTGACCCATGGTCTCTTCCCTTACCTGGACACCACAGCCACACCTACACCTGCCAGGTATGGTTCTGCTCTCACAAAGGCCTTATCTTTGTGCTTCTCACCAGGAAGTCGGATCTTTTGTCTTTAGAGCCAGGGGTTGAGTGTGGGTTTCTGCATTACTGGCAGTATGCTGAATGGACTGAGAAACCGCTAGGGACAGTTCCACATATGGGGAAACCTGATACTGGTCTTGGTGTCTCCGCGTTGGCCTGGAGGTGAGGCAGAGTATGCCACGGACTCCTGGTCACCTTTTGTACTCGTAGTGTCATGATGGATACATTTACTGCATGCTGCCGGATAATCCCTAAACAAGAGCCTTAGCTGCATATCACATCATCCTGCCTGAAGTCAGGAATGGAGAGCGATACTGTGTGTGTGTGTGTGTGTGTGTGTGTGTGTGTGTGTGTGTGTGTGTGTGTGTGTGTGGAACAGGCAGCATTATGTCACTGAATAGGTCAAAAGGCAAAGGGATACAGCAATTAGGGAAAAATAACCTGTGTACATATCAATGCCTGTAATACCTTATGCTGGTTGCATTTTACATAATGCATAATGGTTGAGCACATTGTGTGTGTATGTGTGTGTGTGTGTATGAATATGTACATGCATAGAGAAGGACAGTACCTGTCCTAACCAGCACAGGCTCTGAGGGCTGACTCTGTCCACCGTCGCTGTTGACCGCGAGCAGGCTGACGATGTACTGGGTGTACGGCTGGAGGTCCTGGACGGTGGCGGGGGAGCTGGACGCTGGTGTCTGAGAGAAGGTCCCATCCGGGGCCTCAGTGCGCAGCACATACGATGCTGCTCCAGACACCGTCTCAAACTCCACCGTGATGCTGTTGCTCTGCTTGGATGTTGCCAGGTTAATAGTGGGCACATCTGGGGCTGTAGGGCACACACATACAGACAAAGGTGCTCTAAGTAGGTTTGTACACATGCAGGCAAAGGTGCTCTAAGTAGGTTTGTACACATACAGGCATGTTAAAGGTGCTCTAAGTAGGTTTGTACACATACAGGCATGTTAAAGGTGCTCTAAGTAGGTTTGGGGCCAAAAGAGGTACTGCAGTCAAATGCTAAATACTGTACAAGGCAAAGCAAAAACAAAATCAAAACGTGGACAGAATTGGTGGCCTGTAAATTAAGTTTTAAAATGTGATCATTTTGGCTGTACTATTGTTGAAATCAACATATACCATTTTATTATTACTTGGCGTATTTTTACATAACACTAACTAGAGCTAAGTTTTACAGTGGCCTGGATGCTTCACACACATAACACTAACTGTTTGATGTAAACACATTTTGGAAAACATACATTCAAGGACATTTGCTGAATTATTAATAAGTGTATTCTCAGTACACTCCCAATAGCCAAAGTATGAGCTGAGATACAGCTGCTCCATTTTTCACCTTCACTCTTAAGATTGACTGGTCATTCCGACTACATTAGGGAAGCCTACCTGTCCTTGCATCCACCTGCCCCTGACCCAACACGGCTCCGCTAGAGTTCTTAGCCTCCACCCTCACTGTGTACAGGCTGTTGAAGCTCAGGACGCTTACAGAGCCCAGTACCGTGTTCCCGCTAAACTGGGCAAAGGTGGAGGGTCCGGCGGAGTTCTTGGGGGTAGCTGTGACCTCGTAGTAGGTGGCACCATTGTATCGACTCCAACGCACAGCTATGCTTTTTGTGGTCGCATCGAACACACTAACAGAAATTGTGGTACCTGAGAAAGAGTGTGATAGAGAGAGAGAGAGAGAGAGAGAGAGAGAGAGAGAGAGAGAGAGAGAGAGAGAGAGAGAGAGAGAGACAGAGACAGAGACAGAGAGACAGAGAGAGACAGACAGACAGACAGGCAGAGGCAGAAAGAGAGATACAGAGACAGAGAGAGAAAACATAATATTGAGTCCAGAAGAGTCCAAACACTCACTGTACCTATGGTGATGAGGAGGTTTTTGGAACGTAACAGTGTAGTCTGATGAAAATCATAACATAAAATATAAAGAGAATGCATTAATACTTACCTTGAACACCATGCTGTTGATAGAACACATAGAAGGGTTTCAAATTATGAACTCAATGACGCAACAAAATATTTCACATCTATATGCTTCAGAAATGTGTAAAATATATAGGCCTATATTTTTCCATAGCCTAGTTTTGCAGATAAGATCATACCTGTGACACACAGCTTGATAAGACAAAGACCACAAGCCACTTCAAATCTGTCAACGCCATTTTCTGATTGTTATGTCCAGGCGTGGTAGTAATCCTTGACTTGTAATTCTCTGAACTTCAAATAATTCTATGTCTGAAATACCTTCATGTGACTCCACCCACCACATTCTTTCAGCCTATCAGGAATGGCTGAGGTGCGCTAGTTTACGTAGGCTAGCGGACAGTGTTGAGAAATGAATTACCTTGAAATGCCAAAGTATATTGTTTATTGCTAGCTGTAGAACATTTATTATCTAAAGCATGTATTATCCAAGGGGATTTATTAGAAGGAAATGTAAGAACATTAATTGATGACAGACTTGTTTTTATAAAACTTGCGAAGACCACGGGCTCCAACATTTTTTCCTTTGAAGCACTGAGCAAAAATAATCTGTAATGCTGTGCTGTGTGAGGCAAAGGAGTTGCGCCAATATGTTGTAAATGTAAATTTGGCCTAAGCCGTCAAAAACCTGATTTGTATCTAAAGTGATAGACTCTTACTCACCCTTTTACGTCTGTTGATATTGCTCCATGACGTAACACGGGCTGCCCGACGTCCACAGTCTTTCCCAAGTTGACAAGATGGCATCTGGACCAGAGCACGGGTTGAAATGGATAGTATGGCAAAGTAAGTATAGGCACTTGTATTAATGTTGTCAGTCGCGTTTCAAAGCACTTCGTACGTTTGTTAACTTGGCTGCAACGCTTCTCATTATGTCCCGTGCTGCCTTGGCTCGGTTATAGAAAGTTCTGTTCAGTGGTGGAACTGTTGCATGAGCAGTTCCCATTTTTTCTGATACGGAAGTTTGTGAAGGTGTTATTTTTGGCCCTTTCTCAGCGTACTGTCACAGCTATTTTACTGCTCTGTGTGTGGAGATTGATGTTAAAATGCAGTTCGACGTTGTGAGGAATTCAATAACTACTTTGACAGTAATGGAGAGGTGGGCTAATGTATGCTATCGCTAACTAGCAAGTTGAAGCCTCCTGTTCAGCTAAAGTTAGCTTATCAGTAAGTTTATCCCACTATGTTTACTTGCTATTAAACTAGCTAACCCACGCTAGCTTCCAAAAAAACCCGGCCTCAACAATAGCGCAACAGTGTTTTGGCTGAAGTTATACCTAACTATAAATGCCCAAATAATGGATTTATTAAACTACTGCTGTATGTGTGCTTTTGACAGGCCCACAAACTGAAGCTGGACTGACAGTCACTCAGATAACATTATTGTTATGACTGTTTTGCTTAAATAGGAATGCAGCGTCTAAGGAGTCTGTGTGATTTCTATATGTATTTTGGGTTATTGGGGGAGTTAAAAAATCTTTTTGGTAGGTCGACGACCTTTTGTTCAGTTATGAGTAAGTACTTGTGTGTTTGTCCAGTATAAATGATGAAAGGCTCCTTTTGTTTGTGTAACAGCAGTACTTATATTTATGTGTTTTCCAGGGATTAAGAACAGTATCCTTGAGGACTGTAAAAAGCCCGGATTATGGAAGGTGAGTGTTGTGACAAATGGGATTGTTTGTTGGTCCCACTTGACGTTGCCTGAATGGCATGTGTTCTCCCTGTTCATCATCCAGGATTCCAACCCACTTGGGTTTCTGTTTGCCCTCCCACTCTGTATCAATCTATTCTCCCTTTAGTGCATAGATCAGGAGGCAAGCCCATTCATGTTAATCTCTATAGGCCAATGTTCCCATAAGTAGACCCTCCTATGCTGTATCTTCATTGTAATGCACAGCTAGGGTTAGCTCCTCGGAGATCCACCTCTGTGTGACACAGACACGTACCGCTTTCTTTCCCACAGGTTCTGATACTGGATCAGTTTACAACGCAGCTGCTGTCTTCCTGCTGCAAGATGTCCGATCTGATGAGCGAGGGCATCACCAGTGAGTTGCAGCCCCTTAGCAACGCCACGCTATCCCAACACATAAGCACACATGGTACCCACGGGACAGACGCCTCCTAGGTAGAGGACAAAGTTATCAACAAGGAAGTGCTCCGGCATATTATTGGATAAAAGGAGAAGTGGTCTGAGGGTAAACACTCCGACATGGAAAATTCCCTCAATATGTGTACATGGTGCCTGAAGGCTAGCGAGCACCTATGCTGATATGATGTGGTCAGTTAATGCCCCAGATCTTTGAAGATGTAATCTCCTGTGTTGTCCAGGGGGTCCTGTGTTGCTCACCTAACATCGTCCAGTACATAGAACACGGTTTTCTGGCCCATTAGCAAACATCAACAATTTTTCAATTGTTTTTTCAATTACTGACATGACTCTGACTTCATTTGAACAGTTACTTCTGGCCTCATTGTGCCCTCTCACAAGCTTTAGAACTACACTGAACAACATTGACTTCTAAACTTGTTCTACACACTGGAATTGAAATATAGAGCAATAATCTTACAAGTTCATTTCTTTCTGAAATGTTGTGCAAAGAATCATGTCTGCTGTAACATGTATGTGTGTGTGTGTATATATATATATATATATATATATAAAAGTTACATTTCTTGAATGTCATATAACATGTAGGATAAAAAAAGGATAAGCACTATAAAATGCCAATCACCCCTCTTTGTAGTTGTGGAAGACCTGTACAAAATCAGAGAGCCTGTTCCTGAGATGAAGGCCATCTACTTCATCACACCCACTGCAAAGGTACCACCTGAGCCTCGATACACAGTAACAACTTCTGAGCTGTGGAAATCAAAGTCAAAGCCAAAGTCAGCTTTATTGAGGGAGGGAAGAGGGACACCCACATTCATACATTCATAGGTTGTAGTATAGCAGAGACGTAGCAGCAGAGCAATAGTGCAGTATAGCAGAGCAGTAGTGCAGTATAGCATTACATTACATTACATTACACTTAGCTGACGCTCTTATCCAGAGCGACTTACAGTTATTTACAGGGTTTCAGTTACAGTCCCTGGAGCAGTGTGGAGTTAGACGCCTTGCTCAAGGGCATTTCAGCCATGGGTAGGGCGGGATTTGAACCTGCGACTCTCCGATCCCAAGACCAACTCCCTAGCCACTACACCACAGCTGCCAGTAGTGCAGTATAGCAGAGCAGTAGTGCAGTATAGCAGAGCAATAGTGCAGTAGTGCAGTATAGCAGAGCAATAGTGCAGTAGTGCAGTATATCAGAGCAGTAGTGCAGTATAGCAGAGCAGTAGTGCAGTATAGCAGAGCAGTAGTGCAGTATAGCAGAGCAGAAGTGCAGTATAGCAGAGCAATAGTGCAGTAGTGCAGTATAGCAGAGCAATAGTGCAGTATAGCAGAGCAGTAGTGCAGTATAGCAGAGCAGTAGTGCAGTATAGCAGAGCAGTAGCCGACGTATCGTTGTCTCCCAATAGTGACTCCTGAATGTAATGTACATCCAGTGCACCAGGAGTCTGTCATTCGATGACTATGACAATACCGGTGTTTTGCATTTTAAATATATATTGTCACATTATGTAATATAAATATCTAATATATATTTATAAAATTGCATTTTGTAAATGTATGTATATTTAATACTACTTTTGCAGAGTGTGGAGGCCTTCATCAAAGACTTCAAACCCAAGGCGAAATACAAAGCAGCTTATGTGTACTTCACTGACTGTAAGTGGGACATGGCAGGGAGAGTCAGTGATTGTCATTTCTGCACACATGTAGCTAAGAACATGGGATAAGTGACACGTATGGATGCTTTAAAAGTGGAAGAACATTAACAGACAACATAAAGGAGATAAAAGGGCGAAAGCCCTGTGAACTTCTCAAAATCTAAAGCATCACTGGTACCTTTTGAGTTACTTTTTACTTTTTAGATTTTGACAATTATTTATGATTCAAGCTTCAGTCAAAAAATGTAGGTTTGTTTGACATGCACTGCTCATGCTCTAGCCATTGTGAACTATGTCACAGTTTTTCTGTAACCTAACAAGTGGTTGATAATGCCCTTATGCCCAAATTTTTGTCCAGCCTGCCCTGATGCTCTCTTCAACAAAATCAAACTGGAGTGTGCCAGGCACATACGTGTCTGCAAGGAAGTACACATCTCTTTCCTGCCCCAGGAGTCGCAGGTAGCTGCCAATCTGTCTTTGTGCGTGTGTGTGTGTGTGTGTGCGCGCGTGTGTGTGTGTGTTTCCAGAGAGCATGTGTTGTGTTAAAGAAAGTGACAGAGGCAGCGATTGAGAGTTTCTTCTCTCTGTGTTTCAGTCCTGTGCTGCATTGGCGGCCACCGTTTTTGCATTTGTTTATACTTAAAACTGGAATCTGAATTAGTTTTGTGTTTCAACCAAAGACAAAAGGTTGTTGGTTTGTACACATACTACCTCACGTGGGCTTTTCCACTATACAAAAGATGAAGTGTGTGCTTGTGTGTGTGTGTGTTAGTGTGTGTGCGCGCGTGTGTGTGTGTAACTTGTGTGTGTGTGTAACTTGTGCGTGCGTGCGTGTGTGTGTGGCATACATATATGCTGGTGCTGAGAGTGAGAAGAGGATATTTGGGGGCCCCGAGGGTTTTCTAGGAAACAGGATGAGCTTCTTTGTCCTCTCTGGGGATCTTTGGGCCTGTGCTTTGCCCAGCCTCTTTACTGTTTATCTCGTAAAAAGGAAGAAGCTTTTTCCCTTTGTGTGGCATGCTTCTGGGTGGTGCTTAAGCAGAAAAGGCTTTGTGAGTGGATGGCTTCAAAATTTATGACGCCATGAACAAAATAACTGGTCAAAGACACACTTTATGTCAGCCCCTTGTACTTCATTTCATTTTGTACAGAGGGTCTGGAGTCGCTGCCGTTAAAATTCATGTATGTGGACTGAGCAAATCCTAGCCAATCAGCAAACAGAGGGAGTGTTTGTGAGCGATGACATTGACTTTGTGTGCTACATTTGAATTGTAGTGCGTAGGCAAACATTAGCGATTGGGTAGAGGCAGAGCCACTTGTTTTAAACTTTAGCAGAGTCCACACCTCCAGGAAGAAATCGTTTCTCAAAGCAGCAACACCAGACCCTCTGTACAAAATGAAATGAAGTACGAGGGGCTGGTTTACCAGGCTAACTTTATACAGGGCAAGAGGCTGGAAACAAGAACAGTTTGTGGCTAGATAGTGGTGGTTACAGGACCGTATCATAAAGGATTAGCAAGCGCTTCATGGTATATAGATTCAGTGGGTGAAGAATCTCCTGTTCATCAGGTCATTGCCAAGGTTTATTCATTTAATTAAATTGCAGTAATCAATACCTTGCCTAAAAACGAGAAGCATTGTTGACATATTTAGGAATGGAGTTGTTGACCTGTAATTGTGAACTATAGTAGAGCTGTTGCTTGTGTTTGTTGACCTGTAATTGTGAACTATAGTAGAGCTGTTGCTTGTGTTGGACTTGTCTGGCTTAGGTGCCTGTAGCAAAGCTGTAGGTATGTGTTCAATAAAATGATCACTTTAGTAATACTGGAGAACTATAGTACTCTGGAGTAGGTCTACCGCATGCCAGTGTGTGAACGAAATGATTCTGACGTTGTTCTTCTACATGCTATAAATATCAGAGAACTATAGCATACGCAAGTCTATTATTTTCCAGGTGGTGGGTGAGATTTGAATAAGAAATCGGTTTAAAATAAATGTTGTAAGTTCAGTTATTCAAACCAAAGGGTTATGGGACCTGAATGATTCTCTTTTCATGGTGATAACTTCTTTTTCACCGGGTAAAGCCTCATTGTAAGTGGAACAGCAACAGAAATGGCTGATAGTAGGCATTATGCTGATAATAGGATCACTTCCTGTAGTGTTCTTGAGAGCCTGCTGCGTGCCTCCCCTGCTCACCTGTGCAGCTGTGCGTTTTAGGTGTTCACCTGCAACAACTCTGGAGCCTTCAAGAGCATATACAGCCCGCACAGCGAGGACCGCGGGAAGATGCTGGACACTCTGGCCGACCAGATTGTCACCCTCTGTGCCACACTCAACGAGAACCCAGGCGTCAGATACAAGAAGTGAGCCACACTGCACCACACCACACACACACCACACCACACCACACACCACACCACACACACACCACATGCACGCCACACCACACACCACACCACACACACACACCACACACCACACCACACACACACACCACACCACCCCCACACACACACATCACACCACACCACACACACACACACACACGCGCGCACCACACCACACGCACACCACATCACACCACACACACACACCACACCACACATACTCCACACACCACACCACAAACACACCGCACCACACACACACCGCACCACACACACACCGCACCACACACACACCGCACCACACACCACACCACACAACACAACACACACACCACACACACACCACGCACACCACACACCACGCACACCACACACACACACCACACACGCACACCACACCACACACCACACCACACACCACACACACCACACACACCACACCACACCGCACACCACCCACACCACACCACACCACACCACCCACACCACACCACACACACGCACACCACACACACCACACCACACACGCACACCACACACACCACACCACACAGGCACACCACACCACACCACACACACCACACGCACACACACCACACCTGCGCGCATGATTTCAGATTATTTTTGCTAATGGTTCACCATTAATTACTCATTTATACTTATTTTATGTTTTCTTATCCTTTTATGTTTTTATTTACCTTATACTTACTTTACTTTTATCTTTTGTGTTTTTGCATATTGTTCTTTGCTTTCATTTTTGTTGAACACATTGAATTTCCTTTGTGTATGAAATGCGCTATACAAATACACTTGCCTTGCCTTGGCTTGCCTCTAACCCCTGTGATTGGCTGTGTGCTTGCCTCTAACCCCTGTGATTGGCTGTGTGCTTGCCTCTAACCCCTGTGATTGGCTGTGTGCTTGCCTCTAACCCCTGCGATTGGCTGTGTGCTTGCCTCTAACCCCTGCGATTGGCTGTGTGCTTGCCTCTAACCCCTGCGATTGGCTGTGTGCTTGCCTCTAACCCCTGTGATTGGCTGTGTGCTTGCCTCTTACCCCTGCGATTGGCTGTGTGCTTGCCTCTCACCCCTGCGATTGGCTGTGTGCTGCAGGGAGTCCTCGGTGCAGTACGCCAAGCAGCTTGCCGAGATGGTGGACCGTAAGCTGGAGGACCACTACAGATTGGACAGCGGTGTGAAGAAGGTCAGTATTTGATGTGCCTTTACTTGCTGTAGAGGGACTATGTACATTAATGAACATCTTAAAAATCAACATTAATTTTAGCCAACGAGCTAATTTCCATTAGCAGTCCCCCTGCCAGAAGGAGTATGGCAGTGTGACCTGTTGGTAAAAGTCAGAAGTTACAGCCCTGCACCTTTCAGTCTTACATGAAGGGTTGGGATGTCCATAGAGTAAAAGGAGCTGAATGAGTTTTATAATATGCAGTAATTAAAATTGACAAGGGCAATGTGACAAGTGTTGTAGCAGACACCCAACATCTGAAATTAATACGTCACTGCAGCAGGTCTGCACTACATTAAATGTAAATGTAGCTTTACTGGGTTGTGTGACCTTGACCTCAGGAGAAGACCCAGTCCCAGCTGCTGATTGTGGACCGTGGGTTCGACCCTGTGAGTCCAGTTCTGCATGAGCTCACGTACCAGGCCATGGCCTACGACCTTCTGCCCATTGAAAAGGACACATACAGGTGAGTCCTTTGGGCAGACTATTTTCACAGGAAGTGCAAATGTAGGCTATGCCCCTTTGCTTGTATCCTGGCTAGGGCTGCAGAGTATATCGAGAATATTGTGATATTGTGATATTGCAATATACAATATCGTGATATACAATATACAATATCGCGATATACATATAGCAAAACATGGCTTAAATAAATAACATAAACATAAATGGGACATTACTGCAATAAGCTGTTTCACACTCCACATATGAAGATATTTGGGAAATCAAATGGAGTCCTACTGCCCTTAATATCCACCCCATATCCACGGCCTAGCAGTGAAGATTAAACTGAAAGATGTTAAAACTATATTTAAATATTTGTTTATTTATCTGAAACCATATAATCATCACAGCATTCAGCAATGTTACCCTATATCGCACATTTTTCAAATATCCTGCAGCCCTAATCCTGACCTTAGACAACCAAATGCAAACAGAGCAGCCGTGGGGTGTGTAGTAAGTTGGCGGGTGTGAGACATTTCACTAACCAATGAAAATGCTGGATGCTGACTTCAGTATGCGGAACACAGGAAGTAGAGGCAAAAAGCTGCACAGTACCACCCAGAGTGGGACAGCTGGTTGGCCCACACCTACATTTCTTTAGAAGGAGACAAGAATGATTGAGTGAGACAGACTGAGTACAATATTATCAGTAATCTTAGTCTTGCTTTAACTTGCATGCATTGAGTAATGTCAGACAGTGTGTGAAAATTAAAGGCTTGTTGACACCAAGCTTTTCGCAGATGTAATTAAGTGCCTGCAAAGTAAAATGATAGGTTATTTAGGGTGTTTCCTGTGTGTGTGTGTGGGGGTGTGTGTGTGTGTGTGTGTGTGTGTGTGTGTGTGTGTGTGTGTTTCACAGGTACAAGATGAAGGATGGATCTGAGAAAGAGGCTCTGCTAAACGAGAGCGATGAGCTGTGGGGGCGGCTGAGGCACATGCACATTGCACAAGTCACAGAGTGAGTGCGCACCCATCATTTCCACCGCCCATTCACCCATGCCATGCAGTCAAGGCAGGCATGCATTTCACTCTTGGCAAAAGTTCAGAGCTGGAAAATAGGATTAGTGTGCCACTTTGTCTATGCTTTTATGTGCATTTGCAATAGCTGTGTATGTGTGTTTGTGTCCTTTTTTGTGTTCACATAAGTTACTTCGCTCCATGTTCCATAGAGATTTCCATATTTAAACACTTTATTGTGATCCACCCATATTAGTCAGTCAACATCTGAAAAGACTATGTGTTGGGAAGTACCTGGCCTTGTTGTGTGACCTAGGGTTATACTGCAGTGGTTTTTGTTGATGTGAATCGTAGATGTCTGCCATAACCAGCCCATCTAATAATATGACTCTGCACCGCAGGCAAATCCCCAGACTGGTAAAGGAGATATCAGCCAGCAAGAAGACACCAGACTCCAAGGTCTGATCAATGGTTCATCGCACATTCACCCCAGTACATTCTGTTATTGACATTTAGTAAAGTGCGGTGAAAGTAACCATACTCATCCTACACTCTCTCTCTCTCTCTCTCTCTCTCTTTCTTTCTCTCTCTCTCTCTCTCTCTCTCTCTCTCTCTCTCTTTCTTTCTCTCTCTCTCTCTCTCTCTCTCTCTCTCTCTCTCTCTTTCTTTCTCTCTCTCTCTCTCTCTCTCTCTCTCTCTCTCTCTCTCTCTCTCTCTCTCTCTCTCTCTCTCTGTGTGGACTACAGATCTCGATAGGAGGCCTGGCCAACCTAATGAAGAAGATGCCGTCCTTTCGCAAGCAACTGGCTCAAGTATGCAAAACATGACCCCTTACCTTGCAGACCGTGTGTGTGTGCATTTGCGTGTGTGTGAGTGAGCAAGTGAGCAAGTGCGCACGTTTGTGTGTTGTATGTGTGTGTGGGTGTTCATGAGTTCACGAGCCTGGCAGATTTGGTCTGTTTTTGTCTCTTATCTGCTGTCCATTTCACAACAGAAAACAGTCCACCTGAATTTGGCTGAGGACTGCATGAACAGCTACCAGGGGAAGATAGACAAGCTGTGCCAGGTGGAACAGGTGAGCTGCTGTGTCCTCCTTCCTTCCTTTCTCTCTCCCTCTCTCCCTCCCTTCCTTCCTTTCTCTCTCCCTCTCTCCCTCCCTTCCTCTAGTTTCCACTTCCCCTGTTCCCACCACTGCGTTTGTCCGTAAAGCACCACCGAATCAGTCCCCATTCCTAACCACAGCAGTAGTGGAGCTCTTACAAGGTAAATCTGTGATGAGAGCCACAGCAAAAGTCCCTGCTTCAAGGCAGAAACCAAGTAGTGTAATCCATCTGTCTACTTACCTGTGTTACAGGTAAAATCTCTCTGAACTGTTTTGCCTGGATTGTGTGTGTGTGTTTTCATTCAAAGGGAGAGAAAAAATGCAGTCTGTTTATGGAAATGACAATCAGGTGTGCAGACAGAGGTAGTAGATATGTGATGGATGTATTGGCAGATTAATTAGTAGATATGTGATGGATGTAGAGGCAGATTAATTAGTAGATATGTGATGGATGTATAGGCAGATTATTTAGTAGATATGTGATGGATGTAGAGGCAGATTAATTAGTAGATATGTGATGGATGTAGAGGCAGATTAATTAGTAGATATGTGATGGATGTATTGGCAGATTAATTAGTAGATATGTGATGGATGTATTGGCAGATTAATTAGTAGATATGTGATGGATGTAGAGGCAGATTAATTAGTAGATATGTGATGGATGTAGAGGCAGATTAATTAGTAGATATGTGATGGATGTATAGGCAGATTAATTAGTAGATATGTGATGGATGTAGCCGCTTTGCCAGGGTTTAACATTCTCTCACATGGTTATAAATAAGATGTCATATTATGTACCGTTTGCTATTGCTGGGGTACTATGTTCAGGTCATGCTTGGCATGTAAACATGTATGACATTGCATCCGCCCATGACTGTGTGCTCTACACTCTCTGTAAAGGTTCTGAGTTCTCCAGGGCATGGTAGTCAAAGGAGCTAAGTTGTAAGCAACTGGACGTCTTTTTGGAGCTTGAAGACGTTTCACCTTCCGTCCAAAAGGCTTCTTCAGTTCTGGCCTAGCTCTTGGCTTCCCATCATCAGGCCAGGACTGAAGAAGCCTTTTGGATGAAATGTCTTCAAACTCAAAAAAGAAGTCCAGTTGTACAACTTGGCTCCTTACAGCTCCTCTGTAGAGAGAACTCTGCTTCCAACCTGTAGGGCAACCGAAGATGAAAACTACTTGGTGTTGCTTTGACTGTAAAATGTGCCGGGCTGTATCTGGCGGTGGGGATGGATGTGGGTTGACTGTACTGTGTAATGTGGTGTGTGTGTGTGTGTGTGTGTGTGTGTGTGTGTGTAGGACCTGGCGGTGGGGATGGATGTGGGTTCAGGTTGACTGTACTGTATAATGTGGTGTGTGTGTGTAGGACCTGGCAGTGGGGATGGATGTGGATTGACTGTACTGTATAATGTGGTGTGTGTGTGTGTGTGTGTGTGTGTGTGTGTGTGTGTGTGTGTGTAGGACCTGGCGGTGGGGATGGATGTGGATTGACTGTACTGTCTAATGTGGTGTGTGTGTGTGTGTGTGTAGGACCTGGCGGTGGGGATGGATATGGATTGACTGTACTGTATAATGTGGTGTGTGTGTGTGTGTGTAGGACCTGGCGGTGGGGATGGATGTGGATTGACTGTACTGTATAATGCGGTGTGTGTGTGTGTGTGTAGGACCTGGCGGTGGGGATGGATGTGGATTGACTGTACTGTATAATGTGGTGTGTGTGTGTGTGTGTGTAGGACCTGGCGGTGGGGATGGATGTGGATTGACTGTACTGTATAATGTGGTGTGTGTGTGTGTGTGTGTGTGTGTGTGTGTAGGACCTGGCGGTGGGGATGGATATGGATTGACTGTACTGTATAATGTGGTGTGTGTGTGTGTGTGTGTAGGACCTGGCGGTGGGGATGGATGTGGATTGACTGTACTGTATAATGCGGTGTGTGTGTGTGTGTGTGTGTAGGACCTGGCGGTGGGGATGGATGTGGATTGACTGTACTGTATAATGTGGTGTGTGTGTGTGTGTGTGTGTGTGTGTAGGACCTGGCGGTGGGGATGGATATGGATTGACTGTACTGTATAATGTGGTGTGTGTGTGTGTGTGTGTAGGACCTGGCGGTGGGGATGGATGTGGATTGACTGTACTGTATAATGTGGTGTGTGTGTGTGTGTGTGTGTGTGTGTAGGACCTGGCGGTGGGGATGGATGTGGATTGACTGTACTGTATAATGTGGTGTGTGTGTGTAGGACCTGGCGGTGGGGATGGATATGGATTGACTGTACTGTATAATGTGGTGTGTGTGTGTGTGTGTGTAGGACCTGGCGGTGGGGATGGATATGGATTGACTGTACTGTATAATGTGGTGTGTGTGTGTGTGTGTAGGACCTGGCGGTGGGGATGGATGTGGAGGGGCAGAAGGTGAAGGACCCCATGAGGACGCTGCTCCCTGTGCTTCTCCCGCCCAAGGACCGATACACCAAACACGACAAGATCCGCGCCGTGCTGCTGTACATATTCAGCCTCAACGGTGTGTGTTTGTTTGTGAGGGGGATTGGAGTTGGTGTGTGTGTGTGTGTGGGTGTGGGCCTGTGTGTGTGTGTGCTCTACATATTCAACCTCAATGGTTTGTGAGGGAGACTGGAGTTAGTGTGTGTGTGTGTGTGTGTGTGTGTGTGTGTGTGTGTGAGGGGGTTTGGGGTTAGTTTGTGTGTGTGTGTGCGTGCATGCATGTGTGTATAGTACAGATTAATGTGCACATTTTAAAAATGTGGAATAAAACTTAAGTGCAAATTTAAAAAAAAAAAAATGCTGATTGTCTGAGAAACATATCATGCCAATGGTGGTCCACCTAAAATGTGTTGCTGTTTCTCAGGCATGGTTATGAATCTGTTTTTTTGTATGAGAGAGACTATAGTTACACTACTGGCAGTAAATAGAGTTTATCTGGCATGGGGGTCTCATGTAAAAAAGATTTAGTTTTTTTTTTTAGGATTGTTATACAGGTCACAACATGACCCAGACATTTAAATTATTACTACACGGAATCTAAGAAGCCAGAAAGATCAGATCACCCTCTATTTAATCCTGTGTGTAATTCTTAAATAAAACATGGTGCATTAATGAGCAATAATATCTGACCAAGAAACAGTGTTATCTGAGATGCTCCTGCTGTGGGTTGGAGTGGCTGCTTTATGTTTGTCGTGTTTTTGTAGGGACCACGGAGGAGAACCTGAACAAGCTTATCGAGCATGTGGAGATCACAGGCGAACAGGAATACATCCTGAACTGGAAAGAGCTGGGTGTCCCCATCATCAGCTCCGTGAGTTCCATCATGCTCTCACGGCCTCACTAGAGCAGGCACAGTCCCATTGCTAGGCCATCCCCTCAGCCCAGCCTTTGGACTGTACACAGGAAGTAAAAATAGTCTCTTCAAAATTTGTTTTGGTTTGGTTTGGTTTGGTGTATATTAAAGAGTTAAAGAGTGGGTTTGGTGTGTATTAAAGAGTTAAAGACTGGGTTTGGTGTATATTAAAGAGTTAAAGAGTGGGTTTGGTGTATATTAAAGAGTTAAAGAGTGGGTTTGGTGTATATTAAAGAGTTAAAGGGTGGGTTTGGTGTATATTAAAGAGTTGAAGAGTGGGTTTGGTGTATATTAAAGAGTTAAAGAGTGGGTTTGGTGTATATTAAAGAGTTAAAGAGTGGGTTTGGTGTATATTAAAGAGTTAAAGGGTGGGTTTGGTGTATATTAAAGAGTTAAAGGGTGGGTTTGGTGTATATTAAAGAGTTAAAGAGTGGGTTTGGTGTATATTAAAGAGTTAAAGAGTGGGTTTGGTGTATATTAAAGAGTTAAAGAGTGGGTTTGGTGTATATTAAAGAGTTAAAGAGTGGGTTTGGTGTATATTAAAGAGTTAAAGAGTGGGTTTGGTGTATATTAAAGAGAATACTGAAACTTCCTTACTTGTGTTACCCTGCAGCCGGGTCTGTTGTCAATGTTCAGAAAGTCGACGCGAAGAGATCGCTCTCAGGACGGGATGTATAGCGTGTCGCGCTGGACGCCCGTCATCAAGGACGTGATGGAGGTACAGATAAACATACTTTATTGTCCTCAGGGGCAAACTCATCTTGGACTTCAGTGCTGGCTGCTTACAGAGAACAATAAGTAAGCAATAAGTAGCACACCACATACAGACCCATGGAAAGGGTAGGTCACAGGCCACAAACAATAGAGAATAGAATAGAACAGAATAGAATAGAATGCCTTTTACTGCCACTATACAAATGTACGATGTACACTATACACATGTCCAATACACTATGCACATGTACAATACACTATGCACATGTACAATACACTATGCACATGTACCATTAGATTGAAAGCAACTCACTCTTCAGTGCAGACATGTATGTAGACTATTTACAGCATAGAATAAAATAAATAGAGCAAGATGAGCTAAAGAGTTAAAATGGGGGGTGGGTTTTGAGGTAAGAGTGATATTGCACATTGATGATGTAAGTTATTGCACATTGATTAATATCGCACAGTAATGACTGTCTTATGCTATGTGTAGTGGATGGTGGATAGCGAGAGTAGTAGAGATGTCACAGTATACGGATATTACACAGTGTCCAATACTATTAAATTAAATTTTGCACAGTGGGTGAATGGAGGGAAGCCCAGGAGGTCAAGGGTTTAGACTCTGGAGTCAGTGCATGTTATGGTGGTTATGGCTACTGCACAATTTGTGTCATAACCTAATCACATGCATGTAGTCTACAAAACATATGTACATCTGTGTGTGTGTGTGTGTGTGTGTGTGTGTGTGTGTGTGTGTGTGTGTGTGTGTGTGTTAGCGAAGAGATGTTTGGATGCATTCTCACGCATCCCTACAGTATAAGGTTATCTGGGTCACTCTGCTATGTTACACCCCATGGGTGTTGGAACAACCAGGTGGGAAATACCTTATTGTCTTTCATATGGTGTGTGTTTGAGGTACCACAGCCAGCTCTTATGTGTGTGCTGGTGGTGGCAGCGTGTGTTGTGTGCTACTGAACCTTAACTTGGATATTTCTAGAACGAGTGATTTATGCACATTGGCTGTTAGGACAGATCAGAAAGATAGATCAGAAAGATAGGCCATGCTCTGCAAAGTATTGTGCGGTCATTGTGTGTAATTCCCTGGGTCAAGACCATTAGCATCTGTGAGACAGATCTCTTATCAGGTCCCCAGAACAAAGAAAGGGAGGGGGATGGTGTGTGTACGGAGCCTTTTGTTGTCAACAGGAAGGGCTAAACCTTTAGATTAAAGGAGACAAACACGGTACTTTTCATATCTGTAAAACCACTGTGCATTTACACATACTCATTAACACATGGAACACAAATCTTTTTTTTAACTGGGTATTACATGCAAGCTGGGTGTTAATGCAAGCTGGGTATTAATGCAGGCTGGGTATTACATGCAAGCTGGGTGTTAATGCAAGCTGGGTATTAATGCAGGCTGGGTATTACACGCAGGATGGGAACAGCAGGGCATAAAGCAAGGACTAATTCTGTACCTGAAATTATCAAGTGTTTTAAAGTTATAATGTTTGTTTTAAAGTGTTTTAAAGTTATAATGTCTATTTACTAGCAAATGTTAAATGTAGCCATGACAACAGCACCCAGGGAAGCAGTGTGTGGGGACGGTCCCCCAGTGGCACTACTGTCAATCCTGCGGTCATAGGTCTGATACCTTAAGCGCCAGGCCACCACTACCATAGGAACCACTTTCTGGAACAGTCTGGGTCCTGACTGGTTGTCTTCTGTTCTGTGCTGTGATTGGCAGGATGCTGTGGAGAATAAACTGCAGGACTGGCCCCATGTGTCCGGTGCCCCCATGGCCTGGAATGGGTCTCGAGCAGTCAGGTGACTGGAGTCATGTGATCTTCCTCGGTGCTGTTGTTGTTTGCATGTTGTTTCTTTTGTTTTCCCCTTGAAAACAAGATGCTGCACTTCAAGAGGTTTTGACCTCCCAGTAAAGACATTCAAATTCAAACACATGTTCAATACGTTAATAATCAGTAACTGACTTAATGGAAGAAAAATAAAAGGAAAAATAATCAGTGACTAACTTAATTTCCCTCTTTCTTTGTTCCTCTCTGTTTCATTCGCTGTGTTTGAATGTCTGTCTCCAGTGCTCGGCAGAAGCACAAGGCCTCTGCGGACGACCACCATGGCAGCTCCAAGCTCATCGTCTTCATCCTGGGTGGGGTCAGCTTCTCTGAGGTGCGCTGTGCCTACGAGGTCACACAGGCCACCAAGGGCTGCGAGGTGTTCATAGGTAAGCCCAGCAGTCTCTCCTCTGGGGGCGTCCACACAGTAGTCTCTCCTCTGGGGGCGTTCACACTGGCACAGTTTTGTTTCTCTGCCAGGCATGCAAATTCAACTGTTTTACATATGGAACCCTGCAGCCTCAAGCAGCTTTACCGTAGTGGAACCCTGCAGCCTCAAGCAGCTTTACCGTAGTGGAACCCTGCAGCCTCAAGCAGCTTTACCGTAGTGGAACCCTGCAGCCTCAAGCAGCTTTACCGTAGTGGAACCCTGCAGCCTGAAGCGGTTCTACCGTAGTGGAACCCTGCAGCCTCAAACAGCTTTACCGTAGTGGAACCCTGCAGCCTGAAGCGGTTCTACTGTAGTGGAACCCTGCAGCCTGAAGCGGTTCTACTGTAGTGGAACCCTGCAGCCTGAAGCGGTTCTACCGTTGTGACGCACCTCGCTGTTTTTTCTGCCTAACCCTCGCTCCAAAAACAGAAATAGCGATGCTTCTCGCCTCTTGGTGGTGGAAAAAGCATCCCAGTGTTGAACGCCCCCTTTATGTGCTCTTTTCATTCGCCTTAACCTTCGCTTCCCTCTGGCGCTGGGTCGTCACTTAAGTAGATTCTCCCTAACAGGTGGGCCCAATTGAGTTTGGAAATGCACCTATTGTTCAGTGTTCAGAGATTCCAGCTGAGTCTTGCCTCCCCCTTCTCCATGTTTAGCTATAAGCATATGTTAGTCACCTGAGGAGCCAACTCATATTTCCAAGGTGTATACAAAGGAATGATCTAAAAACTGCTACTACCCCCCGCCTTTCTGTCTCTCTTCCCAGGATCCTCCCACATTTTGACCCCTACAGGCCTCCTTAATGACATCCAGGGCTTGAGTTCGCTCCCTAAGCAGCAGTTCACCATTGAGAAGGAGAGAAGCAGCTCCTAAGGGCCACACAGCAGCCCCCCTCTGCACAGCACATCTACACCTCCTCCACCGGGGGACTGAAGGGAACCCGCACCATCACCATTGTATCTTAGCTGTTAAAAACAGTACCTTGTATTAACCTGTGCCTATGTAAATGCGTTAGAGATTGCTATTAATGTGACTGACTGACTGACTGACTGACTGTGGCTGTTGTAAGGGCCATGATGTATCGTTTGTCCTGCAGAAAACCCACAAAGTTGCTACTTGTACATATTGTATGTATGTCACTGTTGTTAACCAGCCTTACTAATTCCCAGTATATTTTATGTTGTGGTGTATTATAAATAGCCACTGAGTGTCTTTACCAAAGCTGATAATTGAACAACTGACAAATAAATGGATGAAGTGGTTCAATGGCATTGTGGTATATAGGATGTTTGGCTGGGGAACACACTCAGATGAAACATTGCTTTACAATATCACCTGACACCCATGTTGGATACACTGTTTTGTTCTTTGGAAAATGTAGAGTGTGATGGAGTGTCATCACTATACCCTGGCTTTTTGCCCTTGCGGTCAAAGTGCATGTTTGGTACCCTGGAGACCTCACTTTGAAGTTGTGTAGGGTGATTGCTCTTAACATTTTTGCTACAGAGTGTGTAAACCAGTATTTTAGAATTTTGTTCAACTTTTCCTAAATTGACACATCTAGGGTTTCACTAACATAGTGAATTTTAATATGACAGTGCAGAGTGATCAAGAATGTAATGCAGAGCCACAGGACATAGCCAAACTGCAGAAAATCACAGACTTTCTAAATGTTACTGACCATTATGGCTTTGAGTGTAGTTCACCAGAACTGGGTCAGGCCTTACTATCTAACTAACCCTTGATTTGGGGTTTGGATGAAGTTTCTTTACCACCACATTCAATGAACCTTGGCTGCCAAACCAGATTTAATCTTTGCAGAATATGCGTGGTTGCAATGGAAGTTAAAATCATGGTGCCAATGTCAATGAGTAACTTGGCAAAATAATGTTTTTTTTTATTGGCTTTGCATTTCAATTGTTTTGAGGTAGGTTTACACCAGTTGAAATGTGACACTGGTGACAATTTTCCTCTTGGGTTCAAGATGTCATGTTTGTGTTGTCTTATGTGATTAAGGGTATGCATGGGAGATAATATTTCTTGTGTGCGTGTTTTGAAAAGCAGTGATTGTGTGTGTGTGTTTGTGCATCTGTAGAGGAACAAGTATTGGATGAACAAGCCGTGCTGTTGGCGACACACAAAGGCTGCAGAGAATATGTCAGAAAGCCGACGCAGCATGTCCCGATTTTAAGCTCTGTAGCTAACAATATAGATTCCAGTTTTATTTTATCGGGTAATCCACCCGTTATGTGCTCTCCGATTGGGTTTATGATCGGTTTGATTTGCATGTTTGTGCAGCGTTTTGGACACAAGCCTGGGACACAAGGACCATCAGGAAGGAGATTGTATTGCATAGGTAGTTTACAGGTGGGCATGGTGTTACAGCACCACATTGTGTTGCACCTGAGACATGCACTTTTGGTCACAATGAACCCAAAGCCAACCGCAAAAGCAATTTTTGTCCCATTTTGGACTGACCACAATGGCATTTCTCTGGCCCCTTTGCTCATTTAAAATGAGTGTTGCTTTAAATCTACTAATCAAGACTGCTTTTCAGCTTGGCAATGCTTCATTTTCTAGTACAATTTTATGTGTGTTCAGTGCCTGATGCACACTAGTATGGCAAGACGTGGTTAAAAAAAATAACCAAGGCTAGCTGTCAAGCCTTAAAAACTGAGTAATTATATTTGCTGCATCAAAGAACACTGAAGAAAAGTGTCTGAAAGCTCTGGTTTGTGCTCAATTTCATTATTCATTGTGGAAAATGAAGACTGCTTCACTTGAGCCCTGAGGCTCGTTGTCTTTACCTGCTGCATTACAGTGGCACTGCCATCAGGCTTCCTAATGTTAAAGCCACTGAATCTACCCTGGTTGTCACATGTCACAGGCAGTATGGGCGTCCAGGCTACATTGAATCAGAGCTGTGTGCAGGGCCACATAAAAGGCCTTCCACTATGAGACCTGTAGTGCACTGTGCCACATAGCCATCACCATGAGACCTGTAGTGTATATAGCCATATCCACTATGAGACCTATAGTGTATATAGCCATATCCACTATGAGACCTGTAGTGTATATAGCCATATCCACTATGAGACCTATAGTGTATATAGCCATATCCACTATGAGACCTATAGTGTATATAGCCATATCCACTATGAGACCTATAGTGTATATAGCCATATCCACTATGAGACCTATAGTGTATATAGCCATATCCACTATGAGACCTGTAGTGTATATAGCCATATCCACTATGAGACCTATAGTGTATATAGCCATATCCACTATGAGACCTGTAGTGTATATAGCCATATCCAGGGGAGTAGCTACTAATACTGTAAGTCTTTCACAGGTTTTCAGTGGAGGACCACAGCTCACCCTAAACACAACCTCAGAGACCCCCAGTGGAGGATCACAGCTGACCCTAAACTCAACCTCAGAGACTCCTAGTTCTTGGTTGAGACCATGTTTCACTGCTTGTAGACATTGTGTTCAAAATGTAATAAGCTTAAGCTCTCAATGTGCTTTTGTTCAAAAGGATTTGCAATTACAAAAGGGTTTGTTATATTAACAAAAAGGAAAACGTAAAACAGCAAACCACATTACACACGGAGCAAGTAATAGAAAACTGTTTGTTTCAGGAATCCTACTTGTAGATGACTTTATCCATTACAAACCGACTATAACAGAGTTTACGCTCACCCATGTCATGCTCAGATGTAACCTACGCTTGCATTTCACCAGTGCTGTGTGGAAGCCTATGGGATTGACTCATCAGGAAATTTCTCAACTGAGGTGTGCCTTAAGCACGCCCTGGTGCTGAACTTCTTCAGAACTTGGCGTTTTAAAATCTTATTTATTCAGTCTTTCCATGTCATCCAGTGATTTTCTGGACATCTGACTTTCTTGAACTGCGTCCCTAGAGAGTGCTTGAAAAAATGTACCGGCCAAAGGTTAACGCCCATGGTCTGACCACATATGTTCATGCTTTCCATAACCACCAGTACAGATGCAGATGCAGTGAGCCCTGGCAAAATGCAGGAAAATACATCTGCCGTGGTGATTATGTCTAAGTTACTTATTTGATTTACGTATGCAGGGGGATTACACAACCCATGTTTGTTCAGGCTATTGCCCAACTCAAGAATAATTAGCGGAAAAAAATGTTTGTCCTAATTAAATGTAAAGCTAAATGTAAAAATGTCTTTTAATGTAAAGCTGTCAACACTTACACACGGTAATAATCACAAATAGCAGCCTCACTGGATCTGAATATGTACAACCATGATATTCACGAATCTGTAGATTGAAACCTACTGTGTTGCCCTGTGTGTGCAGTTCCCACACAAGCCCGACTACATTACAGCTGTTGCTGCGGTAAAGGCTATTATTAAGGGCGTGGCCTGTGACAGATTTCTTCAGTGTGATTGGTTAAAATCGGTGCCAGATGAGCAAGTTTTCTCAAGTTGAGCACAAGGAAAATTTGGGAAGAAAGTTTGAGGAAAATGGCGACTGCGTAAATGTTAAAGCATACTGTTACACCACTTTCACTTGCGATGTGTTAAGAGAGATTCTAGACGCTTACCTGGTGCTTTCTCCACGTTTGACGAGCATGGGGACGCGGGATTCACAAAGGTAAATCTTTAGGTATCTCGGGTAACAAGAATGTAGCCTTGCATCAACCATGTTTACATGCTATAACAGCCTATACATTATGTTCACTAATGGTCTTGCCACCTTAGGCGAGGGTGGACGAGTGTTTGTCATTTAAAGTTTGTCAAGTACCAAAAATCATAGACTTGCCTTTCGGATAATTGAAGGTGCAATCTGCATTAGAGCAGATATGGTCGCTAATGAGGCATCCGTTTTTCCTTAAATTTAATTTGCTTCTGTGATAATCCGATTTAGGCTACGTGTGTTACCTGGCAGGCGAATGAAATATGGCCTAGCCTATTACGCACGTTTCTCCAGAGATAATGGGTTCACATAAAACACAATAAATGTGTGTTGTATTAGCCTTTTAGTATATAATCTCCAGGTGTGCTAGCAGGTCACCTGTGAACAACTGTTGGTGTTTATCTACATACTTGACAATCTTCTTGGTTGTCAGGATACTGCTTTTCATCTATTCTTTGTCCTGCAATAGTCCCACTCTATTTTTGGCACAGACACACAGTGGTGACCACTAAAAAAAAAATCCAGGTTTGTTAATTATTATTATCCCTGGCAACCCTTCGATTAGGCCAGCTATATGCTTTAATGTTTTTTTTAATGAAAATAAAGTATTCAGCCTGTGACACCTGTCTCTGAACCAGAGGAGGGTGAATAAGGGTAGCCTTACTCCCCCTTTTCTTTGAAATGATTAAGCCTAAGGTTTGAGACAAGTTATCACTATACACCTCCCACATTGGTAAGTTATCTAGCTGCATGACTCAAATGACAACTGCTAAGGGAAGCAGTGTGTTTTCCATTTCCAGAACTTGCTTGATCACACTGTTACTTCCTTATTTTATGGAGGCCAAAGTAGTCCTACTACCAACTAATCAGGGACACCAGAGAAATGGCAGCAATCACACTTGAGGGCTGATTAGCTTTACTTGTCTTATTCAGCACGCTTGTTTTACAGTATAGTGACAAAGCGTCTTAGTATGCAGGGGATCTGCAGATGCCGACTGAAAGCCTTGTGTTTGTGTCAACGCAGGCACATTTTTCCATGTGTGAGTACAGTATGTTGTGGTAAATGAGGGAATGCACGTGACTCACTCATGCAAGTGATGAATATCAGCCCGAATGAACAGCAAACATGATGTTTACAGGAAGAGAATGGCTACAGCGACTTACTGTTACTGGAAATGCTTTTGTAAATGACGCTTAATTGCATAACGGTGTAATTTGTTCCAAGTGATGGTACAGGAGGCTGTGCCTGCTGCATTGCATGATGGGATGTAGGCTATGGGCTAATGGCAACTGGCACTCATCAAAGGGCTTGAATGTAAACAGCCTAAATATTTGAATAAGGTTTTGACCCTGTTCCTCCCCATCAACAGTCGCCATGTTGGCCATTCACTAACAGAGAGATCCTGATGCAGACTGAACTCGTTTTACGCTCTACACCTTCTTTCTCCCCCATCTGGCACACATCATGTGACACAAGTGGTGTGTGCTCTTTAAATATTCAGGGCTGCTGGCAGGGACTGAATTACACTGGTTACAATTAGTTTTTGAAACGGAAAACCTTTTAAGCCTGATAATACGACGTCAGAGATCCTGCCTCCATGGTGCCTGTTACTGGAAATCATTTTTGAAGGCACCATTTCAGCAAGAAATCACCCTGATTAGTATGCCACACTGATGGAGGGTCTCATGATAGACACGTATCATTTTTGTAATTAGGTCTACTTATACGCGAAGCATCAGTGAATGTGCTGTGCTGTTTTAGAAAGCTGTGCTTTTTAATAGGGCTTACACAGAAATTATAAACCTTGAAAACCAGGACCTACTTGGCAAACATGCACTTAGACATAAATTAAAGGAACTTGGTTCTTGTGTTTTATACATGGATTTTCCCCCCCATCTTAGAATTGTAGCATTTGCTCTGTGAAACTGAAAAGGTACAGCTGGTCTGTTGTGTGGTTGTGCATGCTGCTAACTACTAACAAACTATCAATAGAGCTGTGTTATCTAGTGCCACTATGAGCAGCTCTGGGTGAGGGGCCAGGCCTAGCGGCACTAGCGGCCCTAGTGGCACTAGCACTAGCACTGAATGGTTTGGGGGCGGCGGGAGGGGGCAGGAAAACACATCTAGTTGTCTGAATCTAGATACTAAAATAAATCATAAAGAAAATCCTGTGGTAACGGCGCCATTTCACTTGTGTGCCTTTTGTCAGTCTGTAATTGTGTGATTTGTACTTGTTGTTACCTCTGCTAGGGAGATTATGTTTTTGCCTGCATTGGTTATTTTCTGTGGGTTGGTTTGTTAGCAGCTTTAGGCAAAAAGTTGTGAACAGATTAGTGATGATCCGGATCACCGTCTGGATTTACACCGTCAGGTTTATAAAGGATTCTTTATTTTTGGGAGATGGGGCATGCCTTGACACAGGTCTGCGCTCTGTAAGCGCTTTCTAGTTATTGTATATGTTTTGAGTCAGAATAATGACACAAAGAAGATTAAATAAAGAAATATATATTCTTTATATAATATCTGCAAATATAATTCTATGGACATATCATAAACACTGCAGTAGTGACAAATTAAGGCAGCGAACACAAGGCATGATATGACATTAATTAGGCAGAGAGCAAGGAGTTAAACTGTGGAGAAGGATGGCCATCTAATTGAATTGAATTTAATTTATGCGTATCGTTGCATGGGAACAAAAGAAAACAAGCAGGACGATGTGAGGGCTGGGTTCTCATGTGTCCATCACTTGGCGACTGGCTGACCCCCGCCTCTTCAGCTGAGGGCAGCAAAAAAGAAAAGGAAACCCTGCTGTCCAAATCTCCATATTTTGAGCATTTAAGCATCTCGTTCAGCCTCCTCGCAGCGGGCGTGTTGCTCTGTGTCTTACTCTGCTTCCCTGCCACCAACTCAAGAGACCAGAGCTCGTCTCGGCTAGTGCTCTCTCGGTCTTGGCACCCTCCTCTTCTTCACAATGTACTACACGTCATTAGTGGGCTTACTCTCCCCTCGCTACTCTGTGGTCCTGAAGCCAGTCTGCAGTATGAGCGAGAAGGAACAGCAGTATGTCACGCGGTACAGGTAGGACACACAGCTAACATCTGCTAACTCACACCTGCTCAGACAGGTAGGCATGCTAACAAATACTAAGCGATGAAGAGGTTTCAAATCTAACTTTATTAGAATATTTTCTGTTTAGTATTGTTCAAATATACAGACAGGTGGCATTTGAAACACTTTCTTGCTAAGTGGAGCTTGTCATATTGTAAACCAAGTTTGCTGGATGGAATTGCCAACAAACGGTGACACTCAACACAGAGACACATTGGTCGGTAAATGTACAGTAAGAAGCTGGAAGAGGACCACAGTGATGGTTGTTATTGCTATGATTCAAGCACATGCTTTTGGTGGAAAACTGAGGAAATTGTTGCTTTTCATTAAAGATCTGTAAATGTTTTGACGAGCAAAGAGCTTTAGATCATAGGCTTTGTTTATGACACCCTGCATCACCCTGTCTGGTTATAAAGTAAGCCTTGCCCTTGAGAGGGGAAAGTAATTACTGAAGTAGTCTCTCAATGTTAATGGATTGCTGTGGCCGACATGTGCGCAACTCACTCTGAATGGTCAGCTATGACACAACCGTTTTACAGTGGCAGCCATCGATCCACGTCACTCGCCTCTAAATTACCCTTGCTACTGAGTAGATGGACAGAGTGTGTCTGTGTCTGTGTGTCCATGCTCAGGCCTGCATGTGTGCGTGTGTGTATGGTTGCATGTTTATGCACAGGCTGATCGATAGACCACTGTGATATGCTATAATCCTTGCCAGCTCTCTGGTGTTGTTTTCCAAGTATAGCCAAGATTGATTGTGTTGTTTTTCAAAGAGGGGGACTACTACTTTTCCCAGACATAAGCGCAGTGAGAGCACATCGGTTCTAAAGCAGCGTAAAGAGCACTGTCAAAGTAAGCGCTATGAAATCTCTCCAGAAGCATCATCGGCATGCCGCCTGGCTCTTGAGTCGGAGAGCAATTTCGGTAATTTGAGCGGGCACTCGCGTGGGAACGAGGGGAAACTGAGCCGCCTCTGCCAGCCAGGCCACCTGCCGCGGGTCACCTGCATTTTTAATGGCCTCCCTCAAACTTTGATGAGCTGGAGGGTCTTCAGCTGCGTCGCCCGGCACCTCGGCAGGGTTTGAGTGTCCTCCGCCGGGTGCCCACCGGTTCCTGTCACACACCTGTCAGTGCTGAGGCCATTTACCTCAGGGGCCCCGCTCTCTGGATGCTTTCCTGTCCTCACCTGTGTTTGTGTGGCCGGGTCGGGTTGCAGGAAGTCTGCTGGTTCCGCACACCTTTTTTGGGCATTGGAGGTCATCTGAGTGAGAGCTGGAAAATTCCTTCTAGATGTTTGTTTTACAAAGAGGACAGCCTAGATATCTACAAATAACCGCATAGCAGCCTAGATATCTACAAATAACCGCATAGCAGCCTAGATATCTACATATAACTGCAGTCAGAGGGTGTTGGAGAAATGTGCAATCCAACAAGTAGACAGTTGATTTGATTTGAAGTGCTTTAACATGTTCAATAAATAGCTCATAATTTTATTTTTAGGGTTGGTGGGGTGAGGTGATTATTAAAAGTTATCAGACATTATTTGCATAACTCTCTGTGCATACATTGGTGCACGTGTGAACACAGGTGAAGTTTCAGGTGTTTTCTGACCATGCTAATAGGCTTATGCGCTGTTGCCCTGCGCAGCAATCCGGTTCCTGTCTGTCTGACGGAGGTGACTACTTGAGCAGGTGCCAATCAGGGACATGAACGGGATGGAACACGCTCAAGTGGATTTGACCGGCTTGGCCTCAGCTCACTGACTAGCACCAGGGGTACATCAGGACAATTCAGGGGCCCAGAACTCTATGATATACAGTTATTACCTACCTACCTATATTATTACCTTTCAGGGGGGCCACTTCTAGCGGCACCCCTGACTAGCACTGACGCCCATCTTCTACACGGCGTCCTGGGGAGTCGGCAGGGGCGGAGCCTGGAGCCTGCCTGAGCCTCAGCAGCAGGGCCGCTTGTGGAAAACGACAGAGTGGATCACCACTGTCTCTCAAAAGCTACAAAGCCAAACCTGCTGAGAAGTGCTGATGTTGTGAGCCTGTACAGTAGGTGACTTCTCTGAATAAATAAGCCATTTGCTGTGTGGTTCTGCCCTGACCTGTGGTAATTACCTTATTGTGACAACAGAAGACCAGTGGCCTTGTGGATGGGGTCACATGGGATTTGTGTGTTTCTCCAAGCACTTCCAATGATAAGTGGTTGTAGCAAAGCATATTAGCGGACAGTCCCAGTCTCCACACACGCGGTGAGTGTTCACAGGGATCTACAACTTATTCTGAACAAGAAGAGCTTGCTAACATCTTTCATCTGGTAGAAGGATTGTGTGGAGGAGAGAGGAATGGATGGAAAAAGGGGTATTTTTTGTCTCGCTCTGTTTTTTCTTCCCCTGTGTACGTCCATAATTGATATTCAACAGCAGTAAACTCATATGTTTGCAAGTAGGAGTGAAGGTTGTTCGATTAGAGAGAGGAAGCATGTGGAATGGGAGGTGGATGCGACTGAGCTGGAGAGGAGAGTTGGGTGCCAGCAGCTTAACCCAGCTTAATGTCCACTGTCCACTTATCACAGCGAAACCTAACATTACCCACGGCAGAACAACAGCACAAGATTTGAGAGATTAAGGGCCCCCCAAGGGAGTGGAAGATGGAAAGGGAACAACACTGTCCTCCCCCCTCAGGAACGGAGTGTAGAGCATTGCTGTTTGCATGCTAGGTAGCCACGCTGGAGCAGGGAGGCTGGGCTCGGTTAGGGGAGTTTGGGCACGGCTAGGGTAGGCTAGGCTTTTGTCACATGGTCATCGGCACAAGGCCTGGCAGCGGTGCCATGGGCTTGAGGATCGCTGGGCTCTTCTGGAAGCGGAGATCGCGGCACAAAACCTGCGGCCATCTTGCGGAATCCTCCAGGCTACTGTGCGGCCCTCGCCGACGTGGGGCGATGGGGAGACTGGACCCGTCGGCCCTGGCCAAGTGCTTTGGGTGCCTTGGCAAGAAGAGTAATGAAAGGTAGGACAATCTACTTCAGGCCTGCACAGCATTGCTCGCCACAGGAGAGGAGGAGGACAGTGTCACCCTCATTCCTTTTTAAGAAAACCAGTACTGGTCAGGCTCAGGGTCATTTTTTTAGGTTTAGTTGACAGTGCTTTTAAGGCAACTAACCTAACTGCCCAACTCATATTTCAATATACACTACTCAAAACAATTAAGGGCGAAAACCCATTTTGCCCAAAGATTTTCATATAAATTCAAGTTTATCTGAACTGTGTCTTTAGTTTTGACTACCAGTATAGCTTAGTGAGTCAGTTGGTGAGTTTGAACCAAATCATGCGGAACCTTGTGTGCTCAAGCCTTGTAGCAGCAAGGCCCTATATATGGGCAAGGTGCCCACATTTGTTTCACAGCATTCTGTACAATAATGGCAAAAATGTGTGCAGTTTGGTGCGTTATATTGCTGAGTATGTGGTTCCTGGTTGTAACCAATGCTGCCAGGCACTATCTGGATCCAGCAGACGTGGCCAGAGCAGTGCAACTGTTAGAAGATGGGGACACTCAGAGGGAGGTCGCTCATCGCTTTGCCGTCAGCTCTGGAAACGTTACCAGGAGACTGGGGAATATTTCAGACGACCCGGTCAAGGTCGAAACCAGTGTACAACAGCTCAACATATACTCTGCTTGCTCCGTTAATTGTTTTGAGTAGTGTAGTGTAGATAGCGGCTGTGTTTCTAGCAGCCATAGGCACCCCCTGCATTGGCTGCTTCTGCTTGTGAGGGGGCACTCTATGCCTAATTCACACCACGTTCAGGTATACATTTACTCTGTGTTCTTGCAGTACTTGGCCAAAATAAGCTCCAATGCTGCCGTGTAAATGTAGTGGTTTAATTACAGTGGCACCTGTGACTTCAGTGTCATCCTAAAATGTGAGCAGCCTGGTCCTGGGTCTGTGACGAGAGGTTAGTGAGTTGAACTGAAGGACTGTAAGGGAGACCCAGCCCTGGCCAGCCGTCACCAGAGGCAGGAACAAACAGCCTGTTGAGCGAAGCGGAAAGTCTTTGGTAAACAAACACACTCTTTTAGCCACAGGAAGGGTGGGGAGGACGGACAGGGCTGCAGCTATGAGTAGGAGTGTCTGTGTGTGAGGGTAGGAGTGTGTGTGTGAGGGTAGGAGTGTGTGTGTGAGGGTGTGCATGCTCGTGATGCAGTGGATACTGTGAAAGGGGGGATTTTTTTTTTTTTTTGCTTTGGTTTAACTGTTGTTTTGGTCAACTTTTTGACTTTTAGTTTGATCAATATGTCAAACTAAGTTACTGAAGGTACCTAAATTGTGTTCTGTTCTGATAAGATGGTGAACTGAAATAGCGATTTTGCTCCAAACGCTTCACAAATTTCTAATTTTGTACCTGACAACTTTTGTTCCTCTCTATCTCTCTCTCTCTCCCAACCACTCTTTCTTGCACCCTTTGTCCCTCTCCCTCTCTGCTCCCCTTTCTCTCTCCCTCTCTCTCTCTCCCTCTCCCCCTCCTCTCCCTCTCTCTCATTCTCCTCCTCTACCTCTCTCTTTCTCTTTCTCCCCCTCTCTCTCTCTCTCTCTCTCTCCCCCTCTCTCCCCCTCTCGTTTCTTTAGGATGGAGTCATCATGTTTGGAGATGGCGCTGCAGGGCGAGCGGCTGTGTAAGGCGGGAGACTACGCTGCGGGCGTCTCCTTCTTCGAGTCAGCCATCCAGGTGGGCACGGAGGACCTGCAGATCCTCAGCGCCATCTACAGCCAGCTGGGAAACGCCTACTTCCACCTGCACGATTACGACAAGGCCCTGGAGTACCACCAGCACGACCTCACGCTGACCAGGTACACGCCACGCTCTTTAGTCAGCCTGCCCAGGTACACGCCACGCTCTTTAGTCAGCCTGACCAGGTACACGCCACGCTCTTTAGTCAGCCTGACCAGGTACACGCCACACTCTTTAGTGAGGCTGACCAGGTACACGCCACGCTGTTTAGTCAGCCTGACCAGGTACACGCCACGCTGTTTAGTCAGCCTGACCAGGTACACGCCACGCTCTTTAGTGAGGCTGACCAGGTACACGCCACGCTCTTTAGTGAGGCTGACCAGGTACACGCCACGCTCTTTAGTCAGCCTGACCAGGTACACGCCACGCTCTTTAGTGAGGCTGACTGGAGGGGCAGGGAATTTATTAATTAGCTTAAAAGCAAGTGCAAGATACAAGTTGTCACTAGATGGGATGCAAATTTAGCAGGAAGTGGTGTAAATTCTCACAAAGCTTTAATAAAAATCCTTAACCCTCGTGATGAATAAATCCAATAGTTATACTGACAAATAATGCTTTGCTAGCTATTGGCTGGGACGCCATGTGTGTTTACAAGCGCTAGCTACGCCTCGAGGGATGAGACTATGGTGGAGTTTGTGTCATTTCCGGCTTCCGGGGTCTAAGTGTTTGCCTAAGATGCAAAATAAACCATCAAAGTGACCCCTACAGAGGAAAAATCAATAAACTGAAGAAAATTACTATATGTAACCATATACTTGTTACTACAGAAAAACAACAGGGTTTTTTTTTTTTTTTGTTCTTTGAGGAAATATTTTTATTTTACCTGTCAAATATCATATCAGTTAAAGCAGGACTAGTAATATCTTTGGACAACAGGAAATACCACCTTGTCTTTCAAATGAACACAACACAGAACACAATGATTGCTTTATAAATTTGAATTGATTGTGGATGTGAATGATTTCAATACAAAGTTTAATGATCATTTGTCCCTGAACACCTCAATTAGTTAGCAGATTCATAAATTGTTCAATAATGTAAAAAATGTACAGTAACAGTTACCAAGATGGCAAGATGAATTTTACAGTGAGTTTCCCAGTGATGCAGAGTACAGTGACACATGTGAGGTTTACAGTGACACATGAGTTTTCCAGTGACACAGAGTAGGGTGACACATATCTGTCTGACTTTAAAGGACCATCGGAGATGAACTGGGAGAAGCAAAGGCCAGTGGTAACCTTGGCAACACGCTAAAAATTCTGGGCCGGTTTGACGAGGCAGTATTTTGTTGCCAGAGGCACCTTGATATCTCCAATATACGTGAAGACAAGGCAAGTTTCATGCGGCGCCAATCCCTGGAGTGTGCTCTGTACTGCTACACCTCCCTTTCACACACAGCTCTTCATTATGTAGGTGCTTATTTTCTTACTGTGTGTGTGTGTGTGTGTGTGTGTGTGTGTGTAGGCTGGGCAGGCCAGAGCACTGTATAACTTTGGTAATGTCTACCACGCCAAGGGGAAGAGCATATGCTGGACCGGGATGGACCCCCTAGAGTTCCCAGAGGAGGCGCGGATGGCACTGAACAACGCCATTGAATACTACGAGTCAGTGCACAGTGTCTCACAGCACTTCTACACTGCATGCACTGGGGGCTGGCGGCTGGCCATAGTTAAATCTCAGACAATACATTGGTTGTTTTTCTCAACTTTGTAAGCATCTGGACTTGGTGAAACGTCTTCAGGCTCCAAAAAAAGTCCAGTTGCTTACACCTTGGCTCCTTTGACCACCATGACCTGGATGAATGAGAATCTACACAGACATTTTACTGTCATCTTGTATTTTGCAGGGCTAATCTGACCATAGTAAAACAGCTAGGTGATAAAGCTGCGCAGGGGCGAACCTACGGTAACCTTGGCAACACACACTACCTGCTGGGAAACTTCCAGAACGCTATAGCGGCCCACGAGCAGGTAGGGAGCAGAAGAGCTATTGGTAATGGCGAAGGGTAGAGCTCAAACACTCTTCTTTTACATGTGTGTGAATCAGAATCATAAAAACTTGTCTGTCGTGGCGAAAATCCTGTTGGGCTCGATTCTCGGACAAAGACAATGCCACACAAATAGTTTTCCAACTGAATAGGTTTGTCTTGCTGTACGTTCAGCTTACTCCAGTTAGATGTACTCCCCCATGAAGACGTCAAATCAACATCGCTCTGTCTGTCTGTCTGCCTGCCTGCCTGTCTGTCTGCCTGTCTGTCTGATGTGTGTTCGTTCTCTCCAGCGTCTCCTGATTGCTAAAGAGTTTGGAGACAAAGCAGCTGAGAGGAGGGCCTACTGTAACCTTGGCAACGCCCATATATTCCTGGGCCAGTTTGAACTTGCTGCCGAGCATTACAAGTATGTCCAAACATTGGCACTGTGTGTGTGTGTGTGTGTGTGTGTGTGTGTGTGTGTGTATTTCAGGGATGGAAATTGGCACCAGCCACGAGCCAAATGCTGGTAAAATATGAAAGTGGCTGGTAGATATTTGATACGAAATAAGAAATTGATGTGGACTGGCTGATAATTTTCCCCATTTATTTGTCAGTGTATGGTAAAAATTTACATTTTCCAAAGTTGTATTTCCGCCCCAGGTGTGTATAAGTGTTAAAATCTTATCCCTTGTTTTGTTGTATCATTTGTTTTTTTTTCTCTCCCTCAGATGCACACTCCAGTTGTCCCGCTTGCTGCAGGACCGTGCGGTTGAAGCCCAAGCCTGCTACAGCCTGGGCAACACCTACACCCTCCTGCAAGACTACAGCAGGGCCATCGACTACCACCTCAAGCACATGCTTATTGCCCAGGACCTAAAGGACCGGTCAGCACGAACACCCTCCCACACACACGCCAGTCGCCCAACCTGGCCTCAAAAACTGCCCAGAAGTAGTTCACGCTCAAAATACATGCAAGCGGGTGAAGCAGTACGTTCCATTGTTTTCAGTTGGGGGACGGCAGGTGGTGACGTAGATCAGAGAGGCGGCGGAAAAGTTGAGCTCTGCTGAACTTTATGCAAATGAGGAGGGTTGTTTGCTGAGCGGTAACCAGTAACATCGTTTCAAATGACTTTTCATTTGGAAGGAGGCAGGTGGAGAGATTTTTAAACATTTAAAAATGGACGTACATAAAAGTTTAAACAGTGCCGTTGATTAACATTATATCGCCATGCCAGAAGCAAAAAAAACATTCAGAATTCTTTAGCCTTTTAAACTTCATATCTCTTCAGCTGACGTTCAATAAGAAAGCTGAGAGACATTTCGCTTGCATGTATTTTGGGCGTTAGCATCACTTGTTCACTGTGTAGTATATAAGGCGTTAGCATCACTTGTTCACTGTGTAGTATTTAAGGCGTTAGCATCACTTGTTCACTGTGTAGTATTTAAGGCGTTAGCATCACTTGTTCACTGTGTAGTATTTAAGTATTCAGGACCTTTATTATCATTGTGCAGTTGCCTGTACAACAAAACTAAAACAGCCAGGCCACAAAGGTGCAACATGAGGGTATCAAAGTGTCAAGTACAAAAACAGCAAGGAGGAAAGGAGGTTCATAAAGGCTAGTGCACTTTATAGTGTGCTAGTTACATTGTTGTGTTCCCTATGTGGTGCACTGTATAGTGGATGAGGGAACATTTCGGATTCAGCCCATGATTTTGTGACAGCCTCTCACCCTCACAGAGCACTGAGATACTCATTTAGATCTTTGCTACAGCTCGACAACTACATGATGCTTTGAAGTAACTAACTGCTGGAATTGTGGAGATCTTGGAAACCGGCACATTTTGTAGTTACGATGTTTTCCCACAGCTGTTGAAGTAGCCTTGTCCAACACTTTGCAGAAGAGTAGATGAATATTTGAGATGACTTGTGGTTGAAGTCAGACGAAGTGAAATGCGCCACTCTCTCAAGCCAGGACACCTTTATTCGGTCTCCCATGTTGCCTTTTTTCTCACCTATCACTTACTCGCATGATTTGTAAAAATATTCCTCTGTTTTTCACTCATTTCTCTTCTGTATCTTGCTGTAGGGTAGGGGAAGGCAGAGCGTGCTGGAGCTTAGGAAACGCCTACACAGCGCTGGGAAATCATGAGACAGCACTGCATTTCGCTCAGAGACACCTGCAGATCTCCAGCGAGGTGTGTGTGTGTGTGCGCGCTAATACACGTTTAAATGCCCAATGCATGTGGTCTCATCTGTGTTGGTGAGGTAGCTCCCCCTGCTGGTCAGTAAATTGTTGCATTCCAGCCTGTGCACGCTCATACTGCCTGTGTGTGTGTGTGTGTGTGTGTGTGTGTAGCCTGGGCACAACCATACTGACTGTGACGCTGCATAGAATTTCACATTCAAGTCAGTCTGGCCAACCTGCCTATTCTCAGCTGTTTCTATGCCTGAGAAATTGGGCACCAATGAAAAACGAATGCTACACCTACGTCATCGGAATCAATGGTCTGATTGGTTCTAGCTCTGTCTGGTAGTAAAGAGAGGTCTATGGGATCTTTGCCAGACCACGCTTCGTCTACGAGCTTGGTGCGACAGCCAGGCTAGCACTATTCATTTACCACAAGTTAAATGGCACCATTCCTGTGACTGCTGGTTGTTTCAGGCCTGCATTGATTAAACAAAATCCTACATAAAACTGTTTTAACATCAGGCTGTTAAACAAGCATGGAGGGAATTAATGCCTTGAATTGTATTGTCTTATCTTATCTTGCACTTCAGTGTTTAATGTCCTGTCTACACATGGGATGATGAGAAACTTCATTTCGATTCCTTGTATGTCTAGCACATGTGAAGAATTGACAATAAAACTGACTTTGACTTTGAATGAGGTGCTGAAATGTACAGTTGCCAAACAGGTGCCAGTAGCCACACAGCTGGGTGTTTGTTGACTTTTTTCCCCCCATGTACTGATGCATGTAGGCATGTACTGATGTAGGCATGTACTGATGTAGGCATGTACTGATGCTATCGGTCTTCCTCCTTGTGAAGATAGGGGACCGGAGTGGAGAGCTGACGGCCAGGATGACCATCTCGGACCTTCAGTTGGTGCTGGAACTAAACGGCTCCCAGCTCCCTCGTGAGCTCTATGGATACTATAAGCTTGGTGAGTCCACAACCGTCCTCCCTATAGCTTCCCTACAAAGGCAGGGTACACTAGACAGTATAAAGGCATTTTTTTCACTTCCAGTCAGATGTGTTGTTGGTATAATGGTGGTGAGGCTTTTATGTACTTTCTTAATAGGAAGAAGCAAGAGATTTAATCATGAGACAAAAGAGGTGTTGTGAAGTCAAGTTCCGGTCTAAACTCAGTTTTCACAAAGTATGTAATTACTGCCTTTTAGCTTTATAGGGCGGTTCCCGCTGCCTGGTACTTCTGTGGAGCTGCTCCAGAGCTTGAACACATGGCCTAACTATGGAGCTGCTCCAGAGCTTGAACACTTGGCCTAACTATGTGACACTACCACAGGAGTTTTATTACCAAGAGTCAAGAATATTCAAAGACCTAAAAAAGTAAAAACCATGCTTGGTTTGGCAGCATGTAAAAATGTATATCAGAAAACTGTGTCTGAAAACGTGTGGAAGTTTTAGTTGTAGTGCATTGTGGAGTTACGGAGTTTAACAGCTTTTCAGTAGGTCCTAGTAAGTTGGTACTAAAATGCAACTTGCTTAGGTGTAAAGGTTTTGTTTAGCGAAGCATAGCACAGCATGGGGTCAGATATATTATATATATTATATAAATAAAATATAGGCTTTCTGGCTACATCATCTGAACCCAGAAAGCCTATATTTTATTTATAATATATATATATAATATATTTGATTTATATTCTATATTTTTAACACTTTCAGGCCAAGTTGTACCTTGTGTCTACATTCATGGTCAATCTCCAAGGTGATTAGCAACAAGTCTTTTTTTTGTATAAGGAACTTGGAGACTAAATTATTTTTACTTTTACTGGTTCTTTAAAGAGATGTAGCAATACAAAACAATTGGGGTTAATAAGTTTTATAAGAGATGATGTGTCAAACTGCCTTAGACTACTTTTGATACACTAATATTATGAGCACAAAGAAATCTTTGTTAGCTGTTGCCAGACCACAAGAGCATGATGTGAGGTTGTGGTCAGAGGTCATTTGAAATCTAATGAGATGTCAATGTAAATCACTTCACAGGAACGGATCCCGCAGCACCCAGCACGGACGATATGGAGCTGGTAAACCTCAACCCAGAGGACACTGTATGTTACGGAAATGATGCCTCCACACACATACAAACACGCAGATCTCATGCGAACACACACACATACACACACAATTAAAAGGCACCACAGGTATCAAAAGCATATTTTGAGGAACTGCCGAAATTCACAGCCCTATAATTCTTTGCAGGCGGCAAGTACAGAGGACAGTCCAGCCTCCAGTCCCAGCAAACCCGCTATGGCCAAAACGTCCTCCAGGCTCTTCTTTATCCGCCGAATGCGTGGCAGGAAGGCCAAGAGCAACTGCTCATCATCAAAAGTCTGCCAGGACAACGCCTCATCCCCTGAATCCAAGGTGGAATGCTTTTAGCTAGTCCTCAGGGTCAGGGTCCAGGGTCCATCACACTTAGCTGGCGCTCTTATTCGGAGCAACTTACAGTTATTACGGTAGAGGGTTTCAGTTACGGTCCAATGCCTTGCTCAAGGGCACTTCAGATAAGGATAAGGGCGCAGAAGAGCACTAGTTGTTTACTCCCCCACCCCCACCCCCCACATCCTTCCTACTGGAACAGATGGTGATCCGGATCACCACCAAAATCTAATCACTTTTAAGTTAGCCCATTTTGACCTACCCTGCAAATTTCATCAAAGTCCATCCATAACTTTTTATGTTGCTAACTAACAAACAAACTACCAAACAAATACCGATGATTACATAACCTCTGCTGGCGGAGGTAATAAACAGTGACCTCTCTTGGCTGCCTCCTCTTAGCCCTTTGATCTCCTCATTATGTCTTGTCATTATCTCTCTCCTCCTTCCCATCATAACAATTCATTACTTCATAAATGTGTGAAAGGCTTCTTTTAGGATTTTGTTAATATGTGATGTAACACCTGATTTGTATTAGCTACTACTGAAGACTTGTAACTTGTAAACTAGACATCATAACTCAAGTTAAAAATAAAAAGAAAATACCTTTAATTTTTTTTTATCTGACTTTAGATTATGGATTGAGAATGTATGTAAATCATAAGCAGAAATATGACCTGGTTTGCCATAGATTAGTTAGAAATATGACTGGTTTTGGTTTGCCAGTCATATTAAGGTTAAGAGGTCCTGAGGTTCTTGGGTCCCAGCGCATCATTTTGAAAAGGAAACTATTTTGCAGGGTGATGCAGATACTCTTGGAGACGAGGGCTTTTTTGACCTCCTCAGCCGTTTTCAAGGAAACCGCATGGATGACCAAAGGTGCTTCATAAAGGATAATCGTTTCCCCACCAAGACCTGTGAGTTGGCTCCCATCCATACCAGCAGGCCACTGTTACCGCCTACTGCATAGTTGACCTCTAATGTTGTGTGTGCTTACTTGTGAAACTCCTTCACCCTTGTTTGTGTTCCTTTGTCCACCTTTGTGCTGATATTGCTGTTCATTTTGGAAACAGGCTACTGTATGAAAGGTAATTTTAGGATAAGATGTGTGTATTAGTGTAACTGTCCACTACCCTAGAATTTAAAGGTTATTCAGTCTTTTGATTTACCATTTCTTAATAAAGATAGTACTTGAATTTGTGAACCAAGAGTTGGGAAACTGTACAGATAGGTAATGTGCTATGTGGCTATGTGTGGAACGATCTCTAGCATGCCAGACACATATGTCATCTCACTGGAGAAGAGTAGGAAACCTGTGTCTCCAGTCACCATGTCTGTCCTCAGCTTTGAACAGAATAAAACCTGTGTAATCAGGGGTGCCGCTAAGTGGGGGTCGCTCAGGACAATTCAGTGGGCCCACAGAGAACTATGATATGGTTGATATGCTATGGTATAGGGGCCCAAATGTACTTTCTTTCAGAAGGCATATAGTTTGTAGTGGCACCCCTGTGTGTAATAAAGCTGCAATCATGTGTACGCAATCAGTGTGCAGCTGTGTAGGGCCGGGTTTTCGCTGCACGTCAGAAATTCAATGTGAAATACATGAGGTGACCCCACATGGGCAGCGTACGGAAAAGAGAAAACACAGCAACATTTCCAGACAATTGGAGAAGCTGCTAGGTAGAGCAGCATTCCTGAATGTCTTTCCAAAGTGTACCGTATATGTTTCCTTTTTTATGTGCTTGAATGATGTACATTTCAGAGCGAAAAACAAGGCAAAAAGGCTTGGGAGAAGCACTCATGTCCTCTTGGAGCATTGCATAGGAACGAATGGCAAACAGAAGGAATGTTACATAGGAATGAATCACAAACAGAAGGAACATTACACAGGAAGGAATGGGAAACACAGACGGTAGACAAATGCAAGAGCAGAACTCAGTGGAAAACCCGGCCTAGCGTCCTGAGACGTGCACTCTGAGGGTGTGTTCTTTAAAGGAGTCATAGAACAGAAAACCTTTTTAAGTTGGCTTTGTGAAAAACAGAAAACCTTTTTACCTTGGCTTTGTGAAAAAACAGAAAACCTTTTTACCTTGGCTGTGTTGAAATGGACGAGGTTGTGGATGGCCACGGAGCTGTCGTCAGTGTGAAACATAGGTGTGCTCTCCATCATATGTGAATCTTTAACTTAGAAATAGCCACAAAATGGATGAGTTGGCACACAGCCTGGCTGGGATTTTAGTATGTGGGAAATCAACTGTAGTTCAATCAGGTTCCCAAAAGAAACCAAAATGGACCATATTTAGCCAAAACTGACGATTTTAATCCCCGGCTGAAAAATATTTATACAAATATGATTGGTCTTGTAAAACTGTATTCACAATTGAATGCATTATTTATGAAGAGAATGAGGCTTAACAATCATTGCATTGAACCATTCTATGACCCCTTTAATGTGTTGCTGTGAAGGCTCCTCACAGACACAACTTCACTGTAAGGTTGTGTGAGGGTGCCAGGTAAGGTAAAGTAAGGTGTGACTGTAAGGTGTCTCGCCCGCGTCCAGAGTTGGACAAACCGGCTTGAGAAAGTAACAGTCCTGCCTTATATTCCTACTGCCTGTGCTCCTAACACAGATGAGTTCACTAATTAGCTCATCTACCTGGCTGAAGAGGGATGCGAATTATGTGGCAGGACATTTACTTTCTAAACCCGCGATGTCCGCCTCTGCCCGTGTCACTCTGTAACCACAAACTCCCCACCCCCACCCTTTCCCTCTCCAGCTACTTTTGAGTCAGACAAGCCTGGGCCCCTTGCAGACAGCCTGTCGGGCCTCAACCAAGAGGTCCTCAACCAAGAGGTCCTCAGCCAGGTCGGGGACCCCGATGATGAATTCTTCAACATGCTCATCAAGTGCCAGGTGACCGATTACTTACCAAAAAGGTTCTCCATAGTCGTTTATTTTGTTTTCCTTGGGTCTCGTGGGTCAATATCCAGTGTGCCAGTCCCTCTCTTCTTCAGAACTTAGCTTTTATGGTTTCAGTGTGTGTTTTTGGGGGGTTGTAACTGTGATTTGGAGACATACGTTTTCACTAATGAACTGGTACTGAGATTTCTGTTTTTTTTTTTTTTTTATTATTGTGTTTCTCCTTTTACATTCCCTGACCTTCTTTGGCTTGTTTCCCTCAGGGTTCCAGGCTGGATGATCAAAGGTGTGCGGCACCTCCACCACCCACCAAGGGGCCTACCATGCCTGATGAGGATTTCCTCAACCTCGTCATGCGCTCCCAGGGCACCAGCATCGATGAGCAGCGGGTGATCGTTTCTCCAGAAGCGGACCAGATCGTTTCTCCAGAAGCGGGCCAGATCGTTTCTCCAGAAGCGGACCAGATCGTTTCTCCAAAAGCAGACCAGATCGTTTCTCCAGACGCAGACCAGATCGTTTCTCCAGAAGCAGACCAGAAACCAGATTGAGGTCTTCTTCCTCCTCTCCCCTTTGAGTGGAGGTCTGGCAAGGGGGGAGTGGGGGCAGTTATGGCTGCAGAGGTCTGAAAGTGTTAAGCACCCCAAAGAAAGTGGGGCCCATCCCTCGTGCCTCGGACAGCGTCACCTGATCACAGCTACGCCATGTGATCACACCTTGTGCCTGCAGTGTGAAGCGGAGAACTGCCTCTACCTGTCAGGACATTTTACATGTCCCGTCCTCTGTTCCTGTCCTCTAACTGTTCCTGTACATGTCTCATCTCTGCCACATTTGTCTGGCACATGGGCTCATTAGTTCTGGTCCTCAAGCTACTTATGATCACCACATGATTGGTCCCCATAAAAGCTCTCTTATGATCACCACATGTGATTGGTCCCCATAAAAGAAACAAGAACTGTTGACCCGGTCAGATTTTATTTTTATGTTATGATGAGGTCAGTTTAAGTACTACTTTTATTATTTTTTAGTTGTATTTGAATCCCACATCTTTTATATATCAGGTTGTCTTCTTCACTCGGACAAGTGCAAGACATTCACAAAATAACAATTTTCACTTTTTATAATGGAGGGAATGGTGAAATTAAGGAATGTAAGAAAAAAATGGTTGTCTTTTCTGTTCATGATTTTTATACAACTTGTAATGCTGTTGAGGAATAAAGCCTCATTTTATCAAATTGATGCCTTACAACCTAGTGAATTTCTTGAATGCTGGTATCTCAAGTCTTACACATTTGTACAGGGCCGCCCATAAAGGGGTATAAACGGAAGCTTTCCAGGCCCAATCGCCGGGCGTTTCTCTGGGCAGGCCTGCATTAGTACACGCTGTAATTCGTGATTGCAGTTTGATTAGATCAAAGAGACACCACCAGAGGCTGGTGTCTTTCAAATGGAATGAAGTTGGCACAAGAGCAGGAATTGGATTTTGACCCATGTTTGGGATAAGGGAAAGGGATTGGGGGTGAGAGATTGCCCTAGCGTTTACAAATCCAGATGAGGGTGGGGGAAAATTAGAAAAAAAAACAGTGAGTTAACCTCAAGTCTTGTCAAGTATTTTCAATTTGGATGGAAATTGAATAGTCATTAGCTGGAGTAGGTCATAAGTGAGTCCAAAAATGAATGCCCTCTAACTCTAAACTTTCTCAAAATATGATACAGAAGTTTCACAAACAAAGATCACCTTACCTATGTGGAAAAGTAAGTGCACATTAATTTTCACAGAGCAATTTTTGCCTTGAAATGTTATTATATTTTATATGAATCTCTTAAGAATACATTAAACCAATTTCTAAACGAATGTAACAGTATTTTACCACAATATTTAAGTGTTTAAGGAATGTCCTCTGTAGTGGACATTTGTAGTCACTTCTTCCATTTTATTGTTTTTTTTTATTTCAAATAAGGAAGGAATTCACTATCAGAAGCAGAGACGATGTTACTGCGAATTGTTGATGGAAATTTGGATATTGAGGTGTCTGATGAGGAAGATCAAGATGCAGTGTTTGAGGCAGAGGCAGAAGATTCAGAGAGCTCTGAGAATGAAATTCAGGCAGGGCAAGCAGAGGCAGAGGAGTCGGCAAGCAGAACAGCCCCCATCTACTAACAGCCCCCATCTACTAACAGCCCCCATCCACTAACAGCCCCCATCTACTAACAGTCCCCATCCACTAACAGCCCCCATCCACTAACAGCCTCCATCCACTAACAGCCCCCATCTACTAACAGCCCCCATCTACTAACAGCCCCCATCCACTAACAGCCCCCATCTACTAACAGCCCCCATCTACTAACAGCCCCCATCTACTAACAGCCCCCATCCACTAACAGCCCCCATCTACTAACAGCCCCCATCTACTAACAGTCCCCATCTACTAACAGTCCCCATCTACTAACAGTCCTCATCTACTAACAGCCCCCATCTACTAACAGTCGCTGTCCACTGTGGAGCAAGTCTACAATGTACACACCTTGACTTCTAAGAAAAAAAACAGTTCAATTTACATTTACACATATAGGTTTTGGTCTAATTACATTATTTACTTTACAAAGCATTCATATTACAAAAATAAGACTCTAAGATCATTGTACAGATTGTGAGTATAACAAAAATGTTTCCCTGCAATGATTATGAAACTATGTTTCTTTTTTTATTCCTTTACTGTTTTAAAGACTCAACCCCCAACTTGTTGGTCCTTCTGTTATTTAGAGTGATGATGCCATTGTACGGCAAAACTGGACATCGATGAATTATTTTCAACAGTACATTAATGACTCGGTGTCATCATGGCTATGTGCACAAATTAGCGTGAAGTCTTTGTATCTGGTGCAACACTCAACACCACTCCTGAAGAGTTGGAGACATTCTTTGGAAATTCCATTTGCATGGGCTGTCTAGGTTATCCAAATATTCAAATGTATTGGGCCATGGATACCAATACAAATAAGAAATTCCATTAAGATTGTCAATGACCTTGATGTTTCAGATGATGACAAAAGAAAATATCTCTTGTGGAGTCAGGCCCCTCTTAAGCAAAGTACAAGAAGAATGTCTGAGTAGAACTGTCATCATCTGTATCCTCAGGGTTGGACACCATGGTGGGAAGGCCAGCAGTGATATTTTCAGCATAGCTGCAGTTGATAGACAAAACTTCATCTTCCAGGTGCTGTTCCAGAGAGAATTCAAGCTCTGTCTGAGAAGGACAAATCTCACCAACAAGTCATCTCTCTTGGCCATCACTTGGGAATGCAGGAGAACTACAAAAGAAAGTCATACCTATATACATGGCTCATTCTACAAGTAGACATACAGGACAAGGACGTTTAAATACCAGAATGTCAGGTTGAGTTAGACTGCTTTTCTCACACTCACATTCTCACCAGTATGGTATAAGTTTTGTGAAAATTATCTGTTGTGAAGGCGTTTTTTTTTTTCTTTGCTTGTGCATGGGAATAAGCAGAGGGATTTAAGCAAGACGCAATAACTATGTAAAACGAGACACCAAAGGCACACAATATCCATGACACAAGGCATCCTACCTTCACTTAGAAAAAAAGTAGTGGCAAATTTTTAGTTGGCTAACGACTAACCACACAGCCTGAGAATGTTGCACCAATAGAAATGGAGTGAGGAGGACAGCAAAGCCAATTTCCTCCTTGGTGTGAGAAAGTTGCTAAAAGTAAATGATTTTACCAAATGAAATCGCTTTCAACTCATACTTGCTTATAATAAGGTGTTTGACCCATGTTTGTCATTGATATCATTACAAAGTTTTTTTTGTTTTTTATGTGTGTGTGTGTGTGTGTGTGTCTAACCCAGACATATCCTGCAATCCCTATGGTCATCATCTGTATGCTCAGGGTTGTACACCTGGTGGGAAGGCCAACAGTGATATTTTCAGCATAGCTGCTGTTGATAAACGAAACCAGTTGCTGTTCCAGAGAGAATTCAGCTCAGGCTGAGGAGGACGCATCTCACCAACAGAAATGGCATCTTTAAGTTCATATTCATAACCATCTGAATCAATCATAATGAATGTTGTTTGTGGAGGATGAACACCTGACCCCTAAGTTTTGGATGCTTTTTACTTGTATGTTACTTTATTGGACCAAATCAAAGGTAATTTTATGTGTCAATACGGTGGAAAAAATAAACCAAGATCAATACAACTGACTGATCTCATTAACCAGACTGCCTCATTTGAAGCCAAGATGACCGGAAATTCATATTGAGTATACATAAGCTATTTTCCAGCCTTGACTCAGTTTTCAATTGAGTTATTCACTTTCTTCAAATTTATACACACAATTCTCTACGTAACACAGAAAAATCAAACAGGAAGTAACTTGATTTCCTACTTCAAACACAACAATCAAAATGCCACACTTATTCATCAGTGCCTAAGACTCTGCCCTTGCGTGTACAAACAATACTTACATTACTGAACACAAACCAATCAGTGCCTGGCACAGGACTATAAATGTACATGTAATAGCCATTTCTGCATAGCTGTAAAATACATGTATACTACTGTAGCTCCAAGCATCTATTTTACTGCACTACACTGTATGAATGGTCACAGGGCAGTATACAGCCTTGACTTCATACAGCACATACTCCTACTCTTTCTAAATATTCTACAGTGGAAAGACAACAGTATCATTGAAGAATGGCTCCTATAGCAGCAGATTGCAATTGTGAATATGGTTCACATATGGGTGCTCTCCCCACATGTGCAAGTGTCTTGTATTTATTTATTTATTTATTTATTTATCTATTGATTTTAATGGTTAAGGAAATGTTGGAGGAAACTGCAAAGGCTTGCCAGTGGTCCTGGATGAGATGCATGTTGTTGGCATGGTGAAAGCCATGGGGGAAAGCGATAGGTAGGTGCTGCTGAGTGGATCATGTAAACGGCCCCAGCAGCCCCAGTCACTGTAACGGTAGCCGGCTGGTTCAGGTTAACTCTTGTTGAGCATCTGTCTGTACGGCTCCAGTTGGCCATCCCCTCAGCTGCTCTGTCCTGTACAGCTCACATGAGGTTGCGTGAATAGCTGTAGTCAGCGGCCAGTTGTGCGTGTTACACCTGGGAGTAGGGACTAACAGCCTGAACTATTTACTTGATTATAGATAGTGTAGGGGTAGGTGTAATAGCTATAGTTTCTCCCTAAGGTGCTTTTCCTACATGCACAAGTACTTTGTGTTCTTTGTAAACTGGCAAATAATTAGATTTACTTAATGATATTAAAAGTCATATTTTTGAAGATGTAGCCATATTCAACAATATTGGGAATTATATTATCATCGCCCCTATGCCTGCCTTCCACTTCTCCAGCCAATAGAGGAAGCATGTGGTGATACTGATGCTGCCTCTATCCAAGGTTGGTATCCAAGGTATAGCATGTAATGTGCATAAAGTACTGTATTCTGGCTGAGACCCAGTCCGGAAGAGAGATGGACCCTATAAATTCACACCCAACTAACTCTCCCTAATCAACACACACACACACATCCACACCCACTCATTTGCGTAAATGCTTGTTTTTTGGTTGCTGTACCACCATATGTGGTGGTTGGTGTACTTTTTTTTTGTTGTTGCTTTTGTGTTGTACAATAGTGTGGGCAGCTGTGGCGTAGTGGTTAGGAAGTTGGTTTTGCAATTGGAAGGTTGCCGGTTTGAATCCCGCCCCTACCCATGGTTGAGATGCCCTTGAGCAAGGCATCTAAACCCACACTGCTCCAGGGACTGTAACTGAAACCCTGTAAATATCTGTAAGTCGCTCTGGATAAGAGCGTCAGCTAAGTGTAATGTAATGGAATAACAATAGTGCATTTACAACAGCAACCAATTTATTCAAAACATGAAATATTTTTGGTTCCAATACTGCTTGTGTTGTCTTCTATTTGCATACTAGTGAATTTTCACCCTTGTAAGGCAATATATCAAAACATCCATAAAAACAAAAGAGCTTTAGATTTAGAGCAACAGTGTGTAAATGGCATACACACGTATGTAGTGCTTTGGGAACTGTGTTTATTATATGAGACAAATGTTTGCTTTTGAGATGTGTACAATATTTTGAATACTGTATTTCATTTCTCAGCAAATAGGACAATTTTGCATTTTGTGTGAGCAGTAGTTGGATTTGTGTGTAGAGTTTTGAGGAAACCACACAGAGCTTTGAACATGTGTGTAAACAGTTAAAAAAAATTGCAAGCCCTTCAAGAATAGCCAGGGTTACCCCTCACCTCATCTGGAAATGCAGGAACAGCAAGTCTGTGACATGAGCCTACCCTTTAAGAATCTTGACATGCAGATGGAACACAGCAGTTGCGCAAGAGTGTTCCTCCTCACACTGCAGACTGACACTGCAACTCCAGTACATGTCACCTGAGGGCCTGCTGGCCATATGCAAAGGTAAGGAGCTCTGTGAACTTACATAGGTGCATCTGACTACATTAGAATATTGTGTATAATATTATTGTGTGTAATATACTAAATGAATGTTATTATCAGAATTAAAGCAAAGGCTTTAAAGCCCAGTTCAGACACATCTCTACTCGATACTCGCTTTCTCACTGACTAGTTTGGTGGTTGCCATGGTTTCTGCTTGCTTATTTCCCACTACAAAAGTGTCAGAGGGAAGCATGTTTAAGTTCTAGTCAATGTTCAGTTTATTTACAGTACTGTGCAAAAGTCTTAGGCAGGTGTGAAAAAATGCTGTCAACTAGGAATGCCTTCAAAAATGGAAGGTTTAATCATTTATGTTCATCAATTAACAAAATGCAGTGACTGAACAAAAGAGAAACTTAAATCAAATCAATATTTGGTGTGACCACTCTTTGCCTTTAAAAGAGTATCAATTCTTCGAGGTCTATTGCAGAGTTTTTGAAGGAACTTGGCTGGTAGGTTGCGCCAAACATCTTGAAGAACTACCACAGATCTTCTGTGGATGTATGCTTCCTCACATATACAACCAATTTGCTGTAATTGGTTGATCATACACCTGACTATAATCCTGCAAAATCCCTGACTTTGTGTGTAGCCCTGTGTGTGAACTGATGCTGGTTTGAAGGCACCTGCCTAAATCTTTGGCCAGTACTGTATCTTTTCAGTCATCCACATGTTTAATGTTAAAACACCCTTAAAACACCTTATGTTTTCTAAGGTCAGCTAAGGCAGTTAGCACCACCAGGCACCACAACAAATGAGTAGTGATGTGTCTGAATGAGGCGTATTTCTTTTTGTTAGTTATGAATCAATATAGTATATCAGTTTTACTTTTTAAATTGAATTAATGAATTAAATTAAATTGACTTGCATGATATTCTAATTTATTAAGATGCACCTGGATACGCCATGTTTATCTGACCGTACAAACATACATTTGTGTGTTTGTGATAGACATTTACAGTGGTCTGTGTTCAAAATACATAGCTAAAGTCTGAAATATTAACATACAATGTAAATGGGGTTGATCAAAAGAAATGATTCTGAAGGCAAACCCTGATGCCACAAACACAATATAGTAAACCCAGTCATAGTCCTTTTGCAAATAATGTTCAGTTCAGTGATCTTTTTGGCATCAGTTTCCATGTACATATCCCTAGTGTTACCATACTCACCTTTTGGGATGTTCTGCAGTGTGCTAAATAACAATGACTAAACATATAGTTTGTACCAAGGCATACAAAGCTACAGTATTACGAGCCCTTGATCTGATTTGAACCAAAAATTCCAGAGTGCAACATGCTACTCTAAAATCTTTGATTTGAACTACATGTATACAGCATGCATCAGGGTTTTGGTATTTCCTGTGTTTCAAGTAAAGCATGGGCAGCTGTGACCTAATGGTTAGGGAGTTGGTCTTGGGATCAGAGGGATGTTGGTGGGGGAGTAAATAACTAGTGCTCTCCTGCACCCTCATCCATGGCTGAAGTGCCCTTGAGCAAGGCATGTAACCCCACATTGCTCCAGGTACTGTCCCTGTACCTAATACTCGCTATAATAATAAGTCGCTCTGGATGAGAGCCTCAGCTAAATGTAATGTAATGTGTAATGTAAAGCAGTGGTTTGTCCACTATCATCATCCATCTACATATATCTATTTACAAAAACTCTCCAAAATCACACAATGATACACTTTGCATTTCCATGGTTGCAGTTTCCTACACACCAGATGAACATAATCTAAGCACACACACCAAACAAATCCGTCTACAACAGATATAGTCATCTCCATTGGCCATCACTTGGGAATGCAGAAGAACCACAACAGAAAAGCATACCTATATACATGGCTCATTCTACAAGTAAAGTATACCTAAAACACAAGGACCTTTAAATACCAGAAATACCACTTCTCACATTCTCACGGCTATGGTTTAGGTTTTGTGAAATAAATCTGTTGTGAAGGTTTTTTTTGCTTGTGCATGGGAATAAGCCGAGGAATTTAACCAGGAAGCAATAATAAAACATGCACAAGACATCCTAGCTTTACTTAGAAAGGAGTGGGTGTTTTTTTTTAGCAGGCTAGCAACTACACACACAGCCCAAGAATAGTGCACCAATTCTGTGCCAAATGTTATAGTTTTTCTCTATTTATAGTAATACAATAGTAATACAATTTCTTTGAGTTTTGGGCAACAAATGAAATAGAAAGTCAAACGAATAGGACAAAACACCACACCTTTAGATCTCAGTGGTTAAATGTTGTGTGGAAAATATTTAAAGCATCCATTAAACCCCACATGAGACTACAGACTATTAAACGGGAGTTGCAGTGAAAATGAATGTGAGATATCATGGGTGCTAGAAATAAGGTAGACAGTGTTGACATTTGAAAAGGCTCTAATTGATTAGTTTTGGATTAATTTCATTAACAGATACGGATATGGCGGCATGGGCAAGATGTCATCAAGTCCTTGGTGTGATGGTCCTCTTCTCACTTCTGATCGAAACAACACCGTTTGGTAAAATAACCACTCTTAATTAAAGACCTCTTAAATGCTTACTCTTAACATCATTATAATGAACAAAACATACTTGATAACTATTAGTTTACATTTGCGTCAATTTAGCAAACTAAATGTTTCAGAGAAAACACTACTTGCTGCTGTTCATTAATTTTATAAAAGTAAATATTTGTTCTGAAAAGATTATGATGGAAAGACATTATTTTATGGATGACAATACATGATTTTTTTTCATCGTCTCAGGATTTGACAAGATAAAATGGAGTGAGATGAGGCCTGATGTGACATCACTGCACGAATTGAAAGGTCTACATGATCACATATATAGAGCTCAGCCACACAGGGTGCGTAGACACTTGGAAGGTCAAACAGAGACTGACAGTGTAAGAAGATCTATGACTTCCTTTGAGGACCTCTGGCAAAGTGAAGACCCTACTTCTTACATCATGCAACATGAGCAGGTATGAAAAGCACAAATAACAGACATATGTTACACAGAAATTCCTTTTAAAATTAGGGTTCTCAAAAACTCATGTATAAACTTAAACCCCTAAAGTCCACTTGTCTTTTGTCCTTATTTTCCCCATTAGAAATTAAAGGCGTTTATGGAAACAATTGAGGCACAGAAGATTGAGGATAAACTTCTGCTTGCATCAGAGCTGTCTTACTCCTACAGAAATCAACTTCTACTCATCCTTGACAATGAGGAAGAAACTCTGCAGAAAGCTGAGCGGGAGTATCGTTTGGATCCCGAGTACTCAGCTAAGATTGATAAAGCATGTCTACTAAACCATTCTTGCATTCCGACTGCTGTTGAGGCAACTGTGGTTAAAATATTCGGTTCAATCAATCGGTGTCAACGCACTTTGTCAGGGTATTCTGGGTCAGATCTTGCAACTTTGATGCTGAGGCCAGCACTGAGATCTGCTCATGTATTCTCATTAGATGTAAATGTTAGTGCTACACTGAAATTCAACTTCATGAAAACCTTTCAATTTCGTGGTGTCACTCCAGTTCTGGAGATCTCAAATGAAAATTACCACACGTACCAAGTTTTGGACCAGAGGGACCCACTTGTTGAGTATGAAAGTCCAAAAAGGCCAGTGGATCACACCACTCAGTATGACTGACAGAACATCCTGATTATGGAAGATGACCCAGTCGTTCGAGAGTCTGCCACATTCCTGTATGAAAAACATCCCATGGTGTCGTCAGTGTACAGACTGGAAAACCGTGAGCCAAAGCTAATCAAAGGACCTCCTGTGCCACTGAGCCAAGACAGTAGACTAGTGATTGTCGGTCATGGAGTGAAAATGGAAGAAGGAATAACAATGGGAGGACACAAAGCTCAGGAGGTTGCTGAAATTATCTCACACATGGGCAGGGATGGAGACCAGATCAAAACTATTAGTGTAGCAGCCTGCGAGTGTGGGGCAGACGAGACTTTCATGACTACCTTGATAAAAGAGCTACACGGCAGATCCATCGAAACTAAACTCCACTTTCGCAGCTCTCTGCTACAGGTTACTCATGATGGAAGGAAAATAACTTGGGAACACACACCCAATGGATTTGTTGGAAAACATCAAGATCATACCAAGAAAGTAGTGGTGCAGCTTGGGAACAATGGGGAAGTAATAATGCAGGAACAGAGCGACTATGGAGGGGGGGAGTTTTTTTCTGACCAGCCTAACTTTTTGATGCTTGGCGATCAAAAGGAATGGCCAAAGGAACCAGAGAGGTTTGTTGATGCGAATGCACGGCAGCCTCACACTGATATACTGGAGGCTTTAGCTTGGGGCTTTTTCCCGGAGGGGCAGACAGACACATTAATGCAAAAACTGAACCGTCCACGCACGACTCCAGAAGACAGATTTGTGATATATGATTTACAATTCCAAAATGAACGAGATAGAATGCCAGGACAGTGGATTAACACGCCGGAAAAGATGAATGAGGTACTTCAGAACTCTTATGAAATTAAGTCTGGAGAGGACATAGTAAATATCATTACACACTATGCAAGCTTTGGAGAAAGCAGCGTCTCATATCTAATAGTCAATGACTGGATTTATCATGTTTCTGGTGAAAGCCTTTACGTGTACCCTGTGGGGAAAAGACTGAGCAACAATAAGAACGCTGATGACCTCAAAATAGAGTACATCAAAGGAGTTATAGAACTGACAGCTGACAAGGAACAGTACAGCTTTATGCGTGATTATATCAATAATTTTAAAATGGGTAGAGAAAAATATGCTGATTATGCCAGAGAAAATGTTCGAGGTGAGTATTTGAAAGGAACATTTGAGCCAAATGAGGAGTTAGGGTACACAACATATTTCACTGCATCCGTTATCAGTGAATCTTCCAGGAATTTACGCACATTCCCAGCTGTTTTAATGGCCGCATCTGACTGAGAGCGGCGATGTAAAAATTAAAGAAATGGCGCACACTTTCCTTTTGGAAAACCATCCAATGGCTGCAGGGGGGACATGGGTTTTACCGCAAAGGAGAGGATATTACGGATCAAGCACAGCAGAGCCACTGGGTACGCGGTCTTTGAAAAAACAACAGAAAAATCTCTTGAAAATAGTAACAAAAGAGGAGGCCATTTGCCAGACTTTCTTTAATAATGTGCAAAATGTACCAGACTGGGAGGTGCATCTTTATGGAATGGTGAAACAGACAGGCTTTGATACATTTATATCCAATGTTAAACATGCCTTAGACGTGTTCAGTCATCCACCAAAACGTCCCCAAGTTTTGGGAGGATCATACGACAGTGAGGTTACAGAGCAGGTTTCCGAACCAGCAAACATTCACAGGACCCCTGAGAATATAGAGAGGATGGGGAAAGCGGTTGGAACTGTGGGATTAATAGTAGGAATTCAGGGAGCAGTACATGCTTTTGAGAGAGGGGACACTCTAAATGGTGTCATTGGCACCCTGCAGACAGCACATGGTATCACAGAAATGAGCTTGGCTGCAGTAGCCAAGGCCTCTGTAACTTCAGAATTGAAAGTCATGAAAACTGCAAAGACTTTTATAGAAAGTCCAGCAGGTAAAAAATCCCTTCAGATTCTGCCCATTGCAGGAATTGGTTTTGGTATTTATAATGTGGAAGAGGATTTTAAGAGAAAAGACACCTTGGGTTACATCGATGGTGCCTTGGATAGTTCTGTTTTAGCTATCGATGTTATTGAGGCAGTTCAGCCAGAATTGGCTCCCTTACTGACTCCAGTTAATCTAGGATTAAGTGTGCTACGAATGGTGGCTGATGACGTGTACATGGGTATCCAAGATGAACTGGAGAGCCTACCAGAAGATGCTGGAATCCTGGAGAAAATTGGTGCTGTTACTGCAGGACTTTTAAAGGGGGTTGCTCATTTCACCAAGCTTTTTCTACACAATACCTTATCAAGAAATAGAGGAAGGACACAAACTTGTTGAACATATCGCAGACTACCATCAATATTATAAACTTCATGAGGTACAGGCTGGAAGCAAGGCCATTGACTTTTCTTCAGGTGGGGCTTCATGGAATGCTGGCAACATTACATTCTTTCTACATGAGGGACAATCAAAACGAAGAACTTGGGAAAAAGTGTTGGGACATAGAAACAGATCAAACAAAAGATATTGTTCTTGGCACTGGAGAATCTCATGAATGAACGTATAGTCAAATACAGCTCAAAGTACTTTTCTTCATCCCAGCTGGTCATAAGACTGTGGTGTCTGGCTACAAGGTGTTGTCACACACTCGCTTTGGGACATACTATGGGAATGACCAAGGCAACCATTTTTTTGCTGTTCAGACAAACGAAGACTCGCAACTTATGGAAGTCATGTTGAGTTATTATTACAAGCTTTATGGCGACGATGGTGATGATACTTTTTATCTGGGTCCTCAAAGGAGTAATGTTGAGGGCCAAGGTGGAACGGACTCTTACATCATCCCTAAGACTGGTGGAAATACTAATATAAACAACTATGATCCCGACAGGGCCCCAGATGCACTCATTTTCAGTGCCAACTACAGTGACATATCAGTAACTAAATCAGGTGACGATGTGATTTTGCATTATTTCACACACTACAAGGTTCGACTCCTTAACTGGTTTGTGGGGGAGCAATTCCGTCACATAAACCTGTTGTCTGCAGATGGAGTGCTGTTTGAAATCGCACCCATTGTGGTTTCTTCTGTTGAGCTTATTGCTCGAGGTGTGAACAAGATGTCTGAAAAGACAGGTCAAAAAGTAAATGCGTCTGAGCCTCTGCTCGATAGTGTGAACAACATCATGGGATCCCCTTATAATGATCATCTCATCGGAAATAAGGAGAAAAATGTCATTGATGGAGGTGGGGGTGTGGACTATGTGAAAGGAGGAGAAGGAGAAGACATGTATATGGTCAAAGAAAGACAAAACTCAAGGATACAAATTGAAAACCATTCACATGACAATGAAAATGACATGGTAATTATTGAGGCAGATTTTCACTCCTTCAAAATGAAAGTAGATGGAGACAATGTGATCCTAATGCCATTTAAGGATATGAGCTCTGATGTAACCCTAAGAAATTGGTTCCGTTCAGAAGCAGATCGGCATCTTGTTGTACTCACCAAAGATCTATTCACTTTCACAATATCTGCAAACAAGGACTTGTGCAAGCAGCCTGACCTTTTTCAAAGCAAGTGCATACTGAGTCAAAGTATTGACTACAGGACATCTCAAAGTCCCCTTCTGGTAGACTTGCGAAATGATGATGCTTTTCAAAACGTAACACAAATATATGGTTCAGACTTCAATGACAACATCGTAGGCAATGCAAATCGAAATACCATTATCTCAGGAAAGGGAAATGATTTTGCTCAAGGACTAGAAGGAGAGGACTGGTATGTAGTGACTCCTGGCCATGGGCTGAAAACCATTGACAACCATTCTCCAGACCTAGCAGAAGACACATTGTTTTTAAGGGAAAGATATGAGCTCTTGGATTGTAAATGTAAAGAGGATGGTATTTCAATACTCATAAATGGCAGGAAAGAAGTCATCCTAAAAAACTGGTTTGATTCCCCAAAATCACAGCATTTACAAGTCCAGTCATTGGATGGGGTGACTTTTCATCTCATACAAAATCGCAACCAGTGTGGGGGTACTCTTAAGATTCCTTTCTCTGTTGACCATAGAAATGACCAAAAGGGTCAAAACATGCTTATGGATCGAAAAGAGTTTGCCTCTGTGGTTGAAATGTATGGTTCTGCAGGGTTTGACATGATGGTTGGGAATGAGGAAGACAACACCCTTGACTCGTACACTGGGGGAGGAAGAATGAGAGGTGGGAATGGAAGTGACACATATGTAGTAAAACATGAGAGAGGGGCAAAGGTTGAAATAGATAACTCGACGCATGACGGGAAGATAGATACTGTGCTATTTGATGCCAACTTTCTCCATGACCAAATCACAGTTCAGGCCGAACAATATGACGTACTCGTTAATACACTGAGGAAGGGTTACGAGGCACAGATTCGGCTACTAAACTACAGGCGTGCCGAACATAATCAGCATATGACTTTCCAGAGTAACGATGGGGTATTTTTCCGTGTGCGGTCTCCAGTCAGCACCATAGACAAACAAAGCCCTTGGCTTGAGGCTTACAAAGTGAAGCTGCCCGATAACCACGCAGACTGCCGCATTGACCTCGGTTACCAAGGCAACCTCTCCAGTGTGCACACAGTACAGGGTTGCCCCCAGCAATCTAATCACATTCTGGGCAACAAACTGGACAATGCCCTGTTTGGTGGAGTAAAAGACGACGGCCTGGAGGGAGGCCCTGGGCATGACACTTTGATGGGTGGCAAGGGTGAGGACATCCTCATGGGAAACTCCGGAAACGACACCTTGTATGGAGAAGAAGGAGACGACATGATGCTCGGTGGTTCAGGAGCGGATTCTTTCATCCCAGGCCCGGGTGCAGACGAGGTGGATGGGGGCCCAGGCAGGGACACAGTGCTCTACGAAGGAGATCACAAAAAGGGGGAAGGGGTTTATGTTAACCTGCTAACCGGTGAGGGACTGCAAGCAGATGCTGAAGGAGATGTGCTCAAAGACATCGAGAATGTGATCGGCACGATTTACTCCGACATCCTGATCTCTGGCTATGAGCCAACCCTCCTGAAAGGCTCTGATGGGGACGATGTCCTTGTTTCCGTTGTTGGAGAGGATTACTTGATTGGTGGGGAGGGCAAAGATATTTACCTGCTGATATCTCAACATGGTTTGCTCACCATTGACAACTGTGCTGAGGACGGTGCCCCGGATGTTTTATATCTGCGCTTCCTGTCCATGTACACAGTTAGCTGCTCGCAGAAACCTGATTGGTTGTCTCTGACCTTTGGAAGGCGTAAAAGTTTAGCCGTGGAGGTGAGGCTGATGGACTGGCACAACAGCACTCATAAATGTGGCCATGTGACCTTGATCCTTCAGGAGGGAGCTAAGTCCGTGGAGGATGTGTGCTAATGCTGTGTTGTGAACATGTATGACGTTTTTCTCCTTTTTTGACTGCACTGCCTTTCTTTTTTTTTTTAACTTCTTTTTATTTACAGTTATCATGTGCAGTCATACATCTTATACATGGTTCAATGCACTGCTTTTTTGTGTAATTTTCTTAAGTTGCTTATTAACAAAAGTTGTGACAATCATTAATGAGTTATTACCTCTATTAACAAACTGCAGTGTTTTTGTAAACGTTATATTTGTCATTTGTATATGCATAGAGTTGGGGTTCTCAATGATGGCTGCTGTGTTGCACCGCCATTTTGAGACTATAGGCTACAACAGGGACAACAAAGTACAAATTTTGTGTTTCTCGTTGTGATGTACAACCTCACCCATAGATGGGGTGGTGATGGGAGATAATCTTACATATTGCTTTAAACTATGTGACCTTATACCTGTTATACTAGCACTCAAGCTTTATTGTCTGTCAAACATAAATAAGAAACATAATTTTAAAAGATGTTAATTTACACATTTACAAAGGTTAGGTAAAGACTGCATAAGGAATTTCATTTATATTTTCAAATTATTCTTTCCTATATGTGCTTTTCCCTATCACAATAAATTGTCACCTAACCTTTGTTTTTAATTAGTGTAGGGTTAGGGTTATTCATTACAAGCTGTCTTTGTAAAAGTCATTCAGGTTGTGTTCACATTGCAACTACCTAATCTCTTAAACCTACATCTCTTTCTAGCAGATTTTTCATTTGTCATTTCTAGCTGTTTTAGATGATTACAAGTACAGGCAGAATAATGATACACTTTATTAAAAACAGAAATTACTCATAATAAGGCAAGTGCACTCACACCTTTTCAAAATGAGAAACATAACTTAAAAGTGTACAGTACCTTGCATCTGCATACACACGCATGCCCCCCCACCCCCCCACACACACAACACACATACACACTTAATCCACCACACTGTCACAGATACGCTGCACCACTCTGTTGAACTCTTCAGGCTGATCAGCATAGGAGTGGTGAGATGCTCCTTTCACCACCTGACAGGCAGATAGAAAAGCAAAGCAGGAAATGGCTGTTCTTATTCACCAGCGTGTGCATTTCATTTCATGCTTCATCTGGGACTCTTGCTTGAATGCTTCTTTCTTAAAAGTTGTGTGGTAGTGTATCAGTCATATACACACAATCACACTCTCACACACACACCCGCCCACGCATAGGCCTACTCAAATCTTGAACATTCTCTCTGCTTTATTTAATATCTTTAATTAATATCCTCCTTATCGTGAGTTTGTGTGTGTGTGTAGTTTTCAGGAATGTGTGTCTTACCACAGCGTGTGTGTAGTTTTCAGGAATGTGTCTTACGACAGTGTGTGTGTAGTTTTCAGGAATGTGCATCTTACCACAGTGTGTGTGTAGCTGGTGGGTCTCTGTTTGGCCACCTTACTTCCTGTTCTGCTGTCCATCCATGAGCGCACCCCAAAGGCCAGCGTGACGGGGAGGCCGGGGGCAGGAGGTGAACCCGGTCCAGCATAGGACGCTTTGCCCAGAGCAGTGACTCAGACATCACCCTGAAACCCACCTCCCCACTGGACAAAACATGTCAATGCAGCATGCAGTACATATAGACCCTCATGGCATTATCAACTGCATGGATATAGCATCATTCACGTGACAGTTGTAAGATGTGAAGAACAACAGTGGTCCTACATGTATGAGAAACAGGCACATGGTAACATTCAAGGGACGTTGTAGGGCTCAGGAACTCTAAGAATGTAGAAAGTTCAGAAGAACCTACTACGTATACTTTTGTCCGACCTTGGGCTCTGTGCGTTGCAGTGGTATATGTAATGTGTCATGGTTTCATCATCAAACATGTCTTCAAACTTGCTCTTAATGTCATGCCTGAATCTGTGGATAAGCTTTGGACCTGTGGAGAGAGATAGAGACAAACACATTCAAATATTACTACCAAAACTTTTAACTCAATTCTTTTGAATTTCAATTTACCTACAATGGCTGGGTTTCCCAAACGCAGTTAGGAAGCTCTTAGCACCAATGTAAGCTGGCCAGGCTAGCGTCGCCGTACTGTATTTCACTACAGTACTACACCAGGGAACTCTCAGGGAACTAAGGCTTCAGTTTCCCTAAACTATGTTTTGCAATTAATCAGCAAATATAAATGAACCCAGTAGGACTGAAGTTGAACTAAGTGCCCACCCACTGCAAAGGAAATGTATGGCTATAAAGAGTGTCCATACTCTCACTAAGTCCACCAGGCTAAGCTACCCCTGAAAAACACAAACAAATAAATATTCACATTCACACACACAAGCAGATTAAAATACTCATCGTATTCCTACATACCCCAAGGGCCTACAGCTCGCATCACTGCCAGCGGGTTAAAGAGGGAGGCCACAGAGACGAGGGCCTCCACCCAGTATGGGCACCCTGCCCTGGCTGCAGCCGAGATGCCACCCTCGGGCATGTGCTCAAAGCCCCAGGGGTCTACAAGGACGAGGGCCTCCACCCAGTATGGGCACCCTGCCCTGGCTGCAGCCGAGATGCCATCCTCGGGCATGTGCTCAAAGCCCCAGGGGTCTACAAGGATGAGGGCCTCCACCCAGTATGGGCACCCTGCCCTGGCTGCAGCCATGATGCCACCCTCGGGTATGTGCTCAAAGCCCCAGGGGTCTACAAGGATAAGGGGCTTCACCCTGGATGGGAAAAGCTTTGGCAGAAGTATCACTTTTAGACTGGTGGTGCTTACATAGGTCTAAGCATTAGGGGGGTGATCAGTGAGTAATGCTTTTAAAATGATTCACACAAACCGATTACAACCAGCATGGCTTAAAATATAAGCTTAGATTTCTTACATGAGTATGTGAGTAACACTCAAATTCTTTGGTTACCTTTCCAAGTTTTCAATTGATTGTGAGAAAGTAGATTACCGTTTCCTTGTCACTGGTTACCTTTTAAAATGTAACTAATTCCAACATGCTGGTTTTACTACACCCAAATAATGAGCTGTCTCACTACAAATCAGTTATTTTGCTATTTTAGTGGACCTATTCCACAAACGTGTCTTGTTCCCCACTTTAAGAGAGCAATGCCATATCCTGAAAGTAGCCCACATAATCAGTTTTTATAGCACGACACACATAGACCAAATGGATATGAGAGGTTAGATGTCAGTCTACCAATCAACGTCTAAAAATGAACCTGTGTCCTGAACACCACTGATTCATATTGCAACTGTATTTGAATAGAGTTACCCACATATAGGGTTCTAAATGAGTGTTCCAGTGACATATATTACATTGCCTTTAACTGTATTATTGTGTGATTTGGGAGAGTTTTGTAAATACATGTAGATGGATGATGATAGTGGACAAACCACTGCTTTACATTACATTACATTTAGCTGAGGCTCTCATCCAGAGCGACTTACAGTGTATCAGGTACAGGGTACAGTCCCTGGAGCAATGTGGGGTTAGATGATCAAGGGCACTTCAGCCATGGATGGGTTGCAGAAGAGTAGCTATTCACTCCTTGATACGGGATTTACTACTTTTTTATTTTGAGCAGCGCCGTCAATCACTGGTACTGATGGATGTTGCTGGATTGGCACTTTTGGCTACACACAACTTAAATAAGCAATCATCCAATCAGATTACGAGAAGCATGTCTTGTTACACCCTGCCAAACATTGGCTAAAACATTGCCCTGTGTTTCATCAGTCATGCTCTCAGAACTGGTGGTTGTGCTATGAAACATTATGCTATGTTATATTATGTCATAGCATTCTACACTACTAGACATGTCAGAGTGTTTCCAGCACAAGTTCAACTTTATTTACATATCACATTAACATGCACAATGGTCATCCAATGTGCTTAAATGTTTAGGTTTCAAAGACTGGTCAGTTACTGTAAAACATGTGATAACTGTCTCTGTTCTGCTCTCACCTCTGTGGATGCTGAATGGCATAAGATGTTGCCAGGTAACCACCCAGACTGTGACTCAGTAGAATCATGCTTGCCACACCCAAGGCCCGCCTCCAGTGTTCTATGGAGTTGACGGACAGCTGCTCAGCCTCTGAGGGGTCTGAGGGGAAGTTTGGGGCGGGAGCTGCGCCTGAAACCAAGCAAGTCAAAGGCCAGGACAGGACGAGAGTGGCAGAGTGGGTCCAGGTTACGTATCCACAGGCTCACGCCACCACATCGTCCATGCACCAACACCAGAGGCGCCTGAGACCCTGAGAAAACAAGACACACCCATTCAACTATGCTAAGTACCAGAATTATGTGGGTAATTTAATTTTTACATCAAATTAATATATTATTAAATATGTTCTACATATATACAAATATGTTCTACATAAGTTCTACATATATTCTACACTATTAAATATGTATTACATATGTTCGTATTAAATTAAACAAGGAATAGCATGCATTTACCAGCTTTGCAAGGGCCTTGGGAAGTCTTTGCAGTCACTGATATAGTCCAGATTTTGTCATGCGTAGGCAGGGAGACAAAGCAGGCCCACAAGTCATTCTCCACACCTGTGCATTAGTAGATATGAAATACAACTGATGAGTTTATAGCACCCCCAACAGGCCATTCTTATTACACAAGTTATTGAAAAGTAACATGACAAAAACTGTGAGGTGGTAGCATGCATTGAGGTTTCCTTTACATAGTTTTCCAGAGTGTTTTCTATGTGTCCTGGAAGCACAAAAAAACATTTTCACTTGGTGGATGGAAAGCATCACCAAGTAGCCTATGGTGCACAGAGGTTGGACGCCATGAGGGCCACCAGGCCCAGCTTGACATTGGCCTGGGGAGAAGTGTACAGTACACTGTTTTTAGAGCAGAAGAATTTTATGTGATGTGCTATATTTTATTTGAACAGAACCTACTCAACCCACCCACAGCCCCACACGCCGACCCACCCACATCCCAACACAAGCAAATAAATACTTACATGAAAACATCAAAATGATGACTACAAATGCTTAATTAAATCTTGGATTATACTGTATGTGTCTACTAGCAGGGCATTTCACAATAGCCTCTCTACTGTCGTGCAGTTTCCAGAGATGTGTGTTATAAAAATGAATTTCTCATTTCCTGCAATGAAACTTACTTACTGCATGTTTTACACCCTGTGATTCACTTCTGTGTTCTCACAAACATGTTTTGTAACACCGGCGTACCAGAATCAGCTCATTACAAAAGCTTTGCCATAAACAAGCAGTTGTTTTTTACAGACAAATACAGTTACATATTGTTTGCAGGAACATAGCCTACAGCAGCGCATTCGACTTTAGGTATATCTTCCATCTATCTTCGACTTTTGAGTGTAAAATTTGTTTCGTTTTTTAAGTGAGCAGCATTTGTGACTGGACCGTTGACAAGAAAATACCCATAGACAGTAGAAGAGAATAGAACGTTGGATGGCATCGTTTTCAATGGAAGCCGTTGAAGCACGATTTTGAGATTTTTAATAAGGGTGTGGGATCGATACCAAAGTATCGATACTTTGATCTTGATGGGGTATTTAATATGGATCGATCCTGGTGTTAAAATATCGATATCAAGTCATGTTTTAATTACTGACTTCTTTCACGCTGTACGCTTTTTTTTTGGGAAGGGATGTCATATTCAGTCACATACCTAAGGTGAAGTGGCACATAGATGGCCACATTAGTTGCTGTGGGCTAAGTTGTATGTTGCAGTTAAGGGGTGTAAAACACCTTGCTTATAAGTATTGTAACTTCCTCATGCTTTTAAATAATATGATAGAGCAAACTTTAATTAAGGCCATTTATGATGACTAGTATTTCACAGCTATCACTGTCAGTTCGGTAGCCTAAAGCTACAGTATCACCATTATCTAGTGGTGGATAAAAAAATCTGCAGTATTAAAAAAAACTTTTGAAAATATCGATATCGGTATCGATATTGGGATACTAACCCTGGTAGTACTTGGTATCATATCGAAATGAAAATAAGTAGTATCGCCCATCTCTAATTTTTAATTGTTCAGCAGGCAACTGCGCAAGCGCAGGGTGACGTACGGTCACGTCGGCCAGCGAACCCAAATACTATAAATTGAGTGGTAGATTCCCCACTCCTGACAATCTTGTGCAGTATAAATACTATAGGGCCCTGGTTAGGAGAGTAATTAAGTCTGCCAAGAGAAGTAGCTGGAGAGTATTCTGTTCTTCCGTCTCTGGTGAAACCCCCATCTCCCAATTGTGGGCTACTGTAAAGAAAATGAATGCAGTAGGAAGGAAGGTCAATCTCCCTGTCCTGGTATATGAGGGTGGGATGGCAGTAACCCCTGTAGAGAAGGCTAATCTTCTGGTGGAAACTTTCAGGAAAGTGCACAGCTCTGACAATTTAGATGAGCTAAGTAGGGAGACAAGGGATCAGTCTGCAGGAGAAGTTGTGTTTCCTCAAGAGCCAGGGTGTAATGAGGCTAATGTTTTCTTTTCCCTAGAGGAGTTGAAGCGAGCTATAGCTGCTGGGAGACACACCGCTCCTGGACTGGACAACTTACATTATGAAATGTTTAATCATGTCTCTGATGTCTTTCTGGAAGAACTCCTCTCGCTAATGAATGAAAGCTGGAAGGTAGGTAGGCTACCGAAAGCGTGGAAGCATGCTGTCATTGTGCCTGTTCTGAAGCCTGGGAAAGATCCTAGTTCCCCGTCCTCATATAGACCTATAGCACTTACCTCTGTTATGTGTAAGCTGATGGAGCGAATGGTGACTGACAGATTGGTCCACTTCTTAGAAGTAAAGGGGGCATTGGTAGACCACCAGAGCGGCTTTAGGAAAGGAAGGGGAACTATGGATAATATAGTTGCATTGGATTGTGAGATTAAAAGAGCTTTTGCTAATAAAGAATCCCTAATCGCTGGTTTTCTAGATATTGAGAGGGCGTATGATATGCTGTGGAGAGAAGGCCTCCTTGTAAAACTGCTCAGGTATGGTGTCAATGGAAATCTGTTTAGCTGGATCAAGAATTTCCTGGAAGACCGCACTATCCAGGTAAGGGTTGGGGATGTCATGTCAGCTGTGGTATTGGTGGAAAACGGAACTCCGCAGGGAAGTGTAATCAGCCCTGTACTCTTCAATGTTATGATAAATGATATATTTTTGGATCTTAACCAAGGGACTGGGAAGTCGCTGTTTGCTGATGATGGGGCCCTCTGGGTTAAAGGAAGAAATATACCTTTTATTTTACGTAGGTTGCAAGGAGAGTTGAATGCTGTGGAAAAGTGGGCCAGGAAATGGGGTTTTAAGATTTCTGTTTCTAAATCTACGTGTTTTTTAGCCGCACTAGGAAGAAATGGGACATGTCTTTAACTCTTTACGGCTCTCCCATAGAGAGGATAGAATGTTTTAAATACTTAGGGGTGTGGTTTGACAGCAAGCTGAATTGGAACATTCACATCTCTAAGGTAATAGCTAAAACTAACAAGGTGATTAATGTCATGAGGTGCTTGACTGGCTATTCTTGGGGGGCAGAAAAGAGTACCCTCCTCACCATCTATCAAGCTATGATAAGGTCGATCTTTGATTATGGTTGTCAAGCTTATGGAGCTGCTTCCAGCTCTGTTCTAAAAAGACTTGACGTTATGCAATCAAAGGCCCTTAGAGTCTGTTGCGGTGCGTTTGCTTCCACATCAACTTCTGCACTGCTTGTTGAAACAGGGGAGAAGACTTTAAGGCTGAGACGGATTCAGCTTTCTCTTCACTACTGGAACAGACTTAGGGAAAGAATCAGCACCTGCCCTGCAAGCTCCATACTATCTGAATGTTATGAATTTACCTCTGAGGTGAGTGGACAGCCCTTTTTAAAACAATGTATGTCATGGGCCAAGGATTTTAACTTGCTTGATATGGTCCCAGTCAAAAGTACCTTTTGGGGACCAGTCCCAGTCTGGCTCCTCCCCCCTGTCCAAGTGGACCTTAGGCTACATGAGGACAAACACAATGAGGATGTTGAATTCTCCAGTGAATCTGCCTCAGAGTATATCCAGTTTAAGTCGAACTCCTGTCTACAAATTTATACCGATGGATCCAAAGATCCTGAGTCAGGAAGGGTAAGCTGTGCTTTCTGTATCCCCCAGCTTAATGTTAAAAATGGATATAGGCTCAATGATAATATGGCTGTTTTTACAGCAGAGTCTATGGGTATCCTTAAAGCTCTACAATGGGTAGTGGAGGCACAGGCTAAAGATGTGGTCCTATGCACTGACTCCTTTTCACTCCTCCAGTGTCTTAAGTCATGTTCTTCTAATGCTCGGCCTGATTTAATTGCTGGCATTCTATTGTTGTTAAACAGCCTACATTTGAGTGGCTGTGATGTGTCCTTCCTATGGGTCCCAGCCCACGTAGGCATCAAAGGGAACGAGGTAGCTGACAAACTGGCAAAAGAATATTTAAATAAAGATGTTGTTACGTTGCCAGTTGGTCCAGGAAGGACTGAGTTGAGGAGTCAGCTCATGGGGAACATTTTTCAGACATGGCAAGCTGAATGGGACAAAGATTTAAAGGGGAGACATTTGTACTCTATCCAGCCTTCAGTAAATGCACTTTGTACACTATCAGGGGATAGGTCTCGGCAAGTGGTTCTGACTCGTCTCAGACTGGGGCACTGTGCCCTAAACTCCACATTACATTTGATCCATAAACATAGAGACGGATTATGTGAAGAATGCAGAGTCCCTGAGACAGTTTCCCATGTCTTATTGGAGTGTGTGCAATATTGCGAGTTCAGACGTCTATTATTCTCCGAACTATCTAAGATTGGTGTTACTACTGTATCCCTTCATTCTCTGCTTCAACTAAAGGATTCGAAAGTCGCATCAAGCCTAGTTAGATTCTTAAAATCATCTGGTGTTTTCGCCAGGATCTAGGAGGCTGAATGGACTTGCGGTGAAATTAAATATCCTGTAGGTGGCGGTAATACACCGGACGGTGTCTAAACCGCCAGTATTCTCTGAAGAAGAAGAAGAATCACAAATCATACAGCCTACGATAATTTTCTTAATAAGTATTCTTCTACCGTTATAGCTGCAATCACTTAGTGGAATGGGAGGCTAATAGGGAGGTTAATATTTTACGTGGGGACTTGATTCTTCGTCAACTAACTTTGGTTCCAGGCAGTCTTGCAAACCAGAATGTCAAGGGAGCTAGCTAGTTAGCATGTAAAGTACAAGCTATAGCGTGTAGCTTAGCTTAGCCATCTTTCTCAATTCACTTGCATCGAATAGTAAAATCCACAAAGACAGCGATTCTGCTTACAAACAAATACCAAGTCCTACGTTAATTTTTTTAGAAATACTGATGTAAATGTTTGCCCAACATGAATAGAAAAGTAAAGGGGCATGACTATGGCTACGGCTTGTTATCCAAAAAGTACGGTACATTTTCTCCTGTGCGACAGAAACTCACTAGCCGTCGCATGATTTGTGACGCCATTTTTAGCACAATTTCAGATAAACGTTTCTTACAAGGCAATAACATGACAGATTTCCGATCGAAGCAAATATGTTGTGCTGTGTCCTCTCCGGTTTAGAACAATGCCAATATCAAGACACAGAGTCCTTCTCGTGTAAAGTTATTTGATTTCAAAGTGACGCTAAAATGAATGGAAGTCAACGAAATGCTTCCCCATGGGTGGTTCAACTTCCGCCTATGCTCCTACCCCCTTGAAAATACCCTACCCGGGAGACTTTCTGAGTTGCGCATGGACACGTCATATTAAAGCGCCTGTTTTTTTCTTCCCTGGGACGTGTCTGTGGAGTTGTGTAATAAAACATGTCTAACTCTGTGACATCTGTAATTTCTCGGTTTTTGAACGAGTATGCGAGTAGTACATCCACCAAACTAAAAGTTGTTGATGCGTACCTACTGTACATTCTGCTCACCGGAGCATTACAGTTTCTGTACTGCTTGCTGGTTGGCACTTTCCCATTCAATAGCTTTCTCTCGGGCTTTATATCTTGTGTCGGATCCTTTATCCTCGCAGGTAAAGGCCTTTACAGTGTTGTACAGTGTTGTAATACGTTTGTCAGTAAGCTGACGGTTGCTTTGTCTTTGCCATTGCCAGACACTGTTTAGCTGTCAGATGATAAAGATGGAGGTGGATTAAAAAGTAAAATTCTTGTTCTTGTAATAGAAACATGCCATTGATTGCATGCTTTGATTCCTTCCTCCCTCAGTGTGTTTAAGGATACAGATCAATCCCGAGAACAAAGGGGACTTCCTGTGCATGTCTCCGGAGAGGGCCTTCGCTGACTTCCTGTTTGCGCACACCGTGCTTCACCTGGTCGTCATCAACTTCATTGGCTGAGGAAAGCGCAGCACTGCCGAATCTAGTCATCACAGCCGACCCAAAACGCATGGCCACCCAGTCTGTCTCAGCTGTCTACATTGTATTTTGCATCTGTATGGTGGTAGAAATTGGAATGGAAAAGCTGGTATCTTCCAAGACTACGGGACCAAAACCCACTGCCCACACGCGCGCGCACACACACACACACACAACAACACAACAACAGCTAAATGTATATTTTACTTTAATTGACAACATATGTGGGGAATGTGCTCTTGAGATTTACTAAAGAACTACAGTATTGTAAAGATGTGTTGATTTGTAATGATTAAAACATCATTAGTAAAAGGATCCATGACATGGCTGAGGAGTCTCTTCATTGAAGAACCACCTAAGGGAAAAAAGAATGTAGATATTAGTAATTATGTCTGCATCACATGGCTAACATAATTAAGACAATGTGTCAAACATAGAATAGAATGCCATTGTCACTATATACATGTACAATGTACACTATTCACATGTACAATGACATTGAACTCCTCCAGTGCAAACATGCAAGAACAACAGGAAGAGGTATTTATAGGATATATATGTATACATTGAGTAATACTTTTATTATTTAGAAAAGTATAATTGTAGCAGCATTGATCTGAAAGACAGGGTACTAGGTCGGGGAGAGGACCTGTTGGCCCAGAGATTGGCACTGATGTCATTGATGCCACCTGCTCAGTATAATTAAAAGGCAAAGTAGGCAAAGTCTTTCAGCAGAACTGGGTTACATTCACAATCACGCTCAGTTAATGAATATATGATTTTGTAATGTAGGCTGTAAACTGGTTAGGAGTCTTACGTGACGATTCAAGCAGTTGGCATCAGCAGTTGACTGATGAAGCCTAACCAAAGTTAATGATAACCTCTTGTGAGTAATTATGGGAAATAACTGTTTTTTTTTATTTATGTATTTTTGATGGGCAAACATTGCCAGGAAAATGCAAAAGGTGATTGGTGTTGGAAAGGACCTTGTTGCTCATTTACAGTAGTGTACTGCTTGTGCCCCTGACCCCTTGTGGCAGCCCATGGAAGTACACCCAATATTCTCTGAGGTAGTAGTAGTACAGTGTTAGTGTCGTGATTGTTGTTTTTTTAAGTGCTGTATAAGATTGTGGCCAAAACTGGCACTGCAGCCAAATTCAAAACACCCGGAGGGATTGACCAGGTATGGCAATGACCCTGTCCATCTGTGTCCGTCTGTGTCCGTCTGTGTGTCTGTCCGTGTGTCCGTCTGTGTGTCCGTCTGTGTGTCCGTCTCTGTGCGTGTCCGTCTGTGTGTCTGTGTGTGGGTTCGTCTGTGTGTGGGTCCGTCTGTCTGTGTGTCCGTCTGTCTGTGTGTCCGTCTGTCCGTGTGTCCATCTGTGTGTCCGTCTGTCTGTGTGTCCGTGTGTCCATCTGTGCGTCCGTCTGTGTCCATCTGTGTGTCTGTGTGTGTGTCTGTCAGTGTGTCCGTGTGTGTGTCTGTGTGTGTGTCTGTGTGTGTGTCTGTCTGTGTGTCTGTCCGTCTGTGTGTCCGTCTGTGTGTCTGTCTGTGTGTCTGTGTGTGTGTCCATCTGTGTGTCCATCTATGTGTCTGTCTCTGTGCGTGTCCGTCTGTGTGTCTGTATGTGGGTCCGTCTGTGTGTGGGTCCGTCTGTCTGTGTGTCCGTCTGTGTGTCCGTGTGTCCATCTGTGCGTCCGTCTGTGTGTGCGTCCGTCTGTCTGTGTGTCCGTCTGTGTGTCCGTGTGTCCATCTGTGTGTCTGTGTGTGTGTCCGTCTGTCCGTGTGTCCATCTGTGTGTCTGTGTGTGGGTCCGTCTGTGTGTCCGTCTGTCCGTGTGTCCATCTGTGCATTTGAACACGCAAGCAGTCTGTATTCCAACATTCAGTTGGTATTCCATTATTTGTCACTATTTACTAATCAATGCCCGCTGAATAGGGAACAGTCAACATCAGCCCAGGCCGTAATATTTTGAACTTATGTGTCATTTTATCCAGTTGAAGCCAACATGCCCTTTTTTGCTGCACATTGACATAGTTCACAGAGATCTGACTTAGGTGTCTGTGACATTTACTTGCTCAAAATGCCACAAGGATTAACTGACAAAGCACACTTGTCATCTGTTTAAACAGCCTTGTGCAGAAAGGCCAGTTTGAGACTCTGCTGATGTTATCTAACCTCTGCACCAGGCCTCTGCACCATTAGGGCATGCCAACACTGCCAGAGTATGACAGAGATCTTTCAGCACAGTTCTACATTAAACCCTATAGCAGACCAACATTTCGTTGCCCTCTTATAAAGTGATGGTGGGTGGTGTCAGATCGGAGGCTTCCCCAAGCCCCAGGGGCCCCAGGGGCATTGCACAGCTATTCCCTTCTTAGCTTTCCCAGCATGCTTGAACCCCTCAACCAATAAGGTGTTAAAAGAACACTTGAAATCACAGATTTGGTTTTCAGAATGTCCGTAAGGAATGAGTATGCTCCCATTGGCCAGGGAGGGGCACAGTATGGTAAGGCAGGGGGGATTAAGGGCTGAGCTCACAGGTGTATGTGCTGAGAGACTTTGGGGGATATAAACTGCCAAATGACTACACGTAAAACAGGCTCTCCTTCTTCCCGAGTGGTCCTGTTATGACACATTTTCCACCTCTTTTACTCTATTTTGTCTTATTTTCTGTCCATAAAAAAAGAAAACCTACATAGCTTATGATGACTTATGAAGTCTTATGAGTGGGTGGTGAACCATTTTTAATTGTTTTAATAGCCTATGTTACTATTATTCTTGCATTAAAAAGTCAGCATGTGATGTAAAGTGGAAAACTGCAGGCACAAATTAGACTTCAATCTTTATTCTCTGCTTCTGACATTTTCGCATGTTCTCTGACAGTTTCAGCTGGAGGTGTAATTCAGCCTGTTATAAATCAATTACTTCCTTGGCTAATGCTCCTTGCTATTTTACTTAAAGAAAATCACTACGTAGTTTTACACTTCTGATGTCAGAGAGCAAGTTGCTTTTCATCAAACAGCACATTGCTGTTTGAAACTAATGAGAGCCTTGCATATCATAAACTCCTGAATCACTCACCACTTCACAGAGCTGAGTACTTCACTCTCTTTTCAGATAACGAGGACCTTCCTTACTTTAGTGTACATCCTGTTTTATACATGTACCTTCAGCAATTTCACTGCATGTCCTACTCTACCCAGTATGTCTATGCGTGTGACAATAAATATTATTATATCCTTGTATTGTATAAATATTGTATAAATATCCTTGTACATATTTGCCTCAGTAATATTCTTGCTTTATTCACAACACAAAATAGGCATTTTCTAGGAAGTCATCAGTTGGTAAATTTGGGGCAAACACTTTGCAAACAATCCCTACTCACATTTACACATTGTATGCCCTACAAAGGAAATGCTGCGTGTGTGTACAAAAGTGAAGTATGTAAAGTGTGTGTATAAAAGTCACCAGGACTCCACCTTAGTTTGGGGCTTTTTTCCTGTCCTGTTCTGAAGATGTTCCAGCCTGGTTGATGGGTAACATCAGTTGCCTCCAGTCAGAAATGACATTCAGAGATGCACTACCAAGCCCTGACATGCCACAGACCTGTTTAATCCATTAGCATTGTAGGAATGCTGAAGAAAACTTTGACTTGCCTCACACATACCTTGGGGAACATTAGTGGACTGGACTAATATCTTAATAACCAGCAGTTAATGTGAATCTGGATTTTTATGTGGAGACATTCTTCAGTATGTCATTCCAAATACCTTTTTCTGTTTAAGTTTCATTACATTGCAAAAAGTGTGCCCACAATGGTGGTGCTTCACACACCCTGACCTAAATACGTAATCTCTTGCTAATTCTTGAGGGAAAATACTTGCCAGTCCCCTATACGTAGTGCCTCCAGGGATCCACTCACATAGTTTAAAGTCCATTATAAGATGGTGATCACTTTAAAGAACCTTACATAGATTGCATTTCTCTAGAGCAATCACACATTGGCAGCATTGGTAGGGAGGGGGAGCCCCTTTACTCACAGTGGTCAATATCTCACTCTACTGTATTACTATAAATACTAAATAAGTAGCAAAGGGAAATCAGCTCTAGCTGGCTGTATTGCAGATGTTAGGAGGGGGAGCTGAGCTCCAGGGGCTCCAGGCCCAATTGTACATTGGGCATTGTAAAATCATTGATCTGTTCTGTGGAATTCCAGAGTCAGATAACATCACTGTCTTGCCTGCACACACCTGTTCTGCCCCCCCCCCCCCCCCCTCCTCCAATGACTGCGGGCCATTCTAGCTTCATGGACCAAACCAGTTTTGCGAAATCCTCAACACACCACCTTAGTCATCCCGCCCATTGCCGTGTGAGAAAAGTTTACTCCAAACTGTTCTGCACCTCACTGCCTCTCGGTCTTCACGTGAGAGCCTGTTTCTTTGCAGGGAAGATGGAAGCCAGCATGGCGGTCGCTCAGGACCAGCTGAGCTGTCAGATCTGTCTGGACCTCCTCAGGGATCCGGTGACCATCCCCTGTGGACACAGCTACTGCAGAGGCTGCATCACCAACTGCTGGAGCTCAGGCAGCGCGGGCGAGGCCTACAGCTGCCCTCAGTGCCGGCAGACCTTCGACTCCATGCCACCCCTCAGCCGCAACACCATACTGGCCGACATGGTGGACAAGATGAAAGTAACAGCGACGATGAAGGCAGAGGCTGCTCCAGACGCAGCAGATGCAGAAGCGCCTCCGACCGACAACGGCTATGCCGGACCTGAGGACGTGCCGTGCGACTTCTGCATCGGGAGGAAGTACAAGGCGGTGAAGTCGTGCCTCGCCTGCCTGGCCTCGTACTGCGAGATGCACCTGCTGCCCCACGTGGAGGTGCCTCGGCTGCGCAAGCACAAGTTGGTGCCCGCCACCGCACAGCTGGAGGAGCAGATTTGCACGCCGCACGACAAACTCCTTGATGTCTTCTGCTGCACCGACCAGAAGCTGATCTGCATGCAGTGCGCCATGGATGAGCACAAGGGCCATGACGTTGTCTCAGTTGCAGTAGAGCGAGCTGAGAGACAGGTAAGTCTGATATGACACTTTTTCAATGCTGTTAGTATTTAGTTAGTGTTAAGCTACATTTGTTAAGTTTAGATGCAGAAACCTGTAGGGGCCATCTTAATGAATTTTCATATATCTTTTTATTGCATTCTTGATATCATCCAAAAATCTTTTTTGCATTCTTATTCGAAAGAATCCCACTGCCATTTGGCTTATTTTGCCTGAAACAGTTTCTAGCACAGTTTTAAAATATGATTAATAAATACTTGTAAAAAAGAAATGGACTCCTTTAAAGGAGAACTTCGGTGTAAAATGAAAATTGGCATGTTAAAACATCATACCGAGTTGGTATGTGTACTGAGGAGCAAAATTGATTTAGCCTGTTGCATTCAGAGTTTAACTATTTTTTAGCGTTTGTCCCAGGAGGCTAACAATGGAAGTGGTAGGTGCCCTCAGACGAAGCATGACGACTACGCTATTTTTAAACCATTAAAACAGCTCGAAGAAACTCCACACTCCATCGGTAGTACAACAAAGGCCCTGACATTAAAAACAAGGCACTGAGAACTTTGAAAGTGTACACAACATTTATTAATAAAACAGTTTTGACAAGCAGTACCTTGCTGTAGTTTCTCGTCGTCGCCATGATGAAGGTCCGCACCAGTCGATTGACGAACACGAACCAGCAGGAAGAATAGGAGGAGAGGTGGTACAATCGACTTGTTTGGACTTTTATCATGGCGGCAACGAGAAACTACAGCAAGGTACTGCTTGTCAAAACTGTTTTATTAATAAATGTTGTGTACACTTTCAAAGTTCTAAATCAAGTACCTCAGTACACATACCAACTCGGTATGATGTTTTAACATGCCAATTTTCATTTTACACCGAAGTTCTCCTTTAAGAAGGAGTGTCAGTTCATTCTTTTCGTAGGATAAATATTAAAAGGTCAGGCCAACTATGTCAAAAACAGGTTTGGACCGACTAATCTACTTACCGAACGCAGCACACAATTATGGGTCAGTCACATAGTCGTAAAATGTAAGTTTGCAGCTTGCGAAGGAGACACAAACAGCGAAGGAGTGTCAGCTGTCATTATCCTGTCTGGTAACTTGTTGTACCACATTGGAGCCCCCTGGGCTACTGGACCTTATCCAGTGAACACTGATCCCCTGCAGCTGGTATGGTTGCTCATGCAAGAATGCTCCATAACCGTAACCTGCCAGGAAAAATACCTAGATGACAGATGTGGTACATAAGCATTTAAAATAATTAGTTAAGGAGTCTGTATTATGTAGTCATATGTATAAACATGGCTAGTAAAAAAATAGTGGTGTTACATTCCTCCTGATTTTGTGACTTACCTCCAAATGCCACAGAAAGAGTTTGGGAAGACGCAGGAGGTGTACAAACAGAGGATCCAGGAGAGGGAGAAGGAGCTGTTGGTGCTGAAGGAGGCCATGGAGACTCTCAAGGTGAGGCGCAGTAAAGGGCCAGACAGCAGCTATTCACTCACACAACCCCTGCAGCAGATATACAGATGCCAGACGTCTTAACTTGGAAACATGCAGCCTTTTTTCATAATGTGTTTTTAAAATAATCTTGAGTCTATGCATATGTGGGCAACAAATTCCACTGTGATAAAAGCCTTCGAAAGTGGAGAGTGGGGGCTGGGGGTCGTTGTCCTGTAGTGCACTGAACTTGACTCCTAGTCCTAGTGTGTGAAGAGTGGGTGGGCAGGCAGAAAACATCTAATACCTCTTTTCCAACAGGACCGTTCTGGTGCCAGTGCCAGTGCTAATGTTGAGCTAGTTCTGGTGCTGGTGCTAATGTTGAGCTAGTCCTGGTGCCAGTGCTAATGTTGAGCTAGTTCTGGTGCTGGTGCCAGTGCTAATGTTGAGCTAGTTCTGGTGCCAGTGCTAATGTTGAGCTAGTTCTGGTGCCAGTGCTAATGTTGAGCTAGTTCTGGTGCTGGTGCTAATGTTGAGCTAGTCCTGGTGCCAGTGCTAATGTTGAGCTAGTTCTGGTGCTGGTACCAGTGCTAATGTTGAGTTAGATCTGGTGCCTGTGCGAATGTTGAGCTAGTTCTGGTGCCAGTGCTAATGTTGAGCTGTGTAAATGTTAGCTAGTTCTGGTGCCTGTGCTAATGTTGAGCTGTGCTAATGTTGAGTCCTGGTGCCAGTGCTAATGTTGAGCTAGTTCTGGTGCCTGTGCTAATGTTGAGCTAGTTCTGGTGCCGGTGCTAATGTTGAGCTTGTTCTGGTCAAGCACTGGCACCAGCACCGGCACGCATTTCCACAGGTTTCAGACTGTGACAATTGTGGTTCTGATCTGGGACCAGCAACTTCAGGGAGCCATGCCAGTGCCAGCTCTTTGGCACTAGCACCAGTCACTTTTTAGTCAAATCAAGCAGAACCGGTCCCAGACTTGACACCGGCACTGCTACTGTGGTGGTGGAAACAAGCTGTAATAGACCTCCTCTGTCTCTGTCTCTCAACTCACCACCCCCCAACACCCCCCGAATACACACACGCCCCACACACTACACCCCACCCCCCCACCCACAACAGCACTCCGCCCAGGCAGCGGTGGAAGACACCGAGAGGATGTTCAACTTGGTCATCCATGCCATCGAGAGGAGGCGCGGAGAGATGAAGGAGCTGATCCGCACCCAGGAGCGGCTGGAGATGCTGATGGCTGAGGCCCTCCTGGAAAAGCTGGAGACGGAGATCGCCGAGCTGAGCAAGAGGGACGCCGAGCTGACAGCACTCGCCCAAACAGAGGACCACGTTCACTTCATCCAGGTAACACTCCTCCTGGTCATGTGATCGCTCCTTTTGGTCATGTGATCACTCCTTTTGGCCATGTGGTCACCACGGGCTGTGCAAACTTCAAATTCTGATTTAGCATTGCGTTTGATACCTCAGTTCAAAACACCAGTCATATTAAAAAATTCAACTGAAATTGAAGCGACGACCTCAATTCAGTTATGAATCAGAAAATCATATGCACAGAGTGCCTCAATGTGTCTCTGGTTAAGTGCATCATTGGTAGGGTTTGACACAGTAATGCAATGATTTGTTTACGTCCTCTTCCGAATGTGTCATCCGATAGAATTACCAGGCTCTTTGTACAACAACTGGCCCAGAAAGCCTCCCCTTCATCCCTGTCCACCCAAGCAAACCTTTGACAGACTTGAAGAGAACCATCTGTTATCTCCAAGAAAGATTGACCAGTTTTTGCAACGATGAACTGGGGAGATTGTCTGGAACTGGTAGGATGATTTTGTTTTGTAACTGTCTTGGTGTTTACCTCCTGCCCTACTTTGTTTACTAAATTAAATGTTTCAAAAATATTTGATGCCTGTTTTAACGTGTAAAATCATATGTGCATGTGTGTGCATATTTTCACCAAAGAGAGCCGGGACTCGTTTATTTCCTGTATGAAATATATGCACATATTCTGTCCACCCATTTAACTCCACCTTCCTCTGTAGCAACGTATGTACATCTTATCCCAGAACCAAGAGCCAGAGATGAGTTCTTACAATGTGAGTGTTTTTTACTTCTACTGTAACATGAGAGGAATGTAATGCTGATATTGTCTCTGAAAGAAAGCTGTCCACATTTACTCCTTTATTGTAGAACTGCCTTGTTCAGTGTGCTTAATTTACGTCTAAATGATTTATTTTTGCATACTGTTGTACTATTATGCACTATTTCTTATTTCCAACAGATGATGGCAATTTTACAATGGATCTGAACACAGCCAACAACTGCCTGTGCCTGACTGAGGGGTGCAAGGAGGCTTCCAACACCATGAAGGTCCAGTGCTATCCGAACCACCCGGACCGGTTCGTGACCCCGGCCCAGGTGATGTGCAAGGAGGTGATAACGGGCCGCTGCTACTGGGAGGTGGAGTGGAGTGGGGAGAGCGGGGTGGGTCTGGCCGTCTCCTACAAGGGCATCAGCAGGAAGGGCAGGGGGAAGGAGTCCAAGTTCGGCTCCACCTCTCATTCCTGGAGCCTCCGCTGCTCTCCCTCCAAGTGCTCGTTCAAACACAACAACATCAAGACCGAGATCCCCGTGCCCGAGTCTGGGGTGTCTAGAATAGGGGTGTATGTAGATCACAGGGCTGGCATTCTGGCCTTCTTCACTGTCTCTGACACAATGAACCTCATCCATCGAGTGCAGACTCAGTTCTGTCAGCCTCTCTATCCTGGCTTTTTGATTCGTATGAATTCCAAGGTGAAGTTTGGCCAAAAATATATAGTTCTACACTCCACATCCAGCCTACCTAACTGTTTGGCGTAATCTCTGGTGCAGGTATGTGTTGAAATACACACACACACACACACGCACACACACACATACACATACACACAACACCTCATTCAAACCTGCTAGTGTTGTCGACAAACCTGGTCAGACATATGCTCAAAAAACACAACAAAAGGTGCAAGGTCAAACGGGGTAGAACAACGTTTGCCATGTTATTTCTGTCAACTACGAAGGAAAGCTGGTTAATGAATCCTGGTGGGTTTAGGTAAAGACAGAGGTCTGTTTTGCTGTCTGTGTAGTGTGTGAATGGGGGCATGATTCAGCTTACTGAAGCACAGGCACACATTTAATAGGATGAGTAGTCCAAGTGGTGGTGGGGAAAATACGAAGTAGAAAAAACTAGCATTTGGGGTTTGGTAGTTATAGCTATAATACTACTGCTGGTATTTGTGTAAATAAGAATTTTAAGAATAAAGTAAGGATTGTTATTCTGTAAGACTGCTTTGAAGTGATGTCTGTACATCGAGAGACTGAGCACATGATTTGGTCAAATATGTGTTGGTTAAAATTAAACTAAAGAACTAAAGCGCAAATTGTGAGATAGAAACCCTAAAGGTTGTGGCAGTCATTTTAATCTAATTTTCTAAATTGTTCAGTGTTTTTTGTGAAGTAAAAAAAAACTTGTATATAAATAGTGTTTGACAATAGGATGTTAACCAAATTGAAATTTGCTTATGTGATGAAGGCGGGTGATTCATAATGTAGACCAGAGAAGTCAGTGGTTATGACAATTAAGAGTCAGGGCGGTTCTTGTTTTAAATTAATCATAAAAAGATTTACGGACAAAATTCAGCAGAGAAAAAACCAAAGCATTCTTTAATAACACTTAAACCCTACATCATAACACTGATAAGTATGAGCATGCCATAATGTTTTTGTGGCAAATGCCATGTAATAAATACTTGAAAGTGTCATGATGTGAACTTTTTTATCAATACTTCTCACATTGACATTTCTAGTCTCGCAATAACATGCAACAGACTTAAAACACTAGAGCCATCAGCATCCTATCATGTTTGCTTACCTGGCTGTTAGGATAATTAGTGTGCTCTGCTAGTTTGGATATGTGTGCATATTTATGAGACAATGAGGTTGTGGAGGTTTTGTTTTATTGTGTTAGCTATACGTAGGTACAGGTGGGCTGGGGTGGGCCTGCGTCTATGGTTATGATGACTTTTATATAGGTAACACAATAAAATAAAACATCCACAACCTCAGTGGCCCACCCAATCAGAAGGCTCTCTTTGTTTGATTGACTGTTTAAGTACTAATGGTAACCTATGTGTTTTGGGCTAAGCCCACCTGATTTTTGCTGAGTGATTTCTGACTATGCCCCTGTCATAAGAAACTGTGGTGGTCATGAAGTTGTTGTTGTCGATGATGATGATGATTATGATGATGATGATGATGATTATGATAATGGTGATTATAACAATGACAGTGACATAAGACTGTAATGACATGTTTAGTTTTCAAGACTAAGAGCTTACACATGGCATCTTCATGTATGTGAAATGTTGACGATAAATTTTAATAAAACAATTTCCCCATCACAGATGGTTATTGTTGCTTTTTTATTTGCATGTACACAACAAAATTGACTCTGCGTTTAACCAATCACACATGTACCAGTCACGCAGCCATGACAACAGTGCCCGGGGAGCAGTGTTTGGGGACGGGACCATGCTCAAGGTCATTGAGGTCAGTGGCACTACTGGCAGTTGGTGGATTTAATCCTGCGTTCACAAGTTCGGTGCCTTAACCGCCAGGCCACCGCTTCCCACAGTTGGTATATGTGCTCTTTTACCATGAGAGGGCTTCACTAATGACAGCTGGTTAACATATATCAAAAGAAAGGTAGAGGCTAATCAATACAAATTGAAGTAAGCAAAGGTGGTTAAAATATCACCATATACTGTTCCACCCTTTGCCAGGAGATGGCAGTAGAGGTACAATAAACTGGTAACAAGCAGTGGAATACCACTTCCTTTTAAGTTTGTTTCCTCTTACACTATGACGTGCGCTGCTGGACATTTTAAACCTTTTAAACCACCTTGTCATCAAGAATAATAATATTATTAATAGTGTGATACAGTATTTTAAACATTTACTCTGGCTTGGATTGTGAGTGAATAATTACTACCATTTTGTTTCATTTGTATTTTCATTGTTATTCAATACATCTTAACATTGGCATGGGATTTAAAATGTTTAAAATGATTCTTTTTGGCAAGTGTTTATCTATTGTGATTAAACATTTCTTGGTATAAAAAGAGTTTCACAGCTCCCTAGAGAACCGCAAGACATGCTTTGTTATAGACACAGGGTTTTGATGTAGCCTGTGGTGTGTGGCATCACAATATGGCTGAAATGCAAATCATACCAAAGAACAAAACACAACTTTAGGCAGGAGTGAAAGAGTTTGTTTATTTTATTCTTATTCAGTTCCTGGGAGAATTTCTGTTCTCCTTCTGTCTATACCACTGGCCCCAAGAGCTGGGGGAAGTCTGGAGCCATGGCTGAATTTTAAGAAAATAAATTAGCTTAAGGTTCCTATCACAAATTTCACAGGAGAATAATTTTGTAATGTCAAACCACTTCCACTGAAAAGTAAAACAGTTGTTATTTAGTTTGTTTTGACAAACTCTTTAGTAGTTCAAACACAATCACTACAGAATATCAAAATTACACAACAAGTTTGTACAACCACTCACAACAGCCATATGTACAAAATGATTTTTAGAGGAACACACTCCTGTGCGTCGCCAGAGGAACACACTTTTGTGTGTCGCTAGATACCACATTTATTGGCATCACACAGCAAGGCTCCAGTTAGTCCTGGGTGTATGTGGGGGGGCATCTCTCTGGACACTCTGTATCCCCTATTAAACTGTGTTAGTGTGTGCATAAGTGTGTGTGTGTAAGTGCAACGTGTGTGTGTGTGTGTGTGCATGTGTGTGTGTAAGTGAGACGCATGTGTGTCTGTGTGCATGTGTGTGAGAGATGCGTGTGTAGAACGTGCGTCATGTGTGTGTTTGTGTGTGTGTGTGTAAGATGTATTTGTGTGTGTGTGTCAGACAGACAGACAGTTGGGATGTGGAGCGTCTTGGCTTGATTTAAGACTGCGAGTCTCTCCTACAGTGCTTAGCATGGGAGGGATACGAGTCTCTCCTACAGTGCTTAGCATGGGAGGGATGCGAGTCTCTCCTACAGTGCTTAGCATGGGAGGGATACGAGTCTCTCCTACAGTGCTTAGCATGGGAGGGATGCTTTGTCACAATGAGGCATCTATTTTGGCAGTGTTGAGCAGAGTGGGGTAGCGTACATTGCCATGTGACACTAACCTGATTGACAGACCTAAATGTGTGGCTTATAATCTCACATCCAAACTCTAGAGATACTCATCATCTTCAAATCTCAACCTGGAATCAAATTATTACTCACACGTGTTTCAAGGCCAATGCAGCATTCCTTTGCCATTGTTTTTACTATGGCATTAATAGGTAGCACTTCATTTGAAGGTGTCTACATAAGGGTGACATGAGCCCTTTATAAACATGACATGACACATATCATGAACATTAATGACACTTCATTCATGTGTATGACTGCTGTCATGAAGTCTCATTCGGTTTTTGTAATGTCTGCATAGCAATCAATATCAACATAACATTACAAAAACCAAATGACACTTGATCTCAATAGTCATAGACATGAAGTGTCATTAATGTTCACATTATATGTCATGTGATGTTTATATCATGCTCATGTCACTCTTATGTAAACACCTTCAAATAATGTGTTACCTATTAATATTTCAAGCTGATTAGTGGCCACAAGCAACACAAAGGTGAGTAATTTAAACCTCTGGGAGGTCCAGGTGAAGATTCTAAGCTAAATCTATATCTCTTGAGATGGCCAACACTCCGTTAACCTTACGAAGAAAAGGTGCAAAACGATAATACATTTACTTTATGAAGGGCCGTACTATAAAATAACTTCATGTCAGAGGAAAATTGAGAAGTATTGGCAATTCCTTGGCATCCGGAGAGCACCCTGTGATAATGCACTGTAAGCATTATGGAGATTGCTTTCTAACCAGCCCCATTGGAATGATAGAGGTCCTTCAAGGAGAGAAGGGCCAGGTCTCTGAGTTGATACAGTCTTCATCTGTAAGGCCTCGATTCTGTTTCTGTAGTTCCGTTTCCTGTTTTTTTTTTTGCTTGTTTTTAAGAGCAAATCATAGATAATGTCACTGGCCACTTGTGAGATATTTCACTTGTAACACTTAGACACAGGTGTTGTGATCATTTCTGTAACAGTGGCATGTCCTCAGGGAATATCCTTACCCTACAAACAGCAGCTGACAAATGTGGCCCTTGGACCAAGATGGACAGACACTGTAAACAACCTGCACCTCACTGACAGCATAGACCTGACTGTAGCTGGTGATGATCAAAGCCTTCCGCGTGGGAGAAGAAGTCTCTCACGATAATGCGGCAGATGAAAAGAGAATCGACAGAAGAGCCACTACAAACCAGAGATCCAAAAGTCTATTCACAAAAATGTACAGGGCAGGAAAATAGTCCAATCAGCATCTGGAGCTGCGTTAGGCTCTTCACATATGTATGCATTTTATGTATATGTATACATATATGTCCCTGTGTACCTGTCTGGGTAGCAGTATAATCTAATGGCTTTTTCCATCACTGTGCTTGTATTTATTTTCCACTCCCTCATATCATTTTCATGTTGAACTTCCGTGCACCTCCTTGGCCTCCGCTGGCCGAGGGCCCATCCACCTTCCGGAAGGAGTACTCCACCGAGAAGTTGTTCTTGTGCTGGCCTTTGCTGCGGCTCCAGATGAACAGCAGCAGGAAGCAGAAGAGCACCACCCCCAGGAAGGTGATACAGCCCATGGCGGTGGAGATGAGGATGGTCTTCAGGTCCAGCGTGAACTTGAGGAAGACACGCGTGTCGTTCAGGTTGGTGTCATTGAGGTCGCCCACGTAGTAGGTACGATTGGCCACCAGGGCAGCATCCAGGGGCAGCCCGCTGACAGTCAGCGTGGCGAAGTAGGTGTCGTTGCCGCCGGCGTTGCTGGCGATGCAGATGTAGGTGCCGCTGTCGGTCATCTGGGCGTAGCGGATCTGCAGCGTGCCCTCGGGCAGCACGGTCACGCGGCCCGCGCTCTTGGTGGTGATGCGCCGGCGCTGCGGGGAGATCCAGAAGATGATGGGTGTCGGCTCGCCCTCGGCGCGGCAGGCGAACGACACCACCTGGCCCTCGTGCGCGCTCACCTGCTGCAGCTTGCGGTTGCGGATCTTGGGCCGCTGGCAGGTGAAGTGGTCAAAGAGGGCAGAGTCGGAGAAGGCGTTCAAGGCCCTGCCCTGAATCTCCACCGGCCCGGCGCACACGGGTGAGTGGCCGTCGAAGTTGAGCGTCTTGCGACGCTGCAGGATCCACAGCAGGCGGCAGTCGCAGGACAGCGGGTTGCCGTCCACGCGCAGCGTCTCCAGCGTGTTCACAGAGTGAAAGGAGCTCTCCTCCAGCGTCACCAGATCGTTGTCCGACAGGTTGAGCAGCCGAAGCTGCCTCAGGCCGCCCAGCCCGTAGTGCTGCACCTGCACCAGGTGAGTCCCCACCAGGTGCAGCTCCTTGAGGCGCACCAGGTCGCGCAGGGCCCAGGACTCCAGCACAGAGATGGGGTTGTGGGACAGGTTGAGGCTGCTGAGGTGCACCAGGCTGCGCAGAGCGCCCGTGGGCACGCTGGTGATGTTGGTGTTGGTGATGGACAGCCAGGACAGGTTGAGGCCCTGGAAGCTGTGTGGCGAGATGTACTCCAGCAGGGGCCAGTGATCGATCTCCAGCCTGCGCAGACCCCCCAGCTTGCAGAAGTTCTGCTCCTCCAGAGCCGCCACGCTGAGGCGGCGCAGGCGAAGCGTGGTCAGGCTCCGCAGGTAGGACAGCGACTGCCCGGAGACGGAGGTCAGGTTGCACCTCTCGATGGTCAGCTCCCGCAGCCCCACCAGCCCCAGGAAGGCCTTGTTGGAGATGTACACCAGGTCGTTGTCGCCCACCTCCAGGTTGCGCAGGCTGTGCAGGTCCTGGAAGGTGAAGTCGAGCAGGATGACGATCTTGTTGTCGCTCAGGTCCAGCGTGGTGAGGTTGGCGAGGCGCGAGAAGGCGCCCATGGGCACCAGCTTGAGCTGGTTGGCGCGCAGACGCAGGACACGGAGGCTCCGCAGGTCCGAGAAGGCATTGGGCTCCAGCACACTGATGGCGTTCTCGCTCAGATCCAGCTCCTCGAGCCGGGTGTACGCCGCCAGGTCGCCGTGCTCCACCCAGCGCAGCTTGTTGCCCTTCAGGTCCAGCAGGCGCGTGTCGCCGGGGATGGCCTCCGGGATGGCGCTCAGCTGCTTATAGGCGCACAACACCGCCCTCTGCTGGGGAACGCAGTCGCAGCGCAGCGGGCAGCCCAGGCCCTGGGAGCCCACCTGGGCCACCGACGCCCGCAGGTGGAGCAGCAGGCAGAGCATGAGCACGACCGCGGGCACACCCAGGCCAGGACGCCACGCCATGCCACCCCCACCGCCCCCCTCCTCCCCTACCTGCTCTCCTTCACTGACACTGGGTCACTACGGCAGGCACCTGCACACACACAAACATAAGCACAAGATCATTATTATTATTATTATTATTATTAATCACAGATCTCATTATTAGCAATCTTCAATTTCAACTCCAACCTCTCGGGCTCACTGGCGGGCTGGCTGACAGATTATAGTCTTTCAGCTCTTTAGTCAACACTGCTGTGGCCCTGATTATCGGCCAGGTTTCATTTAAAGGACTCATCTCCTAATTGAAGGATTAAACATTTAGCTCAGTCAATACTATTTGTAACAGTATAGCTTGCTGAAGAGCTGCCTAGATTTCTACTTAGGGATTAAAGTAGTAAAGAGGTGGTTGATCTAATGGTTATTAAGTTATTGATTCTCTCTCGTTTCTGGACTGTACAATCGATCGAAGAATCACTTACGCTGCAATTAGTGTGTACCACGGCTTTTTTAGCGATTAGAACAGAGCAATGTTATTGCCAGTTTTTAAACAGTTTAAACAGTTTTGGTTTATTTATTCATGCTAATGATGTGGTTTGCCCAACTACCCCACAAACTAATTGGTCCAAGCTGTTTCTGAGTGATTTCTTATTTTCTGACATGTTATCTTGCCCTCCTTAATATTGCTAAATGTAAGTCTAACACTTGCTTATCTTGTGAAGCACTTTGGGCTAACTCCTGTTGTTTTTAAAATTCATATGGAAATAAAATGACTTGTAAACTGAAAAACACATCGTCATAGTCAAAGAAAATAGACCACGTCTGTTTTTTCCTTAGGCGAGTCATTAAAGTCTAGTGAGGGGACTGACACTGGAAAATCAGGTTATTCCACCAGGAAGTTGTCAGAGATCTCCTTACAGCAAGGGGTGGAAGTGACAGGTGTCAAGATAAAACTTTTAAAACGGCAATCAGAAGAAAGGAGTGACGCAGTAGGCATGACATGGTGCGATGAAGGCATAGCTAATGTCATCCTGTCTGTGGGTCTCAGCACGTCTCAGCCGACCGCTGGAGAGGAACACACATCCAGCAGGAGAATTCAGTCTGTGCCAGTCACTAGTGTATGCACACCTAATTAATGCCATGGGCTAAACATACACAAATACCCACACAAATAACTGTTTGGCCAGCTTAGGGCCAACTTCACTATGTTTTCCACTTTCTGTTTAGCAAGAAATGGGTTGATTCGAGACATGCACATGTAGTCTGCTGTAGTGTACCAGATAGAGGTGAATGACATTCATCCCTTTGCAACTGAAAGGGTGAGAAAGACGGAAATAAATGAAAATCTCACATGTTGCTCCAGTGTGCTCAGTGTGTGGCAGGGATCCAGAGAGGCGTGGAACACAAAGTAGTTAGCCTTCAGTCTTAAAACAGCGGGAAACAGTTTTACTGTACATGATTTGCAATATGACGTCCAAGTTAAGTTCTATAAGTAAGCTGACTCCTGTTTCAGAATGTAGTCAGGACACAAGAGGTAAATATATCCATCAACAGCCTCCGTGCTGGTCTCAGAGTGTGACCCGCTGGTCACGTCACATTCTAACCGACTTATCATGTCATAAAAATCAACTGTTACAGAAACAACCATCCAATGCCTTAATGCCTTAATGTTATGGGTGCACGAATAAACAGCTGATATTATATGATGTTATATCTATGTGATATCCACACAGTTCGCTCTACCGAAGCACAAAAGTGTCCTCCATGCTGTCTGCCTTTGTGTCCAGTTCTCTCTGACAGTAGTCTGGGTCGCAGCCAAAGCTCCCCCCCCCCCCCCCACGCCACAGCTCCTTTCCCCTCCCCCCCACGCCACAGCTCCCCTCCCCTTCCCCCCACGCCACAGCTCCCCCCATGCCACAGCGCCTCCTCCCTCCCCCCCTACACGACAGCTGCCCCCCCCCCCCCCCACGCCATAGCACCCCCCCCCCCCCCCCACACCACAGCCCCCCCCCTTGTTCCACATAGCTCTGTGGCAATGGGATTAACCCAAGGCCAAGAGAAATATTCCTCTTAACTGATTCGGCCATTAAACACGAGAGCCTGTGACTGATGTGGCGTAGTCCTCACCCTGTTGTCACCATCTCGCACGCATACCTTGTATAATTTTCTCTCGGAAGTCATTAAATTCTCATTTTTACGACTGATTCCAGTCATATTACCCATTTCTACCCATTTCAAATGGAGAAAGCATTGCTTTTCACTGGCGAAATTGTCAGCCAAGGTTGAACTATGGAAAGGCAGAATGAGCTTAAAAATCTTTTCCTTCATCGCACAAACATTAGAATGAGAGTGAGAGAGAGAGAATGAGAGAGAGAGATAGTGAGAGAGAGAGTGAGAGAGAGAGAGAGTGAGAGAAAGAGAGAGTGTGAGAGAGAGAGAGAGAGAGTGAGAGTGAGAGAGAGTGAGAGAGAGAGTGCGAGAGAGAGTGAGAGAGAGAGAGAGAGAGAGAGAGAGAGAGTGTGAGAGAGAGAGAGAGAGGGTGAGAGTGCTTGTGTGCTTTCATCACTCGCATTTGAAATGTCTCCTTGCAACCCTTAAGAGACTGATCATAAAATAAAGGCACCTCCATACGTTTAGACCTATAAACTTTACAGGCACCTCCATACGTTTACACCTATAAACTTTACAGGCACCTCCATACGCTTCCTCTGCAGACTCATGAGGGAATCTGTCACTCCTCCTCCTGCAGATCAACAATGAGATGGATGACGGTAGCAGATGGAGGACCTGGAAGAGTGAGAGAGAGAGTGAGAGAGAGAAATAGAGAAATAGAGAGAGAGTAAGAGAGAGATAGACAGAGAGAGAGAGACAGAGACAGAGAGAGAGAGAAAGAGATAGAAACAAAGGCAGAGAGAGAGACAGAGTGAAAGACACAGAGGGAGACAGAGAGAGAGAGAGAGAGAAAGAGCAAGAGAGAAAGAACAAGAGAGAAAGAGAGAGGTCCTTTTCCTTCCCTGCCAACTCACCCCCCCCACGGCATACACACAGGACTGAAGCAAGTCTTTGTGGGCACAGAAGTCTGCCATGTGACTAGAGCGTTAGAGAAGGCAGAGAATGGGATCCTCTCCCAACGACACACGGCTCTATATTGGGGCACAGAAGTCTGCCATGCGACTACAGCGTTAGAGAAGGCAGAGAATGGGATCCTCTCCCAACGACACACGGCTCTATATTGGGGCACAGAAGTCTGCCATGCGACTACAGCGTTAGAGAAGGCAGAGAATGGGATCCTCTCCCAACGACACACGGCTCTATATTGGGGCACAGAAGTCTGCCATGCGACTACAGCGTTAGAGAAGGCAGAGAATGGGATCCTCTCCCAACGACACACGGCTCTATATTGGTGCCTCAGACCCCAGGCTTTACGCTGGTGCTTCACTCAGACCTCAGGCTTTCATATTTCTGTGCAAAGGAGGAGACTGGTGGTTAAAATTGTATGTGTGTGTGTGTGTGTGTGTGTGTGTGTGTGTGTGTGTGTGTGTGTGTGTGTGTGTGTGTGTGTGCGTGCGTGCGTGTGTGTGCCCGTGTGTGTCTGTGAGTAAATGTACTGTATTTACAGTTTGTGTGTGTGTGCACTGTATTCAGGATGCGTGAGTGTGTGTGTGTGTGTGTGTGTGTGTGTGTGTGTGTGTGTGTGTGTGTGTGTGTGCGTGTATGTGTGTATGCTGGCTGACGAACAGATGTGGTTCAAGGAGGAAAGGTAAGAGACGTCCACGTGCTCGTGCCATTAGTGTGGGCATCAGCGCGGCCATCTGCGTTGGCATTGGGGGAGAGGGCCAGGAGTTTACCGCCGTAGAACCCGCCAATCATCCGCTCCCCTGTGTTACCTCTGCATCGCGCATGACTCACCCAACTCCATGCTCCGGTGGAGCTTATGTAACTGGCGAATAAAAACATTACAAAAGTGGCAGATCTGCGCCACAACTGGCCCACACCTGGCACCAGGTTCACTTCCTGCTGTGCGGGACTGATGTCACTGCAGTCACACAGGCTGCGGTGGTGGGCATTAGTCACACTGGGTAATCTTTTTTAGCCTAAAAGCCTCTTTAGTCCACTTGCCCACCACATGGGCTGAATCTCAATTCCACAGAGACATTAAGCAGATTGTTACCCAGAGGATGCACAACAGTGTGTGGGTGTGTGTGTGTGTGTGAGTGAGTATGTATGTTTGTGTGTGTGTGTGTACATGCGTGTGTTTGTTTGTGTGTGTGCATGTGTGTGTGTGTGTCTGTGCGTGTGTGCATGTGTGTGAGCTTGTGTGTGTGTGTCAGTGCATGTGTCCATGTGTGTGTGTGTGAGTGCATGTGTGTGTGTGTGTGAGTGCGTGTGTGTGAGCTTGTGTGTGCGTGTCAGTGCATGTGTCCGTGTGTGTGTGTGTGTGTGTGTGAGTGCGTGTGTGTGTGTGTGTGAGTGTGTGTGTGTGTGTGTCAGTGCATGTGTCCGTGTGTGTGTGTGTGAGTGCGTGTGTGTGTGTGTGTGTGTGTGAGCTTGTGTGTGTGTGTCAGTGCATGTGTCCGTGTGTGTGTGTGTGTGTGTGTGAGTGCGTGTGCGTGTGCGTGTGTGTGAGCTTGTGTGTGTGTGTCAGTGCATGTGTCCGTGTGTGTGTGTGTGTGTGTGTGAGTGCGTGTGTGTGTGTATGTGTATGTGTGTGGGTGTGTATGTGTATGTGTATGTGTGTGTGTGTGTGTATGCGTATGTGTGTGTGTGTGTGTGTGTGTGTGTGTGTGTGTGTGTGTGTGTGTGTGTGTGTGTGTGTGTGTGTGTGCACGGATGTCTCTGGGGTGTGCAGTGATGAAAGCATGGGGAGGGGAAGACATCAGACCAGGCGCCGGAAACAGGAAGGAGAGGATGGAGATGACAGAGGAGGCACGGAGATGATGGAGGGAGATGATGGAGGGAGATGATGGAGGTAAAAGTAATAAAATTACTTTTAAGTTGAATTTGGAGACTCAGTCAGCCTAGTGGTTTCGAATCAGGAACAAGGTTTATTCTTAACATTAAGGACATCACAGACAGACAGACACACACACACACACACACACACACACACACACACAGGACGATGACAAAAGACACGACAAGACAAGACTAACTCAAACAGTGGTTATTCTGAACTTAAATGTTGTAGAACCAGAAGGTTACCACCCCAAAATGAATATGCAATGGTCTTTTGTTTAGTACTCTAGTATACAGTGTCTTCCTAATCAGATCAGCGTAGGTGCCAAATTGTCTGTATGCTAATCCACCAGACAGGGACGGTTATTCAGAAGCCAGTTGTTCACACCTCCTAGCTCAGCCAGAGACACATACAAAGCTTTTGGTCCTAATACAAGAGTTCCAAAACCAACCAAGGGATTTGAAATAATAATAAAATGTTTCAACATTAAAATGCTATTTAAAAGATTATTATTATTACTCAAATACCATCAGTCCCCCTTTTCAAGTCTAACTGACTTGACACAAAATCATAAAAACAAAAGGTATTTGAAATAATAATAAAAATGTTGCAACATTAAAATGTTATTTACAAGATCATTATTTTTACTCAAATACCATCAGTCCCCCTTTTCAAGTCTAACTGACTTGACACTAAATCATAAAACAAAACAAAGCTCAGCAGCATTAAATTGAAAGTAGAGTTGGTTCTATGCAAAGATTACAGTTAGAAGTTTGGTTCCATGACAAAATTACACATCATAGGTTGGTTCCATGAAGACATTAAACATCATAAACATCTTGACATGTTGACTATAGGATGCTTGAAATGAGTCGTATGAATTTTTGACACAACAGAATGGCAGACCAGTTCATTATGCTCTGTGATGTTGTATCTTTTCTCTTCGTGTGGTGCACGGTGTTAAAAATGTGTGCAAACAAAAATGTTGTCCTTTTCTTCTGGTTCTGGTATGTCCTCTTCAAATGATCTGTATTATGCTATACCTAGGCTAAATGTGAAAACCAACTCTAAAGATAGCATAGCATCACATGTCAGACATACAATCCAATACCCTTAATTGCACACTTCCTCACACAATGTCAACATTGTAAACAAACAAAAGCAAATGTCAAATAAATCACCCAACATAAAAGAAAGAAAAGAAATAAATACAACTGAAAAGCAAATAACAAAATCAAATGTTTTTCCACTATTGGTCATTTTTTAAGGCTTTAACAGACGTCTGGTCTAAGGTGTGATATATATCAGGAGTAGTGGGGTCCTCCCCCTTTTCAAATCTACAGAGACACACAAACTACTCCCAAACTGTAAGAGCTCCCTTTTCTAAACTGTTCATTTAAATCACAACATAACAAACACATAACAGTTTTCCTCTAGGGAGACAGTTTGATAGAACTTGTACACATTGTTAGCCTTTGTAGTTGTCAATTTGAGAAAAATTAAGAAAAGAAAAAAAAACCATATATATATATATATATATATATATATATATTATGACTGGTAGTATCAGCAAAACTAGGCATAAGTACAAGTCAGAATCACCAACCCCCCTCCCTCCGTCCTCCACTGAAATGTAATGGCCTAATGACCACAATTCTCCCCCCTTTCTGATCTGCGACTGAACAGCTAAGCAGATCAGTGTCCTTTGTACTCTATTTCAGTTAATGTCTAACTTTTTGACGGGGAAGAACCAATTGGTGTCCACTATTAATTTACGCCATTAGTTTCCAAACCTTTGACGGGGAAGCACCGCTGATTTCCACTATTATTGTACGCCATGAATTAAACTTTTCACTAAATATTCAAAGGAGAGATGACATAATCCCAGGAGTGTACCAAAGCTTACATGTGATGTTCTATGAGAGCTAACCTCTGCCCCCTTGCCTTTCCACAAGACGTCAGCTTACTCAATTACAATATTCATCACTTTAGCCCAATCAGCCCCTTTTACAGCAGCTAGGGACATAGGCTTTTTGTGACCTGTGAGATTCCACTCACCAACACCTGGGCTGCATGCTTGTCCAAAAAGCATCTTCGCCTGGCCCATGGGTAAAAGAGCAGCTTAAATCAGTATCATGGGTGGCAGAGTCATTGTCTCTCAATGCTGTCTTCCTTCTCTGTTTCGCTTTGGTTTCTGAAAAACTTAAACTGTTTAGATAACACAGACAGAATATTGGAGAACACACAAAATATCACACAACTAGAGGGTGGAAGTGGAGTTTGAGAGCTGACTGTACTTTAGCCATTAAATCTAAATGTTAAACCTGGGCTTGCACTGTAAACATATTACAGAGTAACACACAAAACCCTTCTAGTTTCTCTTATCAGCTTGAACATATAGACATGGAGATAAAACTACTAAATACAGAATGACCAACCAATCTCATTAGTGGATTAAACAAAAACAAATTATGGGATAAACTGCAAAGTAAAATAAATAAATGAATCACTGCATTGAGTATATAAAGCAGAATAAACAGTATAAGGAAAGCATGACTTAAAAAGATTCTTTCCAGGTTTTCCTTATTCACACAAAACCCTTTTCTGGCATACAAATGGCAACTGATTTGCATATCAACTAAGCAGGACACCTCCTTGAGTTGTCCTGCCAGAAAGGAAAATTGAAGACCGGCTCATGTGTTCTGGAAGAACACAAACATGTTATATAGGGGCAAAACTTTTGAACAAATATACTCAGTCTAATTTGAACATTTTGTGCACAAATGAAATTTCTCTGGGGTTTGTAGCTGGCCAGCATTTCACACCTTCACTCACTCACTCACTCACTCACTCAGGGCACACATTTACATAACAACAAGGACAGGGACAGATGCTAGCTCATGGTAGTTGTGACACCTCTAAGACAAAATAGTCTTTACTTCTCAATTAAAATTTTTAAGTCTATTCCATTCTGGGGCATCGACTGCTCAGTGATCAATCAGCATGGATATTTTTTAAATAGGCATCCCTGCCTCTTTCCTATATGGCCATAGCTAATGCTGTTTGATCATGTTCAGCTGCCACAGATAGACATTTATCAAATTAAAGGCATTTGTTAGTTCTCATGAGTCACAACAGAGCACAAGACATGCAGTGTAAGTAAAGGACACACATATAACCATGGTTTAGACATTAAACAAAGATGCACATGCAGACATTTGAGCTCAAGACAAGACACATGAACTTGATTAGCCACTGTACTGACCAAGTCTTATCCAATTACTTAGCACAGAATTTAGGAGCTAAAGTTTGATCTCATACACACGTTTTGTTGACAGACAGTACTTCTATCTAGCTAGGCAAGTACTTAAAACAATTTTCCAAAACTAGGTGCGGGCCCACACCATTAAATATTTCCACCGGACAGCTTTACAGTTTCAATGCCAGAACTGCATTGCCTGTACCGCAGATATGGAGGAAAGCTCCCTCTGCAAACAACAATAAGCTGCCGGCTATCACCTCGTCAGGGATTAACAGTTTTCAGACCAGACAGAGTCGTGGGAGAACAGAGAGAAAGTAAAATAGAATAGAGAAAGGTAGAGGACTCTGTCTTCTTACTAACTCACACTATTAGGAACAAAATCCGCAGTTCTAGCGATTTTACTCGGCTAGCTGCACTCAAAACACAATAATTAAAACCTTAATTTTGCTCCTACTTCAGCTGGAATGACTAGCTGGAAAACCGCCAATCTTCGTCAAGATCTGGCCAGGAAATTTTGCTTAAGGATCTTACCTAACAGCATTCAAACACTTAACAATAATACTCACTTAAAACTGTTCTGTCAACAAAAAGCGATGAGAATCTTACCACAAGCTCAGGAATCCAATGAAATCCAAGATTTTATCTCTCGGTCCGGAACCTCCATTTTAAAAGTAATAAAATTACTTTTAAGTTGAATTTGGAGACTCAGTCAGCCTAGTGGTTTCGAATCAGGAACAAGGTTTATTCTTAACATTAAGGACATCACAGACAGACAGACACACACACAGACAGACAGACACACACACACACACACACACACACACACACACACACACACACACAGGACGATGACAAAAGACACGACAAGACAAGACTAACTCAAACAGTGGTTATTCTGAACTTAAATGTTGTAGAACCAGAAGGTTACCACCCCAAAATGAATATGCAATGGTCTTTTGTTTAGTACTCTAGTATACAGTGTCTTCCTAATCAGATCAGCGTAGGTGCCAAATTGTCTGTATGCTAATCCACCAGACAGGGACGGTTATTCAGAAGCCAGTTGTTCACACCTCCTAGCTCAGCCAGAGACACATACAAAGCTTTTGGTCCTAATACAAGAGTTCCAAAACCAACCAAGGGATTTGAAATAATAATAAAATGTTTCAACATTAAAATGCTATTTAAAAGATTATTATTATTACTCAAATACCATCAGTGGGAGAGGATGGAGATGACAGAGGAGGCACGGTGATGATGGAGGGAGAGGATGGAGATGACGGAGGAGGCACGGTGATGATGGAGGGAGAGGATGGAGATGACGGAGGAGGCACGGTGATGATGGAGGGAGAGGATGGAGATGACAGAGGAGGCACGGTGATGATGGAGGGAGAGGATGGAGATGACGGAGGAGGCAGTCTTGGCAGAGGAGGCACGGAGATGATGGAGGGAGAGGATGGAGATGACGGAGGAGGCAGTCTTGGCAGAGGAGGCACGGAGATGATGTGATGCAAGAAAAGAAACACGCAGAGATTGTTGGAGACCTAGGCCCCGTTCACACGACAACGCTCCTGGATTTTTTTCTTTGCGGGTTAAAAAAAAAGTCGCGTCCACACGACAATGGAGCATTAAATATTTACGTCCACACGGGAACGTTTTCATTGCGTTGTCATTGCAGAAGGTGTGCTGTCTCAGCTTAAGGAACATGATCAGAAGCGCAGTGATTCACTTTAAACATGTAATGCATGTTGATTTTAGCAATGTGTGTTCTTGTTTAGGTGGGTCGGATGCAGCGACAGTTGCCCTATTTAATAAGCATAACATATGAGAAGTGTTTGTTGGACTGAACTAGTGATGTATACAAAAAAAAACATTTTGTAGTTCAATGTCAGAAGGTAGAAACAGTTGCATTACACAGAGCCTACACTGCAGACCATTTATACCCCAAAGTATCCCACAACAACCTGTTTGTAAAAGTTTGCTGCTGTTATGAGATGTCACGTCATTAAATTGACCCACTTAAGCGATAAGGATCAGAAAATGAAATAATAGAAGGAGCTGTAAATAAACTTGAGACAACCGCGCAACTATTCGCTTAAAACATGTCATATGTTGATTTTAGCAATGCGTGTAGTTACTGAGGGGAGTTGGAAGCAG
>CM050212.1:5127500-5142500 GCA_027475355.1 Coilia nasus | reverse complement strand
TTAAAGGTTCTCCCTGTAAGCAGCCCTCTCCACAGCATTCCCTCTGTGAGTAGCCCTCTCCACAGCATTCCCTCTGTGAGTAGCCCTCTCCACAGCATTCCCTCTGTAAGCAGCCCTCTCCACAGCATTCCCTCTGTGAGTAGCCCTCTCCACAGCATTCCCTCTGTAAGCAGCCCTCTCCACAGCATTCCCTCTGTAAGCAGCCCTCTCCACAGCATTCCCTCTGTAAGCAGCCCTCTCCACAGCATTCCCTCTGTGAGTAGCGGCCTCATCGCTGGAGCCAAAGCGCACTGAAGGGGAACTATAATCAACACAGTCACAGTCCACAGCGGGCTAGAAGCTCTCCCATACATCACCAGCGAGCAGTTCAGAGGGGTTTGGGCTTTAGCCATGAAGACATGGCCGCCCTCAACAGCACCATGCTGGGCAGATGTACAGAGCCGCCTGGCCTGGCCTGGCCTGGCCTCAAATCGCCTTGCCTTGCCTGGCCTGGCCTGGCCTGGCCTCACCTCGCCTCGCCTCGCCTCGTGTCACAGTGTAATGTTTAATCACAGCAGATCCCAAACGCTGCAATTAGTTTCTCTCCAACACTGGATGTAGGACTTGGCCCAGAGGACATCTTCCTCACTCACCTCCATCAGAGGACATCTTCCTCACTCAGCCTCTCCTAATCTCTGCCTCTGTGTCTTTCTCTGTCTTTGTCTCTCCTAATCCCTCTATCTCTTCCTCTCTCTCGCCCTCTCATAATCTCTCTGTCTCTCTCTCTCCCTCTCCTAATCTCTATCCCTCGCTATTCTATCTACTGTTCCTCCTCTCTGCCTCCCTGTCTCATTACCATTCACAGTATCTCTCTCCATCCCTATACATCCCTCCCCCCTCCCTCTCTCCCCCCTCTCTCTCTTTTTCTCTCTCTCTACAGTACATCCCTCCCTCTCTCCCTCTCTCTCTCTCTCTCTTTTTTTCTCTCTCTCTACAGTACATCTCCCCCCCCATCCCTCTCTTTCTCTCTCTCTCTCTCCCTCTCTCTCTCTCTCTCTCCGTGTTTCTTTCTCTCCCCCCTTTCCATGGCCCACTGCCATGTGGGGCTGTGAGCTCTTCTTCGAGGGGATTTAAAAGGTCAGGGGTGTCGGTGAGCTCTTCTTCGAGGGGATTTAAAAGGTCAGGGGTGTCGGTGAGCTCTTCTTCGAGGGCGATTTAAAAGGTCAGGGGTGTCGGTGAGCTCTTCTTCGAGGGGATTTAAAAGGTCAGGGGTGTCGGTGAGCTCTTCTTCGAGGGCGATTTAAAAGGTCAGGGGTGTCGGTGAGCTCTTCTTCGAGGGGATTTAAAAGGTCAGGGGTGTCGGTGAGCTCTTCTTCGAGGGGATTTAAAAGGTCAGGGGTGTCGGTGAGCTCTTCTTCGAGGGGATTTGAAAGGTCAGGGGTGTCGGTGAGCTCTTCTTCGAGGGGATTTAAAAGGTCAGGGGTGTCGGACTCCATACAGTACAAGTCCCTCTACCCCACAGCAAAGTCAAAACACTCACACACACGCACACACACAAGTCTGCATACACAAACACACAAAAACACAAACAAAACCACACACAGACAAACTGAGTGCACAGAGAGAGAGAGAGAGAGAGAGAAAGAGGGAGAGAGAAACAGAGAGAGAGAGAGAGAAAGAGAAAGAGCGAGAGAGTGAGCAAGACATAGAGATAAAGAGAGAGAGAGAGAGAGAGAGAAAGGGGCGGAGAGAGAAACAGAGAGAGAGAGAGAGAAAGAGAGAGAGCGATAGAGAGAAAGAGGGAGAGAGAAACAGAGAGAGAGAGAAAGAGCGAGAGTGTGAGCAAGACAGAGAGAGAGAAAGGGGGGGAGAGAGAAACAGAGAAACACAGAGAGAGAGAAAGAGTGAGAGAGTGACAGAGAGAGAGAGAGAGAGAGAGAGAGAGAGAGAGAGAGAGAGAGAGAGAGACATCACCTGAGTGACTACGGAACAGAAATGTCACCTTGCCCCTGTCTGCAGTGCCACTCTGTGATCTGCTGCTCTTGCCTTTGGGGCTCACACACACACACACACACACACGCACACACAGACACACACACACACACACCTCTCCTCTCTCTCTCACACGCACACACACACACACACACACACACTCACAAACACACTCTCACACACACACACACACACACACACACACACACACACACACACACACACACACTCACAAACACACTCTCATGCAAACACACAGACACACACACTCACAAACATACCAGTGTTTCCCATACATAGACCATTCTGTGGCACAGCGCCACAGAATGAAAACCGAGCGCCACAAATTGATTCCTTTTGTTTTTTTTTCAAACAGTACATCGTAGACAGATGTCACTTCTACCACACAAAACAGCAGAACCAGGGCTTTACAACGTGACCTCCCGCTCATTTTTGTGATCAAGTATCGGCGATATTATTATTTAAAAATTCGCCAAAATCTCTCATTTTAGCGCTTTGCACAGCCATTACTCTCGTTGAAATTACTCACTAACCCATGATCGGATAGATAAGGCACCTACATCAGAAGAAAATACGGAATCTCAGCTTTCCAACGACACCAAGCATATTATCACGTTAATTTAATATGTTAAAACAAGGGATCAAAGTTTTGCCAAGTAATGATTTGACAAAATTTTACTTCACCCATTTTAAACTCGCGGTTATCAGTCAATGCATAATGTAAACACTAGCAGAACTTAATCATTCTACTGCTATCGTGCATTTCTGTCAAGACACGTTTCATACTGCATAATATCCATAATCCTGCACGGTTGGGGTGGGTTGGTGCATGGTCTAGCACCACACAATGCTACTTGGTCTGTGGGAAACACTGCACACACTCACGCACACACAGACACACACACACACACACACATATGTCTCCACACACACACACACACACACTCTCTCTCTCTCACACATGCACACACACACACTCACAAACACACTCTCACGCACACACACACACACACACACACACACACACACACACTCACAAACACACTCTCACGCACACACAGACACACACACACACACACACACACATATGTCTCCACACACACACTCTCTCTCTCTCACACACACACACACCTCTACTCTCTCTCTCTCACACGCACACATACACACACTCACAAGCACTCATGCACACACATGTCTCCACACACATACAGACACAGACACACACACGTCTCCACACACACACACACACACACACACACACACACTTCTCCTCACACACAGACACGTCAGTGTGATGGCCCTGTAGGCCAGTCTGTGATTGCCTTGTTCCTCTCAGTTTGCAGCAATGGTGTTTGTGGGCGTGGTCAGTGATTCCAGTCTAAATTGGGCGCACCGGCGCAGGTGTGGCTGGTCCCTATCTGAAGCGTCCGCACTCATCATTCGTTCTCTCGACACCAGCCAGGAGGCTGCTCTTGCTGCTGCTTACAGACCCTTACAGGTGTGGCTGGTCCCTATTTGAAGCGTCCATACTCATCATTCGTTCTCTCGACACCAGCCAGGAGGCTGCTCTTTCTGCTGCTTTTTTTTTTGTTTGATTATGTAACATGCAACACACACTCACCACATTACATTCACTCCACACACGTCTACACCTCGCCACTCACTACTGATTGCTTCCTATTCACAATTTAGTCCAGTTTTGTTATTTAATGCTTTTCCCTGGCTTTAAAATAAATACGGTCATATTTAGCCCCGTAAGCACGTCTCTGTTCCCTATTATTGTCTTGGAAACCCTAGTCCTTGACAGTCAGTAACGCAGCTGGTGGCAATCCCACATCCTGTCACCACGGAAACACCACCTTATCCAGTGTGACGGGGTTGAGTGTGGACCTGTCAGTCACATGACGCCACCTTATCCAGTGTGACGGGGTTGAGTGTGGACCTGTCAGTCACGTGATGCCACCTTATCCAATGTGACGGGGTTGAGTGCGGACCTGTCAGTCACGTGATGCCACCTTATCCAATGTGACGGGGTTGAGTGCGGACCTGTCAGTCACGTGATGCCACCTTATCCAATGTGACGGGGTTGAGTGCGGACCTGTCAGTCACATGATGTCAGTGCAACTGGTGAGTGCTGCTTGAGGTATGTGCTGGGCGGCAAACTGACTTAACATAATTCCAGCAGTATTGATTATGTGGACCAAACATCCATCTGGGTTCTCAAGAGAGGGAACAAAGGCTCATGAGAGGGAGTGTGTGTGTGTGGTTGTGAGTGTGTGTGTGAGTTTGTGTGCGTGTGGGTGGGTGAGGAGATGTGTGTGTGTATGTGTGTGGGGTGTGTGTTGGTGAGGAGATGTGTGTGTGTATTTTCAGAGGAATGTATTGGAGAGAGAGTGTGGGAGTTCCAGGAAGCTGGAAAAGAGAGCGAGTAAGTAGGTCAGCGTGTGAGGAGTGCAAATAGAGCATTTCAGTGAGCACAGTCTCGCTAAGCCCTTAAGGCAGCATCCTGCTGTGTGTGTGTGTGTGTGTGTGTGTGTGTGTGAGTGTATGTGTGGTATGTGTGATATGGGTGTGTGTGTGTGTGTATGTGTGTGTGTGGTATGTGTGATATGGGTGTGTGTGTGTGTGTGTGTGTGTGGTGTGGTAGGTGTGATATGTATGTGTGTGTGTGTGTGTGGGTGTTTGTGTGTGTGTGTGTATGTGTGTGTGGTATGTGTGATATGTGTGTGTATGTGTGTGTGTGTGTGTGTGTGGTATGTGTGAAATGTGTATGTGTGTGTGTTTATGTGTGTGTGTGGTGTGGTAGGTGTGATATGTATGTGTGTGTGTGTGTGTGTGTGGGTGTTTGTGTGTCTGTGTATGTGTGTGTGGTATGTGTGTGTGTGTGTGTGTGGTATGTGTGATATGTGTATGTGTGTGTGTTTGTGTGTGTGTGTGTGTGTATAGTATCTGAGATATGTGTGTGTATATTTGTGTGTGTGTGTGTGTCTGTGGTATGTTTGATAGGTGTGTGTATTTGTGAACGTGTGTGTGTGTGTCTGTGGTATGTTTGATAGGTGTGTGTATTTGTGCATATGTGTGTGTGTGTCTGTCTGCACATTCCGAATAGAGCACAGTGCAGCAGCTGCTGGATGGCCAGAGTTAGGGAGAGAGAGAGCTGGATGGCCAGAGTTAGGGAGAGAGAGAGCTGGATGGCCAGAGTTAGGGAGAGAGAGCTGGATGGCCAGCGTTAAGTGAGATTAGGAAACGATGACGAGGACGTGACTCTAAAAGCTGCACAAGAACGAGTCCTTGTTGGCTTACACGGCTCTTCATCAATGTGCCAACACACACACACACACAAACACACACACACACACACATACACACAAGGCCTCTGTGAAATCAAAGGATGCACTCACAGAAGTCACACCACAGCAGTCGTACCCTTATCCCCACCAAAGACACAAAGCTTTAGCCTGGCTGTGGCACCAAGCTCGCAGACGAAGCTGGGTCTGGCAAACCTCCCATAGACAGGAAGTTGTCAGAGGTGGGACCAACAGCCGTCTTTGACATGCCTCTGTGTATTTCGGGCACCAATAAAAAATGAATGCTACGCATTCGCCATTGGAATCAATGAGGAATGCTTAGCATTCATTTGTCATTGGTGCACGTTTTTTGGGCAAAGGAACAACAGAGAATAAGCAGAGTGGCCAGACTGACTTGAACGAGAAGTTCAGTGTAGCGTCACAGGCAGTATGGGAGGGCCCGGGCTAACAAAGCTGACAGTTCAGCACAGCACAGCACAACACAGCACAGCACAGTTCAGCACAGCACAACACAGCACAACACAACACAGCACAGTTCAGCACAACACAGCGCAGCACAGCACAACACAGCACAACACAGCACAACACAGCACAGTTCAGCACAGCACAGCACAGCACAACACAGCACAACACAGCACAACACAGCACAGCACAGCACAACACAGCACAACACAGCACAACACAGCACAGTTCAGCACAGCACAGCACAACACAGCGCAACACAGCACAGCACAACACAGCACAGCACAGTTCAGCACAGCACAACACAGCACAGCACAGTTCAGCACAGCACAACACAGCACAACACAGCACAACACAGCACAACACAGTTCAGCACAGCACAACACAACACAGCGCAGCACAGCGCAGCACAGTTCAGCACAGCACAGTTCAGCACAGCACAGTTCAGTGCAAGTTCGCTGCATTGCATCTTATACCCCATTTCAAAATCAACCATGTCTAAGTACAAGTGGATAGATGGTGTGTGTCTGTGTGTGTGTGTGTGCGTGTGTCTGTGTGTTTGTTTTTTTGTGTGTCTATGTCTGTGTATGTGTGTGTGTGTGTGTGTGTGGTGTGTGCTTGTGTAGTGTGTATTAGTGTATGTAGTATGTATGTGTGTGAATATGTTCAGAGCGATTGTTGATGTGAAGCACTGCTCAGATCAGGCTGGGATTATATAGAAGACTGATCAGGCTGGGATTATATAGAAGAGTGATCAGGCTGGGATTATATAGAAGAGTGATCCGGCTGGGATTATATAGAAGAGTGATCAGGCTGGGATTATATAGAAGAGTGATCAGGCTGGGATTATATACCAGCCTTATATATTATATTATATTATCAAACCCCCCTCCTCCCCCCTCCCCACCCAGCGCAGTGCAGTATTATCAAACCCCTCCTCTCGCAGTGCTATCAAACCCCTCCTCTCGCAGTGCTATCAAACCCCTCCTCTCGCAGTGCTATCAAACCCCTCCTCTCGCAGTGCTATCAAACCCCTCCTCTCGCAGTGCTATCAAACCCCTCCTGTCACAGTGCTATCAACTAAACAGCACAGCAAATCTGCTCTGCTGCCCCCCCCCCTCTCTCTCTCGCATGCCTGCTCTGTCTCACACACAATTGCACACGCACACAAACAGTGCACTTTTAGACGTACATACACACACAAGCATGCATGCCTACAAAAATGCTCACTCACTCACACAGACAGACCTAGTCAGACACAAAACAAAGATAGAAGCATGCATGCGCATGCACACACACACACAGATACACAAACACACACACACACACTCACACACACATACACACAAACACACACATACAACCTAAGATGCACTCACAAGTAAATACAGGCATGAATAGCTCTGTCTGTCGGTCTCTCACACAACTACAGACAAATACAGGAGGGAACTAATCCAGTGCTGTGTCTGACTGTGACTGTACACGGGCTACAGGACTGCTGTGTCTGAGATGCTGTACACAGGCTACAGGACTGCTGTGATACTGTGCACGGGCTACAGGACTGCTGTGTCTGAGATGCTGTACACGGCCTACAGGACTGCTGTGTCAGAGATGCTGTACACGGGCTACAGGACTGCTGTGTCTGACTGTGACTGTACACGGGCTACAGGATTGCTGTGTTTGAGATGCTGTACACAGGCTACAGGACTGCTGTGTCTGAGATGCTGTACACAGGCTACAGGACTGCTGTGTTTGAGATGCTGTACACAGGCTACAGCAGATGCTGTACACAGGCTACAGGAGCTGTGATGCTGTACACAGGCTATAGGAGATGCTGTACACAGGCTACAGGAGCTGCTGTACACAGGCTACAGCAGATGCTGTACACAGGCTACAGGTCTGCTGTGTGTGTGTGTATGTTTGTATGTGTGTGTGTGTGTGTGTGAGGAGACGTGTGTGTGTGTGTGTGTGTGTGTGTGTGTGTGTGTGTGTGTGTGTGTGTGTGTGTGTGTGTGTGTGAGAGAGAGAGAGTGTGTGTGTGTGTGTGTGTGTGTGTGTGTGTGTGTGTGTGTGTGTGTGTGTGTGTGTGAGAGAGTGTGTGTGTGTGTGTGTGAGGAGACGTGTATGTGTGTGTGTGTGTGTGTGTGTGTGTGTGTGTGTGTGTGTGTGTGTGTGTGTGTGTGTGTACACTGCTCTTATAGGAGCCTCTAAGGACTCACTCAGGGCTACTGTACTGCAGTTACTGCAGGAGCTGTAGATTGTTCCAGTTGCACCGCTAACTCATTAATATAAATATTAAATAGAGTAGGACTCAAACTACAGCCCTGTCTCACGCCATGCCCTTGAGTGAAGTAGTCTGTTCTGCTGTTATCAATTTTTATAGCACATTTGTTGTCCAAATACATGGTTTTGATTATGCCATATGTTTTGCCCCCTACACCACTTTGCAAGATTTTGTAAAATAATCCATCATGCCAAATTGAGTCAAATGCTTTTCTAAAATCTACACAACACACAAATATTTTACTTCTGTTTTTTTGAAGAACATGTTTGCTGATTAGGGTGTGTAGGGTGTAAATATGGTCAGTGGTACGATGTTTTGGTAGGAAGCCAATTTGACCATCACTCAAGACATTGTGTTTGATAAGGAAGGCCTGTAGACGGGCATTTAGAATACAGCAGAAAACCTTCCCCAGATTACTGTTCACACAGATGCCTCTGTAGTTGTTGGGGTTGAATTTGTCTCCACTCTTGAATATTGGGGAAATAAGCCCCCAAGCAGCCAGCTTGAAGAGTAAGGTTAAATAATTTCAAAAGTACATTATGCAGCTCAGGGGTGCTGTGTTTCAGCATTTCAGTCCTGATTCTGTCAGGACCACATGCTTTCTTGGGTTTTAGTTTGTGGAGTGTGTCAAGTAATTCATCTAGTGTGATTTCATAGTCAAGAGGGCACTGACTGTCTTTTATTATCTTTTCGAGAGAATGTAGTTTTTCTTTAATGTTTTGTTGGCCAATTGTGAGGTTATTGGGTGTGATCTTTTCATAAAGGTTTTCAAAATATCTCTTCCATATTTCTCCATCCTTCAGTGGTGTTTCTTGTCTTTGTTTTGGGTTTAAGTTATTCCATTCCCAAAACTGGTTTTGATTTATGGAGTTTTCAATTTTATCAAGAGTTTCATTGTAGTGGGTTTGCTTTTTCTTTCTAATCATGAATTTATATTCTTTGAGTTGTTTGCAGTAGTTCTCTCTTATTTCTGGGTTATGTGGTTGTCTATGTTTTTGGTTAGACAGTTGTCTAAGATTTTTCCGCATTAGTTCACTCCTTATCAAACCATTTCTCTTTGTTGGGCTTGCTTTGGGGTTTTGGATTTCCTTTTAGTAGGTTTGCTTTTATTGCAATTTTATGGTAGAACTCAGTCACTTGATATACTGCCCAATTGACATCTGATTGGTGTGGTTAAAAAATTTTTTGTAAAAAGTTGTTAATATTATTAGTAATTTCAACAGAGTTTGCTACATTACTGAATTCAGATGCACTGAGACTTGTCCATTTATAAGTTGGATTGAGTTTTAAAAGTTTCTTTGTATTTGTTGTGATGATTTGTTGTGTTCTTTTAAGAAAAAACATTGATTTGGCAGTGATCGTAAAGTGGTAGCTGTGGTCTTGCAGTAAATGCGTTTATGGAGGTGGGGTCCATGTCAGTAATTGCATAGTCCACTACGCTAGACCCAAGAGGTGAGCAATATGTGAACCGACCTAATGAGTCCCCTTTCATCCTACCGTTAAGGAAGTACAGGCCCAGGCCTCGGCAGAGATGCACTAAGTCTTTACCATTTTTATTTGTGACAGGATCAGGGTTATGTCTTGATTTTTTTGTCGGATTTTCCAGATTTGGTAGAAAAGTAAATGCGTTATCTTTGTCGTTCATGTCAATAATTTCATTTTCCAGGCCTGTTCTGGCATTGAAATCCCCACATAGCAACACATTGCCCTGAGCCTGGAAATGGTTGCATTCTGTAGTGAGGTCACTGAAGAACTCATCGTTGGGGTATGGTGATTCTGCTGGTGGAACATATATGGCACATATATATAGGTCATTGTTATGATTTGCAATGCCTTTGTTCAATTTTAGCCATACATGAGTGAGACCTCTTTTTACAGTGCATAGATAGGGTGATAGGTATTCCTTCATCCAAATTATAACAACCCCTGAGTCTCTGCCAAGTGTTATGTTTTTATTTTTCAAAGATGGCAAAAGAATTTCGTAGTACCCTGGGGGACGGTGAGTAATGGTGTCAGATTTACACCAAGTCTCTAATAAAACGATGATGTTGTGGTTTCTGATATGCAGGAGAAAATCTGGATTACGACTTTTTGCTCCAATAAGCTGTAAAGTCCCTGGATATTCCAGGAACTTATGGAGAATGATTTTAACATATTTACACATTTGGTGTCATAGAAAGAGACATTTCAGTGGATAAAGAGAGGTACAAAAGTGAAAGAAATCATTGCTTTGCCGTGTTGCGCATCACATCACATATATACACAATTCACAGTTTTCTTTTTTTTTCTTTTTTTCTTTCTTTTTTTTTCCTTACTATCCTAATTTGTTGAAGATGAGGTGGAGTAGTTGCCTCACTTCTCCAATGTCTGTACAGACTGGATGCTGTTTACCTTGCAGTACATCTGAGTAGGTAGGGTGGCCCTGGGGAGCTCTGCAGCATGAACAGCTGCCTGATGGAGCACCACCCCCATATGCACCTGTAGTGTGTGCTGGTCGAGGTTGGCAGCACAGTTCATTTTGGCGGGCTTCAAGGCTTGGCTGAGGTGTGGTGACTTTGACCTTCCTAGGTTGGCCATGCTGTGTCCTGGTGGGTTGGGCTGGCCTGGTTGGAGTTTTGCTGGGTTGGGCTCTGTCATACCGGGGTCGGCGTGTCTGTTTCTGAGAGGGTCGGGGTCTAGCTGTCGACCATGGGGCTGGGTCACCATGATGGATTGGAGGGGAAAGTAGACTCTGTCGTGTCTTTGAGATCTTTGGCAAATTGTCTCACTGCATCTAGATGTAAGTGCACATGGTCGTATAGGTGTTCCACAGACAGAGATCGATGATGGGCAACACGAGTGTTGGGAATGTCTGAGCAGTATAAGGTGCTTTTTTGGTTTATTTTGTTGATCAATTCGTTGGGAAATTCTTTTCTGGGAAGTAGTGCTGAAACTATAATGCTTGCTGTGGGGAATTGCTTGTGGGCCTTCATTGCCACCACTTTTAGGCATTCTGCTATGTTCTCCCCTTTGGATCTTAAATTATTTGTCCCTGTGTGGATAATGATGTTTTGGGGGTCCTTGAGGGTGGATGGACAGAGAGCGTTTAGGGCAGCCTCTGTGGTGGGACATCAGAATTTAGCCACTCTGTGAGTGGGGAAGAGCTTTAAGGCATCGATGTATCTGCCATTTGAATCGAAAAGCAGGGCTGTTTTCATGGGTCTTGGTGGTATAGATGAGGTCTTAGAGATTTGGCCTGAGGTTGTTGGCTGGGGTGGGTGTGCAGGTGGAGTATTTCCGGGTGCAGGTTGGCCTGGATGGATGGGTCTGTGGTTTCAGGTATCAGTGTCACTGGAGATGTAGGCAGAGGTGGGAGGAGGGCTGCACACATTGGCAGGGGTGGAGTGTGTGGAGTGGAGTCTGTTTTCAATGTGGGCATGGTCCTCGAAGTAGGCAGGGGTGGAGTGTGTGGCGTGGAGTCTGTTTTCAATTTGGGCATGGTCCTCGAAGTAGGCAGGGGTGGAGGTGGTGCGTTGGATGTGGTTAGTTGGGTGGGGGAGGTTGTTTGCTGAGTTAGGCTTTGTTGTTTGGTGGTGGGGTATTCAGTTGGTGAGGCCATAGGCACATCCAGGCTGTTGTCTGTCTGTGCACTTGTTGCTTGTAGCTCTTTTGGTGCAGGCAAGGTTTTGGTGAGTCTGGAAATCTGTTCCGAAAGGTTGTGGATAATGCCATCTTTATGTTTCAGAGCTATCTTTAGCTGTGTCAGTTTAGCATTTAAGGCGTTGTTGTGTTCATTCAGGCTGTTAATTCCTGATTCAAGGGTATTTATCTTGTGTTTATTTTCCTCTCTGAAGTTTTTAAATTCATCTTTCTGCTCTCTGATGACATCACTGTCTACTAGCTGTCTTTCCTTAAACAGACTTTCCGTCTCTACAAATGTCAGCATAGGGCAGCATATACAAGACAGCATAGAGGCAGGGACTATGCTGGCACTGCAGCCACACAGGGACTATGCTGGCACTGCAGCCACACAGGGACTATGCTGGCACTGCAGCCACACAGGGACTATGCTGGCACTGCAGCCACACAGGGACTATGCTGGCACTGGTCTGCAGCCACACAGGGACTATGCTGGCACTGGTCTGCAGCCACACAGTAAAATAAATCACACTGATTCACCACAATGGGCCATGGCTGCCCTCCCCCTGAGGGAGCAGAGAATGGGCCTATAAAGACCGTATCAGGGTAAACAACCAACATTTACTTCATCTCTCTGGTGTGCCCTGGGGCAGGCGGATTGGGGAGGGGGGATTTTGGGGGTATTTGGGGGGGTTGATGGAGGTGGGATGAAGGAAGCTGAGGGGACAAAAGGGTCTGGGGGGCATCATTAAGCTAATTAGGACTACATGGGTAATTATCACACATTCATGGCCGGTCAAATAGAATGCTGCTTTCTGATTGGCTGGCGGGGTATGCATTCATTTTGTCGATCCTTTATCTATGGAAAGTAGTAGTAAAATTCTGGCTTTGAATTTAAGCACCGTTCCATATCAATGGCCCATAGAATGGTAACTATAACAACCAATTTAACGGTTGCGTTTTTTTGATCTACTAATGCAAGGTTGCATTAAACAACAAACATCGATTCCTATTTGTAAAGAAATTATAGAATAATTTAAATGTTCCAACATAAAGTATTAAATGTTTACTAAATTCACGAGTGTGGTAACCAGGCCATAAGTAGGCTGTTATTAATGACTAATAAGATTTACTCTCCACTCTTCACTGTACATTTAACTTGTGCATAAAGTGGTACATGGCACTAAAAGTCTGAAAATGATGGGTAAAAACTGCAAGGTAAGGCTAATAAGGACTACATGGGTGATTATAACAGAGGTATTACACATGAACACCAATGACGGCGGCATCAAAAGGCTGTTATTAATGACTAACAAGCTCAGGAAAAGGCTGTTATTAATGACTAACAAGCTCAGGAAATGGGAAGGAACAGTGAGAAAGAGTGCGCTGAGAGATGGTGTATGGAGAGAGACTGGCACAGTGCGTGTAATTCCCAATGATTATGCCTCCTATTAGAGCACTGTACACACAGGGGACAGAGGACTCCCAGCACTCCCGGTCTTCCCATTCCCAGAGAATCCCGCCAGGACTCCCGGTCTTCCCATTCCCAGAGAATCCCGCCAGCACTCCCGGTCTTCCCGTTCGCAGAGAATCCTGCCTTTCCATCCGTAAGCTCTCTTTCACTCGTCACATTCTCCGGGTTAGTAAACATTCACTGACAGATGAGTGCGGTGACAGTGGAAAGCTTCCAAACATACACACACACCCACACACACATACACACACACACACACTGCCAGACAGAGCTACAGCCAAAACAACTAAACCCTGCCACCACCATCAGCCATTCACAGTGGCAAGCTGGCGCTCCCCCTCCACACCCCCCCCCCCCCCCCCCACACACACACATCGACCACGCAAGCAGCGGCAGCCCTTCCTCAAAGAGAAAGAGAGACAGAGGGAGAGAGAGAGAGAGAGAGCGAGAGGGAGGTGGATGAGCCTTGGAGCAGTTAACACCATCCCACACACACATCCACTCACACACACACACTCACAAACACACACCACTGATGGCTGACAATCTCCATGAAACAGGGCTTAACGGCTGCATATTCATTCACTCTACAATGATGCATGGACCTTTTTATTTCCAACCAAATGAGTGTTTTCTATCGCTGCCAACCACTACACTGGCTGCATGCATGCACACACACACACACACACACACACACACACACACACACACACACACACACACACTCTCATGCATTCATGTTCCCCCTCCAACCACAACACTGGCTGCACACACACACACACACACACACACACACACACACACACACAAACACACAAACACACACACAAACACACACACACACACACACACACACACACACACACTCTCATGCATTCATGTTCCCCCTCCAACCACAACACTGGCTGCACACACACACACACACACACACACAAACACACACACACACACACACACACACACACACACACACACACACTCTCGTGCATTCATGTTTCCCCTCCAACCACAACACTGGCTGCACACACACACACACACACACACACACTCTTCCTCTGTGCCAGGCCATCCTGGTGTTGTGCCATGGTAACGGCACTGAACGCAGGCACATATGAGACGGAAAGTGAATAAGAGCAGGAGCTGTGGCAGTGAAATGTACCATGCCTTTCTCAAAGACCTCAAAGTCCCAGTGGGTTTAGTATGGATGTGAAGTATTGCATTATACGGTCACAGTGCACTCGCAGTGATGCTCAAAACCCCATAAATGCTATTTACAATGCGCTTCGGAGAGACTGCTATTCGACATCATTTTTTACAAATGTTCAGTGCAGTAAATAACTTGATCCTATTCACTGCCAGGCATTGTGTGTCTCTGCTGATCTGGGGATCGTACATGAGGCACGGCATGTGTTCTTCTTCTGCCAGCAGTCTTTGTGCTCTTGGCTTTGGTTGGGGTTTGGAATTTAATTGCAATTGTTATGAACTTTGCCGAGTTGTGTCACTCACAGAGGATGAAACCTGATGACAGCAGAGTGGGTGTCACAGTGCTGCATGCTTTTGTATTAGAAAGCGTCAGTATAAAAGGGCATTATCCTGTTTATTTGTCCTGTTGGCCTGTGTGTGTTTGTGTGTGCTTGTGAGTGTGTGTATAATTCTACAATTACCTACAGATCCAATTACAGACAGATTAAAGATGACCTGATAGCATGTCTGCCACAGCAAAAGGTCATCTGATTCTGCCTCATCCCTCACAGAGGAACAGAGACCCGATATTCAGCTGTTCTGTACATTAACATAACTCTGTCTATGACTCTATCTCTGTCTCTCTCTCTTTCTTTCCCTCTTTTTCTTTCTCTCTTTAT
>CM050212.1:5112500-5122500 GCA_027475355.1 Coilia nasus | reverse complement strand
ATTGCTACTTAGGACTGATCATCTCATCTACAGGACAAAACTTTACTGAAAAAGCGAGGAAAACATATTACATATTAAGAAAAACTTTACTTCAATTTAACCCTCCAGTAAAAATGTGGCTGAAGATTTTTGACTCTTTAATAAAACCTATACTATTATATGGGAGTGAAATTTGGGGCCTAAAATACAAAGAAAACTTTGATGTATGGGACAAAAGCCTGCCTGAGATATTTCATTTGGAATTCTGTAAAGGCATTTTAGGGGTACACAGAAGTTCCCCAAACTTAGCTTGCAGGGCAGAGCTTGGAAGATACCTTCTTCTTATTAATATCCAAAAAAGAGCAGCGAAATTCTGGCACCACCTGCAGATAAGCAAACCTGAGAGGTACCATCACACTGCTGCCCAGCTAAGAAGTAGTCACCCTGAGAAGGACCCCCTAAATCACCTCATCCAAAAATATAATCTAAACATAACTAATCTAAGTATTGCGTCAAAATTAAAATATTTAGAAAAAAGCACTAAGGAACAATATGTGAATGATTGGAAGGAAAAAATTAAACTAATAAGCAAACTAAGTTATTACAAAGTAATACGAAAAGATTATAATTTGGCACCATATTTAATTCAAATTAAAAACTATCATCAAAGAAAACTATTAACCAAGTACAGGTTAAGTGATCATAACCTTGCCATCGAAAAAGGGAGACAAACCTGGGTGTGTCGAGAGCATAGAATATGCAAACACTGTAATACCGGGGAGATAGAGGATGAAGGACATTTCCTTACTAAATGTACCAAATACCATAACATTAGAGAAACATATTACAGAAAAATAGAAGAAATTTGCCCTGAATTCATTAATTTAGACAATGAGCAAAAAATACCATTCCTCTTGGGAGAAATCGATACCCTTACAAAATTAGCTGCTGAATACTTAGAGTCCTGCCACATTTTAAGAGAAGAATGCTCCTGACTATCAACTAGTGATCCATGTACAGGTGCTGTTTTTTTCTTTGTTTGTTTGTTTTTCCTTATCTTTTTTTTCCTCTCATATTATTATTATTACTAGTATTACTTTTAATGATATGACCTTCTTTTACTTGAGGAATTGTAATATATAAATATAGGAAGGTCACGGGCAATTATCTCATTAGCTTCATGTACCATGTAGTGCTGAGGTGTACACACACACACACACACACACACACACACACAGACACACAGACACACAGACACACAGACACACACATCCAGTAGTACATTACCATGTTACCATTCATGTGCCATGTAGTGCTGAGGTGTACACACACACACACACACACACACACACACACACACACACACACACACACACACACACACACATGCACACACACACACACACACACACACACACACACACACACACACACACACACACACACACACCTCCAGTAGTACATCTGATATATTTATGCAGTACACCTGTGTAATTGTTCATAGTACATCATGCAGTATGTTCATATAGCACACCTGTGTACTTGTTTATAATTTATGTGCGTATATGCCTCATGTATATTAATGACTATTTATTCCCACCTGTTTATACTGCCCTCAATATTTGTACATCATTTTACACTGCACTATACTGTACATCTTACACTGGTGCTCCTTTCACTTCTGATAAATCACATTTTGTTATCCTTTATATATACATGTGTAATGACAATAAAGTTGAATGTAATGTAATGTTATATCATCCAATGTAATCTGATCTGATCCAGTGTAATCTAATCTAATATAATCAGTACTGAAGTGCACACATACACCTGCACACAGAAGTTTGAAGGGATTCAGGGCGGATGGAAGACCTCATCGCTGGGGACAGGTATTTGGTGTGAGACCCACTGTGTGCAGGTATTTGGTGTGAGACTCACTGTGTGCAGGTATTTGGTGTGAGACCCACTGTGTGCAGGTATTTGGTGTGAGACTCACTGTGTGCAGGTATTTGGTGTGAGACCCACTGTGTGCAGGTATTTGGTGTGAGACTCACTGTATGCCCCAGTGCCGGTTGGTGGGTAAATCACAGGGGGAAGCAGGAATGTGTGACCCCAGCCCTGCTAAGGGGTCCGGGGACACTGCCATAGAACGGCCTAAAATGGGGACTTGTTTGAGGAAATAAAGGAACAAACTAAGTATTGAAATCACAAGCCTAACCTATAGAGCTGGGCAGTGAGGGAGAGGACTGTGCCTTCATTAGCATGAAATAACATGGGTAAGCTACAGAGTCCTATTCACCCACTCAAATCAAACCTCAGGATAACACATTGCTTGCCTTCAGTCGCCCACCAAAGCACAACAGCTTATGTAAACGCTCAGACAAACGTATGCATTATGCTCAGGGTTTAGAACACACCGCACACACAACAGCTTATGTAAACGCTCAGACAAACGTATGCATTATGCTCAGGGTTTAGAACACACCGCACACACAACAGCTTATGTAAACGCTCAGACAAACGTATGCATTATGCTCAGGGTTTAGAACACACCGCACACTTCATGACCGGAGGGTGAATGCCTTGAAGATTGTGACACAACGTCTCTTCACAAACCCACAACAACACACTTGCTTTGCTCAGGAAGATCAGAGTGCAGATCAAAGTGCAGATCAGAGTGCGTCTAAGTACAGCACTGCTGCATTCCCCCTGCTGTGAGACAGACAGCCTGAAGAGATGTGCAGTGGGCCCAACGTGATTGCTGCTGCGCTGAAGTAGGCTGACGCAGGCTGAAGTAGGCTGAAGTAGGCTGAGGTAAGCTGAAGTAGGCTGAAGTAGGCTGAAGTAAGCTGAGGTAAGCTGAAGTAGGCTGAGGTAAGCTGAAGTAGGCTGAACTAGGCTAAACAAGTCTGAGAAAGAAACTGTGGAAGAAAAAGAGAGCGAGGGAAAGAGAGAGGGAGAAATAATGAAAGAGAGAGATGTACACTTCCATGTTTCTTTCTCTTTCTTTCCTTCTTGCAGTTGGGGTTACTCTTCCTCCACTGTTTCAGCGGCGCTGCTTCTGAGGAGACATCCTGATAGACCTGATAGATGGTCTTAAAATAACACACAGGGGAACGCAAGGGAGGAAGGGACAGGAAGAGCGGGGGGGGCAGTGGCAGTCTTGGCTCATGAAAGTACCTTGTTTTGTGCATACTCCATCTGCCTGGGTTTTCAAGAAATGTGAATAATTTATTTGCGAGAAGCTGGGCATGACTTTGATGATGACTCTGCTCCTTCAACTTCCGCGTGAGCCAGGAAAGATAGGAGTCACAGTGACGCACACACACACACACACACACACACACACAAACACAAATGCACACACAAACACACACACACACACAGAAACACAAATGCACACACACACACACACAAACACACACACACACACACACAAAAACACACACACACAAATGCACACACACCACAGCTGCACACACACAGCTGCAGGCGCATGCACACAAACACCCACACACACACATATATAATTATCATGTGTGCTTATATATGCCCTTTGAGGTGGGTTTAAGAGGAGAATGCTTGCATATGCAGCTGCAAATGGTAATTCTGACACATAGCGTAAGCCACATACAGGCACAAACATGAGCTGCTGTGCTGGAAAACTACCATCATTTATATTTCCTCTGTAGCACCTGCTGTCCTTATGTACGCCCAGATGTCCAGATGAACAGGCGTCCCAGCCCAGTTTTTGTCTGAGTGGACAGCGTGGCTGTTTGGATAAGGAGCCCCAGCTTCTGCCCTAGGGAGGCTCAAGCGAGAGGAAGCGGTTTTAGGATGGCGAGAAAAAGCGAGTGAGCATTCACCATCCATCTGCTGCCATATTGTTTCGAACAACATAGATGTATTATCTAAACATCAAGGGACTGCCCTGAAAGGAAGATTTTATAGTGTGAGAGGGGGAAAGAGGAATGGGGAGGGGCTCTTTGAGGTTTGCTATTGCTAAATTGGGGCTTTGAGGACACACACACATACACACACACGCGCACATACACACACACACACACACACACGCACATACACACACACACACACACACACACACACACAGACACACAGACACACACGCATGCTGCAGGAGACACAGCACACCGACAGCCCCAGAGCACCAGTGTCACATTCGCTCATCCAGACGTGTGACGCAGCAGCAGCTCTCTGTCATGAGCAGCACCTAGCGTCCTTAGCAGAGGACGCCACGCCACAGAGCAGCACCTAGCGTCCTTAGCAGAGGACGCCACGCCACACAGCAGCACCTAGCGTCCTTAGCAGAGGACGCCACGCCACACAGCAGCACCTAGCGTCCTTAGCAGAGGACGCCACGCCACACAGCAGCACCTAGCGTCCTTAGCAGAGGACACCACGCCACACAGCAGCACCTAGCGTCCTTAGCAGAGGTCGCCACGCCACACAGCCTCCTGTGTCTCATCATCCTCAGATTCTTCCGTGTTTCATCTTTCATCAGATACGGAGATGGGTGGAGCTTTTAAGGGTGAATTTTTTATGAATATTCAAAAAGAATGTGTTCTACAGCAATGCAAGATTCTAAAATTCCGCATTGTAGTTTGTGGAGCCCAACATTCCTCAGAACTTTAATCCTCCCAACATTCCTATCACAACGGTTAATGGTACACCCTGTTAATGAACAGCCAAAGCCAGTGAGCATACTTTAGCAGAGTGATGGACCTCCATGCAGATACAGGAAGGTTATGTTCAGAACTAGGGGATGTGGTTCACTGTGTGCTCACACCAAGAGGATATATCGCATGTGGGAGATGAGGAAGAATAGCCCTTGGAAGAGTTTCTGTTTCACATGGACACCAAACTGCTTTCAGATGCTTTCAGTTAATGATTTATACTAATTTTACATATATCCTTTTAAGCATTGATACTTACTTTATGCTAATGATTTACCTTTAATTACTCATTTATACTTATTTTATGCTTTCTTATGCTTTTATGTCTTTTTTGTACCAAATACTTATTTGTTATGTCTGTTTTGTACTTTTAGATATTGATTTTTGCTTTTAGTTTTGTTAAGCACATTAAAGTGCCTTTGTGTATGAAATGCGCTATACAAATAAACTTGACTTGCCTTGCCTGGCCCAGGACTACACACCATCTCATCCCCACTGTGCACAACAGTACCAGCACCAGCAGTGGAGGAACACTGGATTTCATTTCCGCCTAGCTGCACACTTTCCCGCCCTCTGACATCAATCAAAACTGGAGAGGCAGAACACCTACACAGTTATTACATAAGATCGATATTGCACTGCTTCTAAAGAGAGAGCTGAAAATGATTCAACGCTGTACCACCTGCTGATGCAAAGAGTGAGAGGCAAAGTTATAAGGGAGGGGGCGGGGAGGCAGTGTGTGTGTGTGTGCGTGTGAGTGATGAGGGGGATGTGTGTGTGCATCCACGTGTGTGTGCGTATGTGTGTGTGTATGTATGAGCATGCGTGCATGTGCGTGTGTGTGCATGTGAGCGATGGTTAGGGGGTAGGGGAGAATAATCAAATACCTATCCTCCAAAGCCAATCACATTACGAGCAGCCACCCCAAAGAGGCTTTGAAGCGTGTTTGATGAGTGGATGATTAATTCAATTGCATAATTAAAGAGCTTCCCACACAGCAGGCGAGGCAGAGAGAGGAGAGGAGAGGCAGAGAGAGACAGAGAGAGGAGAGACAGAGAGGAGAGGCAGAGAGAGGAGAGGAGAGACAGAGAGGCGAAGGGAGGAGAGGCAGAGAGAGGAGAGACAGAGAGAGGAGAGGAGTGGCAGAGAGAGGAGAGGAGAGGCAGAGAGGGAGAGAGAGGAGAGGCAGAGAGAGGAGAGACAGAGAGAGGAGAGGCAGAGAGAGGAGAGGAGAGACAGAGAGAGGAGAGGCAGAGAGAGAGGAGAGACAGAGAGAGGGAGAGAGAGGAGAGAGAGAGAGGAGAGGCAGAGAGAGGAGAGGAGAGGCAGAGAGAGGAGAGGAGAGACAGAGAGAGGAGAGACAGAGAGAGGAGAGGAGAGGAGAGGAGAGACAGAGAGAGGAGAGGCAGAGAGAGGAGAGGAGAGACAGAGAGGAGAGAGGGAGAGAGAGGAGAGGCAGAGAGAGGAGAGACAGAGAGAGGAGAGGCAGAGAGAGGAGAGGAGAGACAGAGAGGAGAGAGGGAGAGAGAAGAGAGGCAGAGAGAGGAGAGACAGAGAGAGGCGACAGGAGGAGAGGCAGAGAGAGGAGAGGAGAGACAGAGAGAGGAGAGGCAGAGAGAGGAGAGGAGAGACAGAGAGAGGAGAGGCAGAGAGAGGAGAAGCGAGGTGAGGCATGCTGACGGACGGACTGGAGAATAGAGAGAACGCACAGAGGGAACCCTGAGACACCCCCTGGGCAGTAAAACAAACAATCAAGGACGGAAGAGAGAGAGAGAGAGAGAGAGATAGTGGTGTCACAGTCCTGAATCGTATGAATCTGAGAGGGAGGAATGGGTGTACTAAGGAAGTTAAAGAGAGAGAGAGAAAGATAGAGAGAGACAGAGAGAGAGAGAGAAAGAAGGAGACGAGAGGGAGTAACAGTCCTAAGCTGTGGAGAAAAGAGGGAGGGAGGAGAGGGAGGGAAGGGAGAGCGCCAACAGAGAAGAAAGACAGATGAAGAGGAAGAGGGAATGTTAAAATAGAAGTGTGAGCTGGCACAGCATGTCTGGAGTGGCCCCCAGCAACCAGCGGTGGCTAGCGTGGTAATCACGAGATAGCGCGCTAATGTTCACAACCATCAGGAGCTAGCGTGCTAATGTAGCCACCCATCAGGAGCTAGCGCTAATGTAGACACCCATCAGGAGCTAGCGTGGTAACGCAGACGCCCATCACGAGATAGCGCGCTAATGTTGACACCCATCAGGAGCTAGCGTGCTAATGTAGACACCCATCAGGAGGTAGCGCTAATGTAGACACCCATCAGGAGCTAGCGTGCTAATGCAGATGCCCATCAGGAGCTAGCGTGCTAATGTAGATGCCCATCAGAAGCTAGTGCTAATGTAGACACCCATCAGGAGCTAGCGTGCTAATGCTGACACCCATCAGGAACTAGCGTGCTAATGCAGATGCCCATCAGGAGCTAGCGTGCTAATGTAGATGCCCATCAGAAGCTAGTGCTAATGTAGACACCCATCAGGAGCTAGCGTGCTAATGTTGACAACCATCAGGAGCTAGCTTGCTAATGTAGACACCCATCAGGAGCTAGCGCTAATGCAGATGCCCATCATGAGCTAGTGTGCTAATGTTGACAACCATCAGAAGCTAGCGTGCTAATGTATACACTCATCAGGAGCTAGCGCTAATGTAGACACCCATCAGGAGCTAGCGTGCTAATGCAGATGCCCATCATGAGCTAGCACGCTAATGTAGATGCCCATCAGGAGCTAGTGCTAATGTAGACACCCATCAGGAGCTAGCGCTGTAATGTTGACATCCATCAGGAGCTAGCGTGCTAATGTAGATGGTCATCAGGAGCTAGCGCGCTTATGTTGACGACCATCAGCAGCTATTTTACTGGCTTCGAAGTACCAGCGTCTGTCAAATGCATCAGGCCGCATGAGAAAATGGGCAGAAGCCTTCTCTTCTCTTTCTCTCCTTCTCTATCACTCTGTCACCCCTTTATTCCCCCCCTCACTTCCCTTCTTGCTTTATTTCTCTTTCATTGCCACCTCTTCCAGCACCTCTCACTCGATCTCACATTCTCCTGCTTTCTCATCTTCCTCCCTCCCTTTCTCTCATCTTCATCTCTCTCTGTTATGCTTTCATTTTCACATCCCTCTGCACCTCTCTAAGTCACTTCCCCCTCACCACCCCCACCTCTCTGTCTCTCTCTCCTGCTTTCTCTTTCGGTCTCTCGGTGATTTAGTTGCAGCTGAAGGACAGGCTTAGTGGGTGCTTAGAGAGTTGTCACCACTCCGTGTAAAAAGAGCCCCCGTCACTTCTCCGAAATAAATCTGCCTGACAGATCGATGCCTTGCATGCCCGTACACATCCCACAATCTGGCCCCACGTCACCTGTGTGCACATTACTGTCAAAAAAGCATCCTGACAGCCACGCTCTGGCTCTGACGTGTGCCTGGCTATTTTTAACCATTTCGTGGCAAGCTGGAAGGTACGTTTCCATATATGCAGAGAGTGCGGCCTCCACACAGAACACGCGTTTTGTACAGTAATATGGCACCGTGAGGGCAGGGCCTCTGGGCTGTTTGCAGCACGCGTATGCTAGCCCCCCCCTTCAAACATGGCATCACATGGACATATTATTCAACTATGCTGATCTTTTGCCTAGTCTACCTTTCTAGTTCTTTCTCTGCTTCTCTCGCTCCAAAAGTCATTTAGTGCTCAGTAGGGATTGAGTGTGTGACATCAGAGATCAGCTTTCTCTCTTTCTCTCTATTTCTCTTTCTCTCTCTCTCACTCTGTCTTCTTCTCCCTCTTTCTCCTGTGGGCCCTCTAAAACCCTGCATGAGGCTTAATGTCCATTTCGCTGAATGATATTGAAAGAGTCACAGAGTTTTTGCCTTGCTGGAGTGGGAGTAGAAGCAGGGTCACCACATCAGGCAAAGGGGGAAAGGGCGAGCCCATTCAAGCCCATTCCTGCTGGGCTGCCTTCAGCAAGGGAGCACACAACCCAGCGATCCTCAAAGACTCCTCAACCCAGCGATCCTCAGAGTCTACAACCCAGCGATCCTCAGAGAGTCTAGAACCCAGCGATTCTCAATGAGTCTACGACCCAGCGATCGTCAGTGAGTCTACGACCCAGCGATCCTCAGTGAGTCTAAGACCCAGCGATCCTCAGTGAGTCTACGACCCAGCGATCCTCAGTGAGTCTACGACCCAGCGATCCTCAGTGAGTCTAAGACCCAGCGATCCTCAGTGCCTGGTAGTGCCTTGCCAGAGAGGCGCTGTAATGTTCTCAACAGCTCATCGATATTAATGTGGTTACCACAATGCCATTAGCCCTCAGGACGTGTGGGGAAAAGCACTGCCTGGATTAAGAGAAGAGGTTCTTCTGCTGGAGTTAGTATGTTTCACTCGCTGGATTAAGAGAAGAGGTTCTTCTGCTGGAGTTAGTATGTTTCACTCGCTGGATTAAGAGAAGAGGTTCTTCTGCTGGAGTTAGTATGTTTCACTGGCTAGATTAAGAGAAGAGGTTCTTCTGCTGGAGTTAGTATGTTTCACTCGCTGGATTAAGAGAAGAGGTTCTTCTGCTGGAGTTAGTATGTTTCACTCGCTGGATTAAGAGAAGAGGTTCTTCTGCTGGAGTTAGTACTTTTCACTGGCTAGATTAAGAGAAGAGGTTCTTCTGCTGGAGTTAGTACGTTTCACTCGCTGGATTAAGAGAAGAGGTTCTTCTGCTGGAGTTAGTATGTTTCACTCGCTGGATTAAGAGAAGAGGTTCTTCTGCTGGAGTTAGTATGTTTCACTCGCTGGATTAAGAGAAGAGGTTCTTCTGCTGGAGTTAGTACGTTTCACTGGCTAGATTAAGAGAAGAGGTTCTTCTGCTGGAGTTAGTACTTTTCACTGGCTAGATTAAGAGAAGAGGTTCTTCTGCTGGAGTTAGTACTTTTCACTGGCTGGATTAAGAGAAGAGGTTCTTCTGCTGGAGTTAGTACTTTTCACTGGCTGGATTAAGAGAAGAGGTTCTTCTGCTGGAGTTAGTATGTTTCACTGGCTGGCAGGTTTTCTGGAACGAATATAGCAATACACTGAATTCATACAAGGAGCCCAAATGTGTTATGTACTAGGGGGCGTGGGCTTGTTATGTGGCCCAGTGTCATGTGGCCACATGAATCTCACACACATCACAGGGGCATTTACAGTAATTAGGCGTTCCTTCATATCACTCCACATCGTTCCAGTGTCCTGCGTTACACAAAAGCGGTTTTGTTGTGTGCGTGTGTGTGTGTGTGTGCGTGTGTCTGTGTGTGTGCATGTGTGTGTGTGTG
>CM050212.1:5012500-5105000 GCA_027475355.1 Coilia nasus | reverse complement strand
TGTGTGTGAATGGTGGGGGGTTGGTTGTTTGTGTGTGTGTGTGTGTGTGTGTGTGTGTGAGTGTTCATGTGTGTGTGCATGGTGGGGGGTTGGTTGTGTGTGTGTGTGTGTGTGTGAGTGTGTGTGAATGGGGGGGGGGGGGTTGGTTGTGTGTGTGTGTGTGTGTGCGCGCGCACGAGTGTGTGTGCATATGTTCACAAATCCAAATGTTGCTTTATGTGCTGCTGTTCCCTGTGTGCCTGTCTGTTTTTCTCTCTCTCTCTCTCTCCCTCCGCCAAGCTCCCTCTTGTTCTCTCTTTTTCGCTCCGTCTCTCTCTTGCTCTTCTTCTCTCTCTCTCTCTCCCTCCGCCAAGCTCCCTCTTGTTCTCTCTCTCTCTCCCTCCGCCAAGCTCCCTGTTGTTCTCCGTTTCTGTCTCCCTGTGCCAAGCTGGCTGCTCCCTGTGCTACTGTGGTTGTGGAGCTTTACAACTCTCTCTCAGCCAGCAGCTAGCCAAGGCACTGTCTCAAAAGTGCACACAGCAGCAAAAACGTAGAAACCCCTTAGAATGGGTCATGTTCAAGGATGCAGTGGAGGATAAGTGCAAGTAAATGGAGTTTACTCACCTTTCAAATATCAGAAAAAGAGTTTATCCACCTCTCAACAGAGTTTATGCACCTATTCAGTTTATTGACTCTATAGTTGAATTTATGTACCAAACAGAATTTGTAACATTCCAGAATCACACAATGTCATCTATATGTGCACTAGTGACTATTACAGTTTTTCTCAAATGCTAAAACTCAATTTCTGAAACCATGCAGGATTTTCTCAAAACTGTAAACACAAACTCCAATTGTCCAAAAGCATTTCCCAAAACTCCAGACTCTTGTTGCAAAAGCAAACTATTGCCTCAAAACAGTTTTATGTGTGCTCAAAACCAAACTCCATTCTCAAATCAGAAACAATAGCCGCATTCCCATTCCAGGGGCCGGCCGGCCCGGGCCTTTAGGGGCCACCCTCGATGCTTGTAGCCCCAGGGCACTAGCCCCATGACCTGAGAGCTGTTGTGTTCACACTCCCTGGCTACTAGACCCTCTGGGTTACGCCCTCGTTTGCGAAAACGTCACTGATACAGCCCATTTTCATGCAGGATAGGCGGGCAATTCGGTAGCATCAGTAGAAGAAAGAAGAGGATTATACAACTACTGCCGATATCTCTGACTGAAAATACTTCTTTGGAGGATAATAGATGCCATGGAACCTCTGCTGGTGCAGATCGTCCTCCGTGTTGTTCATGTTCAAATATATTTCTATATATTACTATAGGCTATAAAGCAAAAATACACCGTCCTTATGTTTTAATGGAACAAGACCGACGGCCACGGAGCGTCAAATGCTTGTTAGGGAATGCGTCTCACATTCGGATATTTCCACACAGTGCTGCCAACAAAACGTAGCCAAGTGACACAATTTACTGCTACTTTAAGGTATAACAAACAGCCCGAAAACAGTTAATTTTAATACTAATTAGATCAACAACTTGCAATTTTTATCAGCCAAATATGAGCTAGGTCATCTATATTGCATTACTTTTGTTTACTGATGGCAACGGTTGCTAAAGGAAGAAAAGTCTTGTTTTAAACCAACGGTACCACTACCGTCAGCCCAAACGGTCAGAAATGGCAAATATATATGAATTTAATAGAAAAACAAGTGATATTGACCTATTGGCTTGACACACACGTTGAGAACAGTTAACTGCGAAGTCACCGCGGAGAACCACGTTACCATGCACAAGGCATGTAAAGGAGAGACACTGAAGTTGGGACTTTATGCCGGCAGCTGCACACGTCAGCACTGCGAAACTGCATTAAAAAGTAGCCTAAAAAGACACAAGGCAATGTTATAGGCCTAGTCATTTGTTTCCTCCAATTAATTTGACAAGGAGTCATTTAATCCACCGCATCACGGTGGGCAATTGAAATGTTACCAGCCAAGCATTCACCACCAGCCACGAGACATACAGAGAATGTAGGATTAAGCTCGTAAAAACAATTCAGATTTATTTTATGTGGGGAAGGGGGATTGGTTTGTTATACCATGTCTTTATATCCGTAGTTTTTTATGCTTCTCGCGAATTTGCCAGGCTGTTGTTCGCTGAATGTCTAACTTCCTCGTTTCTGCAAACCTCGTCGTTTTTTTTTTATTCATGTCGTCTTCTGCCCAGACCACGGGGAGAACACGGATATATTCAGCTGATCCATCTTTTTCATATTCTTCAGTAACAACGGTAATACAGGTGCAGATAATGCTCATGCCATCTTCGCTTTATTTTGCTTCCAAATGTTGACGCCGCCCCGACCTTGACACCGCCTCTAGACCCCCTTTAGCCCCTGTAGGACCATCGTTTTGGTTGGGCCAGAAATCGCGGGCTACTAGCACCCAGGACAGCCCCTGTAGGCCCGTGTTAGCACCTCCCCCTGAAGGTGTGAAGCCACTTAGCACCGGTACACCCGTGTCGGCTCGGGTTTGGCCCGGTAATGGGAACCCCGCTAATGTAGTCAAATGAAATCACAAATGAAGCAGTCACACTACGCAAAACAATGGAAAGCACAACTTTCAGATGCAGAGTCGTTTTTTACAGCACTAAACATTCATTTTCAACTGAAAAAAACAAAACTACTGATTTATATGTACTGTACATAGACTAAAATACATAAAGTGGAAGAATTACATGTTACAGTTACATGTTGTTTACACACAAATCATTGTGCTTGGGACACAATGACCACAACATGTAAGTCATGCACCAACCCCCTGATCTAATTCTGCTGAACTACAAGCATGAATTTCTAAAACATGTAAAAAGGTGTTTTTTCAAAACACTACTCACAATTCTCTGCATTTGGCACAATTTTCATGAAGAAAATCTCTTGTTTTCACAAGGAACGCACTGTCATTCAAAATTCTGAAGTCAATTGCCCTACTATGCACACTGACTCATCATATGGGCAAACACCTGTCTCACAGTTTTACAATTAGCAATCAGAGCTAAGGAAGATGCATGTGGAGATATAGCAACTGATGCTTTTCATGGATGGATTTGCCATGCTAGACACTATTTCACCCACTACTTGCTAGAAAACATTGGATGCGATGCTGTGGCCAGACCGAAACAAATGAGAGGTTCTTTTAGTTCTTATTACAGTTTTTTATGTTTGCTTACACTCTAAAATGTAAAGTTTCCCACTGTTAATGAAACCTAAAACTCAAATAACAAAACATCGGCTCAGATTGGCACCACTCTAAACACATTTTCAGCTTCACACCTTTTGCAAAACACTACACACAGTGATTTGCAAAACATTAAACACACTAATATACCTTACACACATGATTATATTGTAATGTCACATTCTTTCAATTTCTAAACACTAGCTATCAATTGACCACAACTTTGCAGCCAACTGGTTAAACACAATCGTCAGGTGCCAGAACACTAAGGGCCAAAATGCAAAACTCAGCAATCAGGCTTAAACACTGTAAAAAACACCCAGACTTGAAAATAATTGTAAGGCAGTGTTGTAGCATAAGGGAGAGAAAGGGGGACAGTGAAGATGAAAGTGAGCTTGACGAGGAAGAGGGGTAGCAAGAGAAAGAGGTAAATACTGTTACTGTAAGGTACATGTGGAGCAGAGCATGGACAAGGGCTAAATTTATCACATGCAAATGACATTGGTTGACTGCCTTGAAAACAACAGGTTGAGACATCCCTTGAAAATGAAAAGAGATAATGCCTACTAGGTTTTTTACAGTTTTTTTACGTTGTTTACTACATACATTGTTCTTTGTAGAAATGGTTGTGTTTCAATTTTCAATATGTAACCATACACAATCAAAGACTTGACCACACTGTCTGAGTTTGTATTGCAAGTACAATTTTTTATCAGTTGAAATATATTTATGTATATATGTGTTGTGTTTCATGAATGTATTCATGTCATTTGTCAATATTTCTGAAAAAAAAAGAAACCCAGACTGTGTCATTAGAAAAGTCAGAATGTTACAGAAGTGTTTAGGATTGATTACCATTGTGTGTAACTCACTCAAACACAAACAGATCATATGAATCATGTGTGTGCGATTTGGCAACAAAATAGCATTTTTACAAATAAGTGTATAGTTTTGGAAGAAGAATAACATTTTGCAATAGATCTGGGGTGTTCTGTTCATCTAGTGTATGGTTATCCTAACTGTGTGTAGTGTTTAGACAAAATGGGCCTAGTTTTTTTAATTGGGTTTAAGCAATCGTAAAAAACTGTAATGTCTATTCATATGATGGTTTGTGTGTGCCATTTCTCAAATAGCATTTTGAGAATAAATATTACAGTTTTTCTCAGTTGCTTAAACACATTTTCTGAAAACATGCCTCATACTCTCAGAACTCTACACACAAGTAAAAAAAAACACACACACAATGGGCAAAACCCCTCACTTCTCTTGCAAAATGAAACTTTGCATTCAAAACAGCATTTTTTCTTCTCAAAATGCTATTTTGTTGTCAAATGACAAACACAAACCATCATATGAATAGACATTTATAACAACCAGTTGAACACTGATGTGCTAAATGTAAAACACTATGATAAATGGAAAACACTTCTTCTCCATTCATGATAATGATTTAGGCCTTTTTTTGTTCAGTGTTACACTTGCTGCAGACAGTACATACATAAGTGTGCTATATTTTAGTATATTGTTTTTATACTCAGAACGCACATAAACATTGTTACAAATATATTTTATTTTTCCCACAAAAACAGTGTACACACTGTGCATCCCAATCAACACAAAGCTGCACCTACAGTGGTCTACATGCAACACAACAGAAGAATTTACTGTAGCCTATACAGTTACAAAAAAAATTACGCTGCATCCTTTCTTCTGTTTTTGTGTGGCCACAGCACCTCATCCACATCACATGCAATGTTTTTCCTGGCCTAGCAGCGAATCCATCCATGAAAAGCATCAATTGCTATATTTCCACATGCGTCTTCCATAGCTTAGAGAAAGGGTATACGCATTTGTGGATTTTGGTCATACACTTTCATCTCCAGTCAAAAAAATCCTCAATTGTGTTGAGGATTGTAGAATATGGAGAGAGATACGTAAACAACTAAACAACTACTGTAAAATAATTTTGTTGACCAAATGGTCAACCAAAATGACTGATCTCATCAGAGATTACTGTCCTTTTTCGTCCTCGTCGGTGTCCTCCCCGTCCTCCTCCTCTTACTCTCACTCCTCTAGCTGTGGCTCTGCCTCTTCCAAAGCTCTGATAGCTAATTGTAAACCTGTGTGACAGGTGTTTGCCGATGTGATGAGTCAGTGTACATAATAGGGCAATTGACTTTAGAATTTTGAATCACTGTGTGTTCCTTGTGAAAACAAAAGATTTCTGTCATGAAAATTGTGCCAAACGCAGAGAATTGTGTTTTGTGTTTTGAAAAAAGTGTGTTTTAGAACTGCAATTTGAGTGTAAAGCAGGAATTGTGTTTATAGTTTAGCAGAATTGGTTCATGGGGTTGGTGCATGAGTTACATGTTGTGGTCATTGTGTCTGAAGTACAAGGAATTGTGTTTAAACAATTGAGAAAAACTGTATTGTTTTGAATATAAAGTTTTATTTTGCAGGAGAAGTAAAGGGGCTTTGCCCATTGTGTGTGTGGTTTTTTTTTTTTTTTGATTTTGTGTATAGAGTTCTGAGAGTATGAGGCATGCTCTGTGTGTATGTGTGTGTGTAAACAACTGAGAAAAACTATAGCGATACAGCACAAATGAAAACTACTTTACATGTGCTGTATACAGTGCTGCAAACAAGAGATCACTGGGCTTCATTTGGGCTGGGTGAGGCTACAGCACCTCATCCACATCACAAGCAATGACGTCCCTTGCCAGGCAACGGGGAAAGAACCCCCTAGTGTGTCATATCCATCCTTGACACTGTTCTTCACCTATGTCACCACAGGGATATTCCATGGCCTCCAAGAAATTACAGATTGGGTGGCACTTTCAATTCTGACTCTTTTGTCATGAACATGATAAGAGAACATGATCTATAATGCTGCTCTAATTTGGTTAGAAATGACCACTCTTCCCTTTACCTCCTCTTCCTCATCTTTGACCCCCCCCCCCCCCCTCACATTTGCACTCCGTCCTCTTTGTCTCTGACTGGCATTCAGTTGCAAGCTGCAACCTTCAAAAACCTGTTTGCCCTTCCAACTGGCCTATATTGATGGTGTCAGCTCATTTGAAATGAAATAAAGTCAATTTTTACCCATTGTGCTTAGCGTATGGCATTTGTGCTTTACTTGTGATGAAAAGGTGAGATGTATGTTCACCATTTTGCATTGCATGTATCTAAGAATGCAACATGTGTTTTAACAATGAGAATGTGCTTAGAGTTTTGCAAAGACGCATCAATGAGTTTTGCAAATTGTGTTCTACTATGTGAAAATTGCTTAAGGTATTGACAAAAGGGTAAAGAGTTCTGAGAAATAATGTGGAAAATGGGAATGGGAAATGGGAAAATGGGAAAGTTGTTCAACCAGTAGGTGTTTGTGTTTTAACAATTGAGAAAAACTGTAAAATGCACTGGAACATGTTTTGCATGCCTTTATAAAATATCTTGTGTTGCACCATGCATTCACTTCACCGTGCTCACCAAATTCATAGTTTACCCTCCTCTGATTCTACCACTACACCCCTGGTCATGTTATGGGCCAAGAGCCACCTGGCGACAGGACCAAGAGACCTCCAGAGGTGACACGAAGGCTGACAGAGTAGGGCTGTAGAAGTCCCCGTTGGAGACCGTCAATGCTGCACAGGCCACACCACTGTCAAATGGCCCAGTGTTCCCCCTAACTGCATCGGGGGCCACACACACACATACACACTGATTCCTCCATGCACACACACTGACTGCTCCATGCACACACACTCTGACTGCTCCATGCATACACACTCTGACTCCTCCATGCATACACACTCTGACTCCTCCATGCACACACACTCTGACTCCTCCATGCACACACACACTGACTGCTCCATGCATACACACTCTGACTCCTCCATGCACACACACACTGACTGCTCCATGCATACACACTCTGACTCACTCTGTCGTTGGAGGACTGGAGAGTGTAATTGTATTAGGAAGATAGCCCCTTGCAGGGAAGAGAGGGAAGAGAGAGAGAGAGAGAGAGAGAGAGAGAGAGAGAGAGAGAGAGAGAGAGAGTGAGAGTGAGAGAGAGTGTGTGTGAGAGAGAAAGACAGTGAGAGAGTGTGTGTGAGAGAGAAAGAGAGCGAGAGAGAGAGAGAGATAGAAAGTGAGAGAGAGAGAGAGTGTGTGTGAGAGAAATACAGTGAGAGAGTGTGTGTGAGAGAGAAAGGGAGAGAGAGAGAGAGAGAGAGAGGAAGAGAGAGAGTGTGTGTGAGAAAGAGAAAGACAGTGAGAGAGTGTGTGAGAGAGAAAGAGAGCGAGAGAAAGAGAGAGAGAGAGGAAGAGAGAGAGTGAGAGTGAGAGAGAGTGTGTGTGAGAGAGAAAGATAGTGAGAGAGAGTGTGTGTGAGAGAGAAAGACAGTGACAGAGTGTGTGTGAGAGTGAGAGAGGAAGAGAGAGAGAGAGTGAGAGAGGAAGAGAGAGAGAGAGATAAATCCTAAGTAAGACAGTAAGACAGAGAGCTGTGGCCTTTTTTTCACCCTTAGACGTGTTGCATGAGAAAATCCTTGTATGTTGTCAGCATTACTGATCATACTATGAATCAGAGGCAAGAGCAAATACTGTTTTTAATGTGTGTGTCTCTCTCTCGTGTGTGTGTGTGCATATGTGTGTGCGGGTGTGCATGTGTGTGTGCATGCGCATCTGCGTATGTGTGAGTGTGTGTGTGTGTGTGTGTGTGTACACGAATGTGTGTATGCAGGTGCATTTCCATGTGTGCAGGTAAAGAGTGTGATTAAGCTGCAGCTACAGTAAGTACCTGATAGGTGCGCAGTGCTACAGTAAGTACCTGATAGGTGCGCAGTGCTACAGTAAGTATCTGATAGGTGCGCAGTGCTACAGTACGTGTCTGATAGGTGCGCAGTGCTACAGTAAGTATCTAATAGGTGCGCAGTGCTACAGTACGTGTCTGATAGGTGCGCAGTGCTACAGTAAGTACCTGATAGGTGCGCAGTGCTACAGTACGTGTCTGATAGGTGCGCAGTGCTACGGTACGTGTCTGATAGGTGCGCAGTGCTACAGTAAGTACCTGATAGGTGCGCAGTGCTACAGTACGTGTCTGATAGGTGCGCAGTGCTACAGTACGTATCTGATAGGTGCACAGTGCTACAGTACGTGTCTGATAGGTGCGCAGTGCTACAGTAAGTACCTGATAGGTGCGCAGTGCTACAGTACGTGTCTGATAGGTGCGCAGTACTACAGTACGTATCTGATAGGTGCACAGTGCTACAGTACGTATCTGATAGGTGCGCAGAGAATAAGCCTAATTTGTAGAGATCACAGAAGAGCAATCTAATACAGGTTAATTGCCCTTATCTGAATCCCCATACAAAAGCATCTGAAAAGGGAAATGCATGATTCTCATTAGTAACAGAAGCATAAATTCACCGTAGTTATAGTCTTAGACAGCAGTTTGTGCAGATGTAAAATCATAGCATCTCTAACAATATATTCTACTGGATGCATAGAAAACAAATAGAATAGACCCAAACGCCATAATACTTGGCTATTTGCTACGCCCAACTCACTCAATATACACAGATTCATATAGACACCATAGCAACCACACACTTACTTTTCCTCTCTCCCTCTGTCTTTCTCGCGCTCTCTCTCTCTCTCACACACACACACTCTCACAAACACACACGCACGCAGTCCTCCCTGAGCATTAGAGAAGAGGAGAGGGTAACGCGTTATATTAAGGTCCGTGCGTTAATAGTCAATAGTTAGTAGGTAATAAGGCCCTTATAAGTGCATATAAGGTGCTTATTGACATTATTATGTGTTTATAAGACTATGCATGTATTAATAGTCTCATTATAATGTAATTCATAGCAGACTATAAGATATTTATAAGAACTTATAAGAAACTTGTTAACTGTTTAATGAGTATTTTATAATTGTTCATAATAACATTACAAACACATATATTGACTCAACTAGCCCAACCATTATGAATTTGTCATGCCTTTACTCATCTTTATTGTTTAATCTATTATGACCGCCACTAAGCGGTCATATTGGACTTGCCGCGAAATTTGTCAATTTTTTTTTTTTCAATTTTTTTTTTATTTTATTTTTTTTTTTCACTGATTTTTCGTCAATGATTCCCGGGACACTAAAACTCGGGGGGACATAAATGTTTGTAGGCATGTAGCCCTAGAAGTTTGTGAGCGAATAACGCCTTTTGGTCCCCCAGGGCCACCCCCCCGCTGTGCCAGTGTCCGTCAAAGAGGGGGAGACCGACAAAAGTTTTTGCTGAATAACTCAATGAACGTTTCACCAAACAACATGAAATTTTTGTGATATGTCGGTGTTACAGAGATGTATCGACCCAGCCCATAAACACTCACTTGAAGAACAGCGCCACCTAGTGATATGGGTAAATGCAAAAATTGGGATTTTGAGTTGCCAATATCTTGGACCGAGAAGGGGGAAATTGCGCAAAATACATCATGCATGATCACCACAAAGACCTCTAACACCACAGCACATGCCATAAAATTTGGTCCATAGGGGGCGCTCAGACAATTTTAATTGCTCAGACAATGCTGACAAAAAGTTATCAAAGGATTTATAAATAGTTTCGAAGTTAAACGTCAATGAATATTTAACACATAGCTTAAAATTCTTCAAATGTCCATATCTTGGCTTTTAATTGCTCAAATTTGGTCAAAGTTGACATGCCATCTCTAAACAGCTTTCTTTTCATGTGTACTAAATTTTGTGACATTTCGTCATAGGGGGCGATGTTTATTGGCAAAGCTAGGTGTCAAAAAACAGTGTTTGTTAAATAACTCGTCAACAATTTTGCCCAAGACAACGATTTTGTGTTAGTATGTCAGTGTTACAGAGACGTATCGACCCAGCCCATAAACACTCACTTGAAGCATAGCGCCACCTAGTGATATGGGTAAATGCAAAAATTGGGATTTTGAGTTGCCAATATCTTGGACCGAGAAGGTGGAAACTGCACGAACTGCATAAAATATGTAATGCACGATCAACACAAAGACCTCTAAAAGCAAAGCACATGCCATAAATATACAAGGATACAAGGATACAAGGATACAAGGACTTTATTGTCATGTGCTTCATAAATTTTCATTTATGAGCAATGAAAAATTGTTTTGCTCAGAAAAAAAAGAAAAAGAAAAAGAAAAATTTGTAGTTGAAGGGGAAGGAAAAAAGGAGTAAAAAAGGCTCTATGAGGGCAGTTCAGGGAGGTTAAGCAGCCTTATGGCTTGTGGATAGAAACTGTCTCTTAGTCTTGTGGTATGAGTCCGTATACTCCTGTATCTTCTGCCAGAAGGTAGTAGGGTGAAAAGTGCATGACTGGGGTGATAGGGATCAGAAATAATACGTTTTGCCTTCCTTATACAGCGTTGATTGTAGAGACAGTGTATACTGGGTAATTCAGTTTGTATGACTCGTTGAGCAGACCTGACTACACGCTGGAGGGCTCTCCTGTCCTGGGCGTTGCTGTTTCCATACCAGGCTGTGATGTTACCAGTCAAAATACTCTCAATGGTACAGCGGTAGAAATTGGTGGTTATTCCACTGTCCATGCCGTATTTATGCAGCCGCCTCAGAAAAAAGAGCCGCTGTCTTGCAGTCTTCGTGATGTTCTTGATGTGTTCAGACCAGCTTAGATCCTCACCTTATGGGCCCATAGGGGCCGCTGTAATTGTACAAAATCTCATTTTGCCTATTTCTGTCACAAATTACTCCTACACAGTATACAAGCCCACACAATGTCATTCATTCAAAACCCATATCCATGCCCACTTCCAGGAAATCATTTCCACACAAATTCTCACCTCACAACACTGTTCTACCACACACTCATCATACCAGCAGTTCCCACATTTCAATACACTGTGGCGGTCATACCATGTACCGCTTTGCGGTACATCTAGTTTTGAAGACAGACCGTAAAACCGACACTTGCAGTATAAGCTAGCGACTGAGATAGCACATAAACTAGCACATAAACGTTCTCTGGCCACACGATCAACGTGAACGTCCTTCTGATTCCGCATGCAAAATCGAGGGAGAGGACCAAACATTTTCGTCCTCGAGGAGAATACAAACCCGTTCTGGATCTCGAAAAAGATAATGCTGACAAGAGGAGCTGTTGTCATATGGAGGATGACTCTTCTGGTAAGTTTTGACTGTGGCTAACTAGTTAGTGTAGATTCAAACATGCAGCTACAGCAGATACTGTATGTAGCTATCCAGCCAAAGCTAGTCATATAGTCTAAGCAGCCTATTTCCTACAGTTTTCTTTGTTACAAACATATCAGAGAAAAGAGTTAAGCTGTAAGCATTCTATGAAGAGAGAAGCTATAATATTTCCAGTAAATTGCCTGTAAATTGGTATAACTGACAAATTAAGTTAGCAAGCTACCTGTTGCATAAACTACAGTATGTTTAAAACAGAGTTTTAATGTAACCAAGTGCCCCTTTTAGTCACATTTCAGACGTTTGTAACGAAGAAAAGTGTAGGAAATAAGTTGCTTATATTACTAGCTTTGGTTAGCTAGCTACATATATACTGTAGCTGCATGTTTCAATGTACACTAACTAGTTAGCTACAGTTAAAAGTTAAAAGAGGAGTCATCCTCCATATCACAACAGCTCCTCTTTCAGCATTGTCTTTTTCGAATCCAGAAAGGCTTTGTTTATTTTTTAGGAAAGTATGTCAAAGCAATAAATTAAGACATTGGGCTTACCCTTTGAATAATTTGTTGTGTTAAGCCATTTTTTCCTTCTATCATACAGTATCGACCTTGACCACTTATATTGTTCATTCCAGATGTGGAATTTGTGAAAATCATTAGACATAAATAAATGCATAATAGATTTATTAGACTTAGTAAGGCATTGTTCTCGCTTTAGATGTGGTAGCTGCAAAAAGCACAGTTAACTACATGGTTAACTGTTAACAAGTGCATAGTTAACTGATAATAAGCCTTAATAAAGTACATTTTATTTTAATAAAACAATCAAAAAAGTTCTTAAAGGCTTAATAATGCACAATAAAGGATTTATCAGTTTTATAAGACACTGTTCTCGCTTTAGATCTGGTACCTGCAAAAAGCACAGTTAACTGTAAACAAGTGCACATAATAGCAGACCAGTAAAGTATATATTAATGTTAATAAATCAAACAATAAAGATTAGTAAAGGCATGACAAATACATAATGGTTGGGCTAGTTGAGTCAATATATGTGTTTGTAATGTTATTATGAACAATTGTAAAATACTCATTAAGCATTAACAAACAGTTAACAAGTTTATTATAAGTTCTTATAAATATTTTATAGTCTGCTATTAACCACAATATAATGCGACTATTAATACATATATAGTCTTATAAACACATAATATCAATAAGCATCTCATATGCACTGACAAGGACCTTATTACCTACTAACTATTTAGTAGGTAATAACTATAAATGCTTATTACAAGGTCCTTAATATAAAGCGTTACCGAGGAGAGGGTTATAAGCACACACACACACACACACACACGCACGCACTGAGCATTAGAGATGAGGAGAGGGTTATAAGCACACACACACACACACACACACACACACTGAGCATTAGAGATGAGGAGAGGTTTATAAGCATTAGAGATGATGAGAGGGTTATAAGCATTAGAGATGGGGAAAGGTTATTAAGCATTATAGATGATGAGAGGGTTATAAGCATTAGAGATGATGAGAGGTTATTAAGCATTAGAGATGAGGAGAGGTTATTAAGCATTAGAGATGAGGAGAGGTTATTAAACATTGGAGATGAGGAGAGGGTTATAACCATTAGAGATGAGGAGAGGTTATTAAGCGTTATAGATGATGAGAGGTTTATAAGCATTAGAGATGAGGAGAGGTTATTAAGCATTATAGATGATGAGAGGTTATTAAGCAGTATAGATGAGGAGAGGTTATTAAGCATTAGAGATGAGGAGAGGTTATTATACATTAGAGATTAGGAGAGGTTATTAAGCATTAGAGATGAGGAGAGGTTATTAAGCATTAGAGATGAGGAGAGGTTATTAAGCATTACAGATGATGAGAGGGTTATAAGCATTAGAGATGAGGAGCAGTTATTAAGCATTAGAGATGAGGAGAGGTTATTAAGCATTATAGATGAGGAGAGGTTATTAAGCATTAGAGATGAGGAGAGGTTATTAAGCATTAGAAATGAGGAGAGGTTATTAAGCATTATAGATGATGAGAGGTTATTAAGCATTAGGGATGAGGAGATGTTATTAAGCATTATAGATGATATGAGAGGGTTATAAGCATTAAAGATGAGGAGAGGTTATTAAGCATTATAGATGAGGAGAGGTTATTAAGCATTATAGATGATGAAAGGGTTATGTGAAGGAGTATGGGGCCCCAGGTTAATTAGGTTGACTGAGTGGGAGATATAGGATTGTGCTTCCGGTTAGAGAAGTCACGGAAGCAGATACTTCAGTTGCTCTCCTTTATTAAAGTCCTCTTGGTACAATGGTGCATGTATGTGTGTATGTTGATTGGTGTGTTTGGTATGTGTGTGTGTGTGTGGTTTCTACAAAGAGGGATAAAGAAAATACAGATTACTAAATGAATTGACATTTAGCGTAATTAAGCATTTCTTTCTGTTTTAACGATAGCCACTAGATGGCGCTACCAGACCACAAATGAAATGATTCACATCGGTACATAGTGTAACTGAATGAGCAACAAATAAGCAACATTTTAACACAATGCAAACTCGACATAGTTTACAACAAATAGATAATAACGGCACTCTCTAAATGAGAGGGTAAAACAACACTGTAAAATTAAGACTGCAACAGTAGCAAGCTATGTTATTAGTTAGCTTCCCTGGACACATTAGCAATCCCTCAATTACATAGCAAACCAAAGAATTATTGTACACAAACTGTCTACATAGTGCAAGACATTAATTGTATAAAATAATAACAATAATAGCAAACTTACTTGAGCATTTACGCATGGAAGCACACAAGTATACAGCTCAACAAACTGGTAGAATTTACGAGGCAGGAACAAACGGCAGCACAAGGTAAGGGAGGATTCCGAATGGGGAAAAACAAAAAGTCCATGAATGATGACGTCACGGGCTGTAGGCTATTCGGTATGGCTTTCTCACAGGTTAAAAGCGTTAGAGATGAGGAGAGGGTTATTAAGCATTAGAGATAAGGAGAGGGTTATAAGCATTAGAGATGAGGAGAGGTTATTAAGCATTATAGATGATGAGAGGGTTATAAGCTGATTTTACTGCACATCAACCTTTCTTCTCTTCCGTCTGGAGAGTAATGGCCCAGCACGGCTTGCATCATTACCGCAGTAGTCTAGTCCCATTTAGTTAATATGAGCCTGTAGAACAGTAGGCATTTCATAGAGGGTTAAATCCTCTCTACCATGCTCATCTGCTGGAAAAACTGCCACTGTATAAAATGCGGTTACTGCCAGATTACGAAACCCACGCAGCATCTTTTCATTCATTCTAACTGGCATCTTTTTTTCTTCATTGTGTTCTTTTTTGTCTCTGTGTCACCCATGCCATGCTGCTGCTATACCTTCATTTCCCAGCTTGGGATCAAAAAAGTCCCACCCATCCATCCATCCATCCATCCATCCACCCATCCATCCATCCATCCATCCATCCATCCATCCATCCATCTATCTATCTATCTATCTATCTATCTGGAAGTAGCTCTTCACAGGCAGAAAGGCAGGCAGTTTAACAGGTGCTACATTAAGGCTGCTCAGGCCACTTTGTTGTAAACCTGTCTCCCCTTGTTGTGTTTCTGTGGAGTCCAGCTCTCTCCCCCAGAGGATGTCTGTGTGTCTGTCCAAATCCGGAGAAACAAATCCGCTGTTCCCAAGGTACCCACCCACACACCAGAACAAAATAAAAACTCACATAATAGCCTTCAGCAAGGAGTTGAAATATGAGGAAGAACAAATATACACACACACACACATATCGCTAAGCCTGCTCCCACACCTTCTATTATCCAGATGCTTATATTACAGTAGGCTATAGGAGAATCCAGATGCTTATTTTTGCTGTTCATCACATTCATCATTGATGGACACACACACACACACACACACACACACACACACACACACACACACACACACACACACACTTGCCAGCAGGCTCCCATTCAGCCAATAGAGATCTATGCCAAGGACACATACGCAACACATTTGCCACAAACACGACTGAGAGAGTGACTGAGAGACTGAGAGACTGAGAGTGACATCATTCTGTGTAAGTGTGTGTTGGGGGGAGGCTTGTGGAAGAAGGACAAAACGGAGAGAACAGTGAGAGAGAGAGAGAGAGAGAGAGAGACTGTGTGTTTGTGTTTGTCACTGTGTGTATGTGCGAAAGAGGGAGTGTGTGAGCGTGTGTAAGGGAGAGAAGGTTGCTTCCTTCTCCAGTGGGACTGAGACCTTGTGTTGCTCCAGTGGAAATGCGCATGAGAGAGAGTAAGTGTGTGAGCGTGTGTAAGGGAGAGAGAAAGCCCTGCGTCGTGTTGCCCGTGAGGCCCGTCAGGCACGTGAGGCATGGCAGTCCCAGTGGACATGAGTATGAGTTATGAGTATGAGTAATGAGTATGAGTAATGAGTATGAGTAATGAGTATGAGTATGAGTATGAGTATGAGTAATGAGTATGAGTAATGAATATGAGTATGATTATGATTATGAGTATGAGTTATGAGTATGAGCAATGAATATGAGTATGATTATGAGTATGATTATGATCATGAGTATGAGTAATGAGTATGAGTATGAGTATGAGTAATGAGTATGATTATGATCATGAGTATGAGTAATGAGTAGGATTATGATTATGAGTATGAGTAATGAGTATGAGTATGATTATGAGTAATGATTATGATTATGATTATGAGTATGAGTTATGAGTATGATTATGATTATGAGTATGAGTTATGAGTATGAGTAATGAATATGAGTATGATTATGAGTATGATTATGATCATGAGTATGAGTAATGAGTATGAGTATGAGTATGAGTAATGAGTAGGATTATGATTATGAGTATGAGTTATGAGTATGATTATGAGTATGAGTTATGAGTATGAGTATGAGTATGAGTAATGAGTATGAGTATGAGTATGAGTAATGAGTATGAGTAATGAGTATGAGTAATGAGTATGATTATGATCATGAGTATGAGTAATGAGTATGAGTAATGAGTAGGATTATGATTATGAGTATGAGTAATGAGTATGAGTATGATTATGAGTAATGATTATGATTATGATTATGAGTATGAGTTATGAGTATGATTATGATTATGAGTATGAGTTATGAGTATGAGTAATGAATATGAGTATGATTATGAGTATGATTATGATCATGAGTATGAGTAATGAGTATGAGTATGAGTATGAGTAATGAGTATGAGTATGAGTAATGAGTATGAGTAATGAGTATGAGTATGAGTAATGAGTATGAGTAATGAGTATGATTATGATTATGATTATGAGTAATGAGTATGAGTATGAGTAATGAGTATGAGTAATGAGTATGAGTATGAGTAATGAGTATGAGTGTGAGTAATGAGTATGAGTAATGAGTATGAGTAATGAGTAGGATTATAATTATGAGTATGAGTAATGAGTATGATTATGATTATGAGTATGAGTTATGAGTATGAGTAATGAATATGAGTATGATTATGAGTATTGAGCATGAGTAATGAGTATGATTATGATCATGAGTAATGAGTATGAGTATGAGTATGAGTATGATTATGATCATGAGTATGAGTAATGAGTAATGAGTATGAGTAATGAGTAATGAGTATGATTATCAGTATTGAGTATGAGTAATGAGTATGATTATGATTATGAGTATTGAGCATGAGTAATGAGTATGATTATGATTATAAGTATTGAGTATGAGTAATGAGTAGGATTATGAGTATGAGTAATGAGCAGTGGCGTGTGGTGAGGTCTGTGGCAGGGTAGGCAGTGGCCATTCACACATGTAAATTCCATCTGTACATATTAATATATTTTCATAATAATACTCCCACTTAATAATTACACAATATAATTATTCTCATTCTGAGCTACAGAGCCATTCTAACAGAACTTCACATTTAAAACAATATGTATGCCAGTATGCTTATCCTACAGAAATCAGTTAATCTTAATAAATTCAGCTGTATCTTTAAAAGGGGAATGTCAACAAAATACTAGAATATTTGTTGAAAAACATGCAATTTAATGTGACATTTTAGCTTATATACACACACCATTATTAATCAATTGATCATATACATGTCACAGGCTGCAAAGTATCAATCAGGAATCAATCTGCAAAGTATCAATCAGGAATCAATCAATAATGTGTGAACTTTAGCCTACATGTTTAAGTGTAAATGTAACTCGTATTATGAATCTGAATTACAACTGAATTGAAATAAAAATTCATACCTCTACACACTCTCAATTTAACAAATTAATACAAATCCTGGCTTCATGTAGATTTGTAAAAAGAAATAAATAGGCTGTAAGTGCAAAACTGTCACAAACTTGTAAAATAAAGACAACACAATGCTCCCTCTTTATATGTTTGACAATAATAGACCATCTGTAAAAATCTTAGATCATCTAAATTCTAAATACAAAAATAATGACAACAAAACATTATGAACCTGCAAAATAGGGCTACTTAAATTAGGTAACACGACTGTAAAAGTGCAACAAGGAACAGCACTTGCAACTAGGCTGTAGTAGCTATTTTGATCAGAGTGCATTTTCCAAATGTTTTCAATGCATTATGATGTTGGATGTGTGCACTGGATCACTAGTGTTGGGCTAAAGCACTGAGTAGGTTATTCAGTTCGGTGTAGCCACCACATACCCACACGTTGTCCCGATCTTTGGATCACACCCACAAAGCCATTCTTTTCTGGTACCAATCCGGCTGGAATGAACGGGCAATTTACTGCGTAATTTGCGTACTGAGTAATGAGTATGAGTATGAGTAATGAGTATGAGTAATGAGTATGAGTATGAGTATGAGTAATAAGTATGAGTATGAGTATGAGTAATGAGTATGATCATGAGTATGAGTATGAGTATGAGTAATGAGTATGAGTAATGAGTATGAGTAATGAGTATGAGTAATGAGTATGATTATGATTATGAGTAATGAGTATGAGTAATGAGTATGATTATGAGTATGAGTAATGAGTATGAGTAATGAGTATGAGTAATGAGTAATGAGTATGAGTATGAGTATGAGTAATGAGTATGAGTAATGAGTATGAGTAATGAGTAATAAGTATGAGTATGAGTAATAAGTATGAGTATGAGTAATGAGTATGAGTATGAGTATGATTATGAGTATGAGTAATGAGTATGAGTAATGAGTATGATTATGATTATGATTATGAGTAATGAGTATGAGTAATGAGTATGAGTAATGAGTAATGAGTATGAGTATAAGTAATAAGTATGAGTATGAGTATGAGTAATGAGTATGAGTATGAGTATGAGTAATAAGTATGAGTATGAGTATGATTATGAGTATGAGTAATGAGTATGAGTATGAGTAATGAGTATGAGTATGAGTATGATTATGAGTATGAGTAATGAGTAATGAGTATGAGTATAAGTAATAAGTATGAGTATGAATATGAGTAATGAGTATGAGTATGAGTATGAGTAATAAGTATGAGTATGAGTATGATTATGAGTATGAGTAATGAGTATGAGTATGAGTAATGAGTATGAGTATGAGTATGATTATGAGTATGAGTAATGAGTAATGAGTATGAGTATAAGTAATAAGTATGAGTATGAGTATGAGTAATGAGTATGAGTATGAGTATGAGTAATAAGTATGAGTATGAGTATGATTATGAGTATGAGTAATGAGTATGAGTATGAGTAATGAGTATGAGTATGAGTATGATTATGAGTATGAGTAATGAGTATGAGTAATGAGTATGATTATGATTATGATTATGAGTAATGAGTATGAGTATGAGTATGATTATGAGTATGAGTAATGAGTATGAGTAATGAGTATGAGTATGAGTATGAGTAATGAGTATGAATAATCAGTAATGAGTATGAGTATTGAGTGTTGAGGCCCTTTTCTGTGTTTGTGTCAGTGGTGGACAGTAGCGAAGTACATGTAATTCGTTACTGTACTTAAGTAGCATATGCATGTATCTGTACTTTACTCAAGTAATTTTATCTGTTAAGACTTTATACTTTGACTTGATTACATTTCAAAGTGGTACTTACTACTTTTCACTCCGTTACATTTACATTTCCCTCTCGTTCCATTTTTTTAATCAACGCTAAAATAAAACATTGAAAGGTCAAAGTGTAACGTGATGTAACAGAATATGACCAATCAGAGCTCAGCGCGGTATTAGCTGTGCCAGAGACGATTAAAGAGTTCTATAAGATCTTTGGCTGTGCTTCCTGTCGTCTCGTCATAGTCGGTCGATAAGTTGGTGTGGGTGAGAGAAACAGTGTGGAATGTGGTAGCTTTAAAATGCCCTAGGATTTAAAGCTAAAACTATGGCTGTGCCGGCAGATGGCTTGTCCCAGCAATTGGAGGGTTATCTTGCCTCACAGGTTGACGACAATGATATACTGAAGTCCTACCCTGCTGTATGCAAGCTATCTTTGAAGCTTAACACAGCTTTGCCTGCTTCGTCAGCTTGTGAGCATTTGTTCAGTACAGCAGGGCTCATTTTCAGTCCAAGACGAGCAAGGCTAGATGCAACCAATTTTGAAAACCAGCTCCTATTGAAGAGAAATGGAAAATATTTGAGTTGAGGTCAATCTACGTAGCCGGGCTGTTTCTGCCATGTGGTCTTGCACTTCACTTTTTCATGTTCTAATTAGGAGTAAGACACTTTTTTCCACCATTGGTGGACTTAAAGCTCTTTAAGTTTAATTTTAATATGTTTTACTAACGACTTTTTTTGTAGTCCACTGTTCATGTTTTAGGGAATTATTCCTGTGCTCCACACATCTTGTTGAGGGGTGTACTACCTCTTATATTCTTTTTCTAGATTCTGTATTGGCATTTTGCTGTGACTGACCTAGGTTGAGGAGGGTTTACTTTTTGACTTCTTAAAATAAAAAGAAAATTAAGTAATGAAACTTGCCTTTTCATGGTATTGCTTCGGAACCACTTGGTCTTACTTAAATATAATGTTTTTCAGTATTTTGTGTTTGATAGGCAAATGTAAGGCACTGTTTCATTGTTAACCTGTTGATTGAGTAGGTGGTTTGATATGAAGGTAACAAAAATCCATCCGAACCATAATTCTTCTTTTTACTTTTACTTTTAATACTTAAGTATTTTTGAAGGCAGATACTTTTGTACTTCTACTCAAGTGAAAACTGGAAGTGAATACTTTGACTTTTACTGGAGTAATATTTAATGCAAGGTATCTGTACTTTTACTCAAGTACATACTGTGTGTACTTCGTCCACCACTGGTTTGTGTGTGTGTGTGTGTGTGTGTGTGTGAGAGAGAGAGAGAGAGAGTGTGCATATGTGTGTGTGTGTGTGCATGTGTCTGTGTGTGTGTGTGTGTGTGTGTGTGCATGTGTGTGTATATGTGTGTGTGTGTCGGTGTGTGTGCATGTGTGAACATAGCTGTGCATGGAAGGCAGCCATGCGTTGGAGGATATGCTTGTAAAATGAAAGAATAAGCACAACAGTGAGTGGGAAGCCTACAGCAGGACGTCATTCAGATAAAGTGTGTCACTTAGATATCGTGACTCAGGAAAACACCACGTTGCCTGCAGTGAAACTGTGTTTCATGGTGATACAATACTTAACAATCCCATAAGTCATTATGTCTAGGAGGTCGAGACCAAAGAAAAACATGAATTCAGGTATGTCACCTTGTCACCTTGTGACGTCAATGTGCAGGTGATGGCTTGTGCAAATGTCACCATGGCAGACAGATTCATGGGTAACATTTCAAAACTCTGCAGACAGACCACGCTGAATAGGACAGGCAAAGGTTATCCCAGATTCATATTCATAGTCCCCTTTCTGTTTGGGGTCCCAGTCTCTGTGCACACCCTCATGTCTATGAGAGGAAGTCTGGGTGGTTCTACTTGAACTCTGTGACTCTGTGGTTCTAAGGGAACTCTGTCACTCTGTGGTTCTAATGGAACTCTGTCACTCTGTGACTCTGTGATTCTAATTGAACCATGTGACTCTGTGGTTCTAATGGGACTCTGGGACTCTGTGATTCTAATGGAACTCTGTGACTCTGATTCTAATGGAACTCTGTGACTCTGTGATTCTAATGGAACTCTGTGACTCTGATTCTAATGGAACTCTGTCACTCTGTGGTTCTAATGGAACTCTGTCACTCTGTGACTCTGTGATTCTAACTGAACCATGTGACTCTGTGGTTTTAATGGGACTCTGGGACTCTGTGGTTGTAATGGGACTGTGTGACCTGCTGTGGGCCCCCTGTGGGCAGGTGACTGGAATGGCCTCTCTATATCTGTGGCCGTGTGTAAATGTCAGTGCAAACCTCCTTTAGCTGGGATGATTACAGCTGACCACACCGTCCTCAAATAGCACTGCCTTCTCACTGTGTACAGTCAGACTCTAGATACCCAGAGTTGTGCCTCTTTTAGTTTTAAAGCATGTAGGAGAATTTTATCAGCTTTACTTGATGATGTTGACGTGATTTAAAGAATTTAATTATTGTTGGCATGACACTTAAAAATAGAATCTGCTGAATATTTTGCAGGATATTCTTTATATTACTGTGGGAATAAAATTTATCTAATCTATTCCCTGGGTATAATCGATGCCATTATGATCATGTTAGCGGGTATAATGAACCTAAATTGTATTCTGTGTAACTTGTGTGTCTTACTCTAAGATCATAGAGGTGTGTAACCACTTTCTTTGTATCACTGTCTGGGTCAGTGGAGGTCTCTTTTGTGGCCTTGCTGATTTAAGTTTCTCTCCTAGAATGTGTGCAAGCACATAGAGGAGGGAGATGATTTGCAGGAACATCTGTGTTGAGTCTTGCTGGTTGCCTGGTGCTGCCCTCTCTTTGAGATAAGGTGTGTCCCTGAAGATTAGGGGAGGCTGGAGAAGTGGCGCCTCACGTACAGTACAATGCAAAGGGGTCAGGTCGACCTAGGAAGAAGCAACACAGATGTTCGTCGCAAGGGCTGTCTTTTGGGTGTTGACTAACCAAACACATGAATTGATTAATGTGCCACGTGTAATGTTTCTGTATGGATTGTAAGGTATAAGAATAGATGCTCTTGTGTGTAAGATCAGACTACGCCTGTTTGCTACACGACGTGAGTCTCCGGTGCCGTAATAAAGCTCTCTGAAACTTCTTAATCATCAACTGATTCTGCCTGAGTTTGTTGATACCTAGACTTTGAACCACAACCACATTTCCGTAATGTAATATAATGTAATGCCAGGCAGAATAGAGCTGTTAAGAGCATCATAAATGTCATGTAATAATAATACACTTTGAGCCCACATACCTGCCATATGGATCGTTTGGTGTAAGGTGGCAATCAGTGTTAAACCCATTTTTTCTCATCTCGTGGTTCTGGTAAAGTGAAACATGTTTGATATTGGTGTCTTTAGTCTTTAGTCTCACATGCAAACAGTAATGCTGACGCTGTAAACTGCTGTCAACCACCTATAGGAGCTCACTCTCCAGAACCCATCACCACCTATAAGTGCTCACTCACCAGAACCCAACACCACCTATAGGTTCTCACACTCCAGAACCCAACACCACCTATAGGTGCTCACTCTCCAGAACCCAACCTATAGGTGCTCACTCTCCAGAACCCAACACCACCTAGAGGTGCTCACTCTCCAACACCACCTAGAGGTGCTCACTCTCCAGAACCCAACACCACCTAGAGGTGCTCACTCTCCAGAACCCAACCTATAGGTGCTCACTCTCCAGAACCCAGACTTCAGACTTCAGACTTCAGACTTCAGACGGACTTTGCATAAACACAACCCACTGTGCATCAACAACCTCCCAGTACAGATTGTCCAGAGCACAAAGTTTCTGGGCATACACATAACTGATGACCTCTCATGGACTCTCAACACCACACACATCACAAAGAAAGCCCAGCAGCGTCTGTACTTTCTGAGAAGACTGCGCAAAGCTAATCTCCCAACCGCCATCCTCACAACCTTCTACAGAGGGACGATTGAGAGCATCCTCAGCGGCGCCATCACAGCGTGGTTCGGCAACTGAACCGCTGCAGACCGTAAGGCCCTGCAGCGGATTGTGAGGACAGCCGAAAAGATCACTGGAGTCTCTCTGCCCCCCCTCTCAGACATCTACAGCTCCCGCTGTCTGCGAAAAGCCAGGAACATCATCAGAGACACTTCCCATCCCTCCCATGGTCTATTCACCTTACTACCATCTGGTAGAAGGCTCCGCAGCATCACTGCCCGCACCTCCAGAATGGGGAAGAGCTTCTTCCCGCAGGCAGTCAGACTGCTGAATAACCTGTAGTGCAATATTTTGGACTGTAATTTCTTAGTAACTCAGGTTTCAAACCAGCGAGTCACAGCACACCGCACCTTATGCCCCCGCACTTTTCTGCTGCTACTACTTATATTTATTTAGAATAGTCTTTTGTTTACAAATCATACCACTAGCCTTGCTGCTATTATTTTTATTTATGTAGAACAGTCTACTGTTTACAAATCACACCACTAGCCACAGTGCTCTGCTAAAAGCCATGCCCTGTCTAGAGTGTTTGTTCTGTTTACAACTGTGTTGTATTGTTCACTACTGTGTTGCACTGTATGTACAGAAGTGTACAGGAGAGTGTATGCGTGTGTGTGTGCGAGTGTGTGAGTGCGTGTGTGAGTGGGTGAAGTAGTGTATGTAGGCACTATTATGTACCTGTCCTGTCTATACTGTGTTTTAACAGTTATGTGTCCACCAATTGTTCCCGGTGAAACGCTGTCTCGTGTCACTATGTACTGTGTATATGGCTGAAACGACAATAAAAACCTACTTGACTTGACTTGAACCTATAGGTGCTCACTCTGCAGAACCCATCACCACCTATAAGTGCTCACTCACCAGAACCCAACACCACCTATAGGTGCTCACACTCCAGAACCCAACCTATAGGTGCTCACTCTCCAACACCACCTATAGGTGCCCACTCACCAAAACCCAACCACCTATAGGTGCTCACTCTCCAGAACCCAACCTATAGGTGCTCACTCTCCAGAACCCAACAAGAAATGCCAAAATAGGGAAAGAAATGCTGGGATTTTTTGCTACTGAACATAGGATTAGAAAGAAAATACTTGTACCCATCCTAACTCTACAAGCTTGTCTGTCCACACTTGTACCCAATGGCTGTGTGCATTAGGGCATTTACGATGCATTACTGCACGTCGACTTGGTTGGCCAGGACACAACACCCCACACACGAGAAGAGAACAGAGTGAGTATGGCCTTGTTTCTAGCCTTGAATTTCTCTAAATATATTCATGGATAATAAAAACAGAATCTCATAGAAATCTATTTGCTGTGCTGTAAATACATAGTGAACCTGTAAAATGCTCAGGCTCACCAGTAATATTCTGTGATTCAAGATGCATGGCCTTAACATGTGAGAGGATGTCTGTTCAGTCTCTTAAAAGCCTTTTAAAAATCCTCCTAATTGCCAGGACTAAAAGCATACTGTAATATTAAACATTTTTAAATTCACCTGAACAGCAAGGCACAATAAAGATTGACTTGACACTGAAACTGCATGAAAGTCATGCAGCATAAGTCCGGTATGGATCAAATGCGTTACATAATTGAAATAAGTTTAAATCTACTATAATTTAACCTTCAAATGGAAAAAAGGACCATAGAACTTGTGCAACGCCTTAGGCAAAATATTTGCCTCCTAGACAAGGGTGCAGTATGAGTAATACATGGGAGCCCAGATGAATCTGCTCTTTCCTAAGAGTCTCCCGGGCCCTCTTTGAGGATGACTCACTAGCCACAGAAAATAGCATGAGAATAGCAGCACACAGCATCACAGCCATCCCAGTTTTTAGCCAAATATTCAGCTATGCATCTTTCATGTCTCGTCTTTAGCAATGGGGAGATACAGATGAAGAGGAGGAGAGAGGGACATTTAGGTGCCAAGAAGCATCTGCCTTTCGCTGAAAAATTGCAGTGTACATGACATGAGACCCATGCAGCATGGCAGTGTTACTTGAGACAGGCCAGGAACATGGAGTATGTGTTCAAGGAACATGAAGGAGGAAGCCATGCTGTGAGAGCCCCAGAACATGAGCAGCTGATGCAGCATGTAAAAGAGCCGGCGGAAAATCAGTTACGCGCAGTAAGCCGCAATATCACTGAGGAGGCCACAAACATGGGGCCCTGATGTGCCTTGAGAGTCAGCAAAAACACAGCCGTGGAGTCATGTATGCCAACATGCAAGGTGGCGACAGGTGACTTATGGGTAATGTAGTCTTGTAGGTGAAACCTGTCTGTCATGGGGGCTGGAAATGACTCTGGAGCACTGATTGTCTGTCAAGAATAAAGTCTTGCAAGGGGGGCATCCAGCATCAAATCCCAGCATTCCTGTGGTGCCATAGTCCTCTGTAGGAACTTGTGGGGCCACTATCAGGCCCTGGGGAGTCAGGGCGGGATATAAATAGCTTCACATAATGAGCCCTCCTCTGTCCTCAGAGCAATGGGAGAGACTGCACACGGTCAGCAGATCCCTTACCTCAGGATAGTACTTAATGAGCTCACTGGGCTTTTAAGCTCCAAGACCTACAACAGGGTGTAGTGGAGGATAAATGCAAGTAACCCACCTCTCAGATTTCAGAAAAAGAGTTTATCTATCTCTCAACAGAGTTTATCCACCTCAATATGGTTTATTCCCTCTATAGTAGAATTTCTGCACCAAACATAATTTCTAAATTTCCATAGTCGCACTATGTCATCTATATGTGCACTAGAGGCCAAAAAAATGTACTGGGTCTGTATTTTTAAAACATCTTGTGTTGCACCATGCATCCATCTCACTGTGATAAACAAATTCATAGTTTACCCACCTCTGATTTTACCACTACACCACTGACTAGCACAGATGCTACATTAGAATGTTACGGAGATTAGCCCATTTCTAAGTTGAGCAGAGATGCTACATTAGTACATTATGGAGGTGAAGCTGTGTGAGTGAGACATGGCTTCTTACTTTGTCGTTATGGAGTTGCTTGGCTATTAGGTTGGTGTTTCAATTAAGTGTTGCAACATTATGATCAGCAGGTGATGCTTCTGATGGGAAAATGCTGTAGTGCTTAGGTCAATCTGGGTAACGTTCCTCTATGCGTAAGTGTGTGTGTGTGTGTGTGTGTGTGTGTGTGTGTGTGTAGAATTCCACATTTGCGTGTCATTGTGAGTGTCCTGCGGCCTGTTCCCAGATCAGTTTGTGCTCGTGCTTTATGGCACACAGTGGCAGGCACAGCCCCCCCCCCCCCCCCCCCCCCCGGCGAGGCTTATTAAAATCACATTTGTGCAGCAGCCTCCGATCCTAAGAGGGCACGCAGCCATTGCCAAGAATTACAATCCATTCTTTTATCTGTCAAGGAAACAAATTGTTTTAGGGGGAAAGGGAAACCTCTGCATCAGCATCTAATAAGGTTGAAACCCTGCCAAAATAAAGACAGAGGCATCATTTACTTATTGAATTTTTTGGTAACACTTTATTTTACGGTTACTTTTTTAGTGTATCTAAATGTAACAACATGTAATATTATCTACTTACACTGTACTTAACACTAACCCTAACTGTAACCCTATGGTACAGTGTAAGTACTGTACATAATGTTGCATATTGTTACACACTTTGTAACACTGTACCTAATTGAGGGGCAGTAAAACAGAGGCGTGGCCAGAAATCATAAAATGGGTTGGCACAACAAAACATCAAGTGGGCCTACAGTAGCCCAAAACTCATAGGCTATTATTATTAAATGTGTCATTTCCTGAGAAACCGTTTAGTACTGAAAATACAGGACGATAGGTCACTCCGAGTTGCATATGCATGCTGCAGGTGAAAATGTTCTTCTACCCCGGGTGCCTCCATTTATCAACGAAAGAAAACAGACGGGAAAACGAGTGAATAAGAAAAGGGCAAACAAACTGATGTGACTCTTTGAATTAGAAAAAGCCATGCCATAGTTGTGATTACCGGAGGAGTCTCGTTGCAGCAGATGAGCAAAATATAGGTAGGTATGTGTGTTTGCTTAGAACATTTAAATCTTCTATTTGATGTGCTATGACCAATGAGTTTTGAATGATTTTAGCCTGTGACTAGAATCGCCAACAACCTGTCATTTTTAGATTTTGGTTATTCATATTGCAGATTGATGCATGATCTGGAGTTGCTGCAGATTGATGCATGTGTGATCTGGAGCCGATGCAGATTGATGCATGTGTGATCTGGAGCTGCAGATTGATGCACGTGTGATCTGGAGCCGATGCAGATTGATGCATGTGTGATCTGGAGCCGATGCAGATTGATGCATGTGTGATCTGGAGCTGTAGATTGATGCATGTGTGATCTGGAGCCGATGCAGATTGATGCATGTGTGATCTGGAGTGCTGCAGATTGATGCATGTGTGATCTGGAGCCGATGCAGATTGATGCATGTGTGATCTGGAGCTGCAGATTGATGCATGTGTGATCTGGAGCTGCAGATTGATGCATGTGTGATCTGGAGCCGATGCAGATTGATGCATGATCTGGAGTGCTGCAGATTGATCCATGTGTGATCTGGAGCTGCAGATTGATGCATGTGTGATCTGGAGCCGATGCAGATTGATGCATGTGTGATCTGGAGCCGATGCAGATTGATGCATGTGTGATCTGGAGCCGATGCAGATTGATGCATGTGTGATCTGGAGCTGCAGATTGATGCATGTGTGATCTGGAGCTGCTCTCACTCAGCCACTGCCCACACACAGCCACTGAGGCAGCGCCGATGTGACATTTACATCACATCACATAACTGCAGAGCTTTTCAACCTTAATGCCCTCGCACACCTCCGCAGCGCTCTCACAAATGGGCCCTGCAAACGCCTGTTCTCTGCCTCTATGCTCTCCATACACTCATGGTGGGCCACTCTCTGGGGAAGAGGACAGAGACAGCACACTTCATGCCGGTGTTACTGATGAAGGGTTCTCTGGTGGGGGGGGGGGCATTGTTTGTTTATTTATACACGTCTCTCCTGGGATATCCTTGTGTGTGTGTGTGTGTGTGTGTGTGTTTGTGTGTGTGTGTGTGTGTGTGTTCAGTTGGCCCTTGCATTGTTCTGTAATGAGATGAGCGTCCAATTCTCACCACAGGCACACACACACACAGCGCAGGCACACACACACCGCAGGTACACACACACCGCGGGCCCTCAGACACACACATACACACCGCAGGCACACACACACCGCAGGTACACACACACCGCGGGCCCTCAGACACACACACATACCGCAGGCACACACACACAGCAGGCACATACACACCGCGGGCCCTCAGACACACACACACACACACACACTGCGGGCCCTCAGACACACACACACACACACACCGTGGGCCCTCAGACAGCTCTCACACAAAAGCAGCTGCTGCTGTGATTACGGAATTAGAGCTCTGCTGGTAAGCTGCTACACACAGGGCAGGCTGTGTGTGTGTGTGTGTGTGTGTGTGTGTGTGTGTGTGTGTGGGTGTGTGTGTGGAAAGAGCACACAGATTGCCCGCGTTATTGCAATGATCCTCCTGACAGCTGGCTGTGCGATGACTGCTGTGACAAAGGCACGTAGAGGATAGCGGTGCTGTGACAAAGGCACATACAGGATAGCGGTGCTGTGACAAAGGCACGTAGATAGCGGTGCTGTGACAAAGGCACATAGAGGACACATAGAGGATAGCGGTGCTGTGACAAAGGCACGTAGAGGACACATAGAGGATAGCGGTGCTGTGACAAAGGCACGTAGAGGACACATAGAGGATTGCGGTGCTGTGACAAAGGCACGTAGAGGACACATAGAGGATAGCGGTGCTGTGACAAAGGCACGTAGAGGATAGCGGTGCTGTGACAAAGGCACGTAGATAGCGGTGCTGTGACAAAGGCACGTAGATAGCGGTGCTGTGACAAAGGCACATAGAGGATAGCGGTGCTGTGACTGGGGTTTGAAGATTTCAAACAAACATGTGGTGATTCCTCTGGCACTGGTATGGCATTCAAATATTCACTGCAGGCGGCGTGTTTGTTTATCACCATGTGTGTGCGTTTGGTCAAAGTAGCGTTTGATGAGAAACAACGTGAGGCCGCTATCTGCTCGTCACGTCCCCTACCCCCCGGAGGACCCAAACGCACCAATCAAAAGGCACACATGACCTCTGACAGACAGTGAGGAAACTAAGTTGGCTTATATCACCACTAACTTCAAAAAACGTCACTTAATTTCTGTCGGAATAAAGTAATATGAAGTATCTCTCTACTCTCTAATCTACTTCTCCACTCTACTACTGTACTGTACTGTACGAAGTGTATCACACCAGGGAGAGGAAGACAAGCATCAGTAGTGTTGTCTGTAAAGATTCTCAATCATCCAGGTCATAGTAGTCAAAAAAGCGAAGTTGTATGCCACTGACTTCTTTTGAAGCTTGAAGACGTTTCACCTTACAACCAAAAGGCTTCTTCAGTTCAGATGCCACCGCAGTCAAAGGATGAGGCCAATGCACCCATCCCAAATCCACCAGCCAGCATCTTACCAAAGCGTGACCGTAGATGTGTCAGTAGGTGGAACTAGCTACCATGTTTATCTGATAAAGACCCTGAGAGAGCTGGGGAACTGAAGAAGCCTTTTGCACTGGTGCTGTTATGGGCCTACAGGCGTCCTGGTGCTGTTATGGCGCTACAGGTGCTGTTATGGGCCTACAGCCGCTCCTGGCGCTGTTATGGGGCTACAGGTGCTGTTATGGGCCTACAGGCGCTCCTGGCGCTGTTATGGGCCTACAGGCGCTCCTGGTGCTGTTATGGGCCTACAGGCGCTCCTGGTGCTGTTATGGGCCTACAGGCGCTGTTATGGGGCTACAGGCGCTTCTGGTGCTGAACAGCATGAGTCACTACCGCCACAACACAACACCCCGCTGAGTAGTGACTCTCTGGGGTCACTCAGGAAGCACATCAGAGCAGGGGGCGGGGCCTGTCAGAACAGGGAGGCGGGGCCTGTCAGAGCAGGGAGGCGGGCCTGTCAGAACAGAGGGCGGGGTCTGTCAGAACAGGGGGCAGGGCCTGCCAGAGGGACGGGGGCGGAAGGATCGCGCAAGGGGAGAAGAGGAGAGAAGAGGAGAGGAGAGAAGAGGGAGGAACAGGTGTGGAGGGGAGAGGAGTGTGTGAGTGTGTGAAAAAGAGGGGTGAGGAGGAGTCCGTATAGAGAGGAGGAAAGAGGAGTGGAGGGGGAGAAGGAGTGAAGTGGGAGAGGAGGAGTGCAGGGGAGAAGAGAGCAATGGGTGGAGAGGGTGGAGGTGTGTGGGTTCAGGAGAGCGGGGGGCAACGCTTTAGACAGGTGACAGTTCTGAAGTTTTCTTAAGAGGAGAGAGAGATGGACACTGGAGTGTGTTGTTTTCTTAAGAGGAGAGAGAGATGGAGACTGGAGTGTGTTGTTTTCTTAAGAGGAGAGAGAGATGGAGACTGGAGTGTGTTGTTTTCTTAAGAGGAGAGAGAGATGGAGACTGGAGTGTGTTGTTTTCTTAAGAGGAGAGAGAGATGGACACTGGAGTGTGTTGTTTTCTTAAGAGGAGAGAGAGATGGAGACTGGAGTGTGTTGTTTTCTTAAGAGGAGAGAGAGATGGACACTGGAGTGTAATGTTACAGCTGCCAGGTGTATGGGTGCTCACACTGATGAGACAGGGGTCGTGGGGAGAGAAGAAAATCAGCATCAGCCACACCTGTGTTTTTCTATTTCAAGTGCAGAGTGTGAGTGTGTGTGTGTGTGTGTGTGTTTGGGGGGGGGGGGTACTTTGACAGATCAGCCATCAACGTATCTTAACAGACAAACCATCATCGGGAAAGTATTTCATTTCACTGACAATAGGATGCAAACTAAAACAGATTGGCCTGGGAGGAAGAGCAAGGAGATAAAAGTGGATTTTAAAATGGCATCATTATCCCACAAGACCAACACACACATACCAACACACACACTTATCACACGCGCACAAACACACACACACACACACACACACACTTATCACACGCGCACAAACACACACACACATACACACACACACACACACACACACACACATACCAACACACACACTTATCAAATGGCATCATTATCCCACAAGACCAAAACTCACATACCAACACACACACTTATCACACACGCGCAAACACACACACACACACTTATCACACGCGCACAAACACACACACACACACACACACATACCAACACACACACTTATCAAATGGCATCATTATCCCACAAGACCAAAACTCACAGCATTTTTGGAGCTGAATAAACTGTAGCCCATCCTAGTGCACATGACTTGTAAGAAATATAACATGGTGGCTGAGAAAGCAAATTGCAGCTGAGCTACTATTTTCATCAACATAAGGTCTATGCACTTTTTAGATTCTCCTACTAAGCATTTTACAATGTTTATTCACTTGAATCTGTCATTCTGCTGTGCTCAATGCCAACAAGGGAATGAGCAACTACCAGGCCAGGTCAATACGCCAGTCTTTATGCTGACGTGGAATGGGGCCATTCTTGCCTCAAATTGTTTTGAAATCATCTCAGACCAAACACGAGTCGCGAGCCACCCTGTCTGTCTGTCTGCCTGCCTGCCTGTGTGTCTGTCTGCCTGCCTGCCTGCCTGCCTGCCTGCCTGCCTGTCTGTCTGTCTGCCTGCCTGCCTGTCTGCCTGTCTGCCTTCCTGCCTGCCTGCCTGCCTGCCTGTCTGTCTGCTTGCCTGCCTGCCTGCCTGCCTGTCTGTCTGTCTGTCTGCCTGTCTGTCTGTCTGTCTGCCTGCCTGCCTGTCTGTCTGTCTGTCTGTCTGTCTGTCTATCTGCCTGCCTGTCTGCCTGCCTGCCTATCTGCCTGTCTTCCTGCCTGTCTGTCTGCCTATCTGCCAGTGTTTGATTGGTGGCTGACGTGCCCCCACTGGCCCTACGGCACAGGTGACATATAAAGCCTAACTAACCCTAACCCTAGCCCTAATGCGCGCACACACACACACACACACACACATACATACCAACACACACACACACACACATACCAACACACACACTTATCACACGCGCAAAAACACACACACACACACACACACACATACCAACACACACACTTATCACATGTGCACACACACACACACACATACACATACACATACGCATACACATACAGATACACATACACACACACACACACACACACACACACACACATACACACATACACATAGACACACACATAGACACACACATAGACACACACATACGCATACACACACACACACACACACACACACACACACACACACACATACGCATACACACACACACACACATACGCACACACACACACATACACACACATACACACATATACACGCGTACACACACCTACACACACCTACACACACACATACACATACACACACCTTCACACATATACACATACACACATACACACACATACACACACATACACATACACACACTTACATACACACACACACATACACACACCTACACACACACATACACATACACATACACATACACATACACACACCTACACACATATACACACACTTACACACATACACACACATACACACACTTACACACATATACCGCCATCAGCAGCAGCAGCAGGAGCAGCCACGGGAGACAGGAGCAGCAACAGTCACCACGCCAGAGGTACGGCTCTGACTGTTAAACACCCCTATCACCCCTATCACCCCTATCCACCGCATCAGTATACATGCGGCTCTGACTGTTAAACACCCCTATCACCCCTATCACCCCTATCCACTGCATCAGTATACATGCAGCTCTGACTGTTAAACACCCCTATCACCCCTATCCACCGCATCAGTATACATGCAGCTCTGACTGTTACCGTTTTTGCCCATTGCTTGAACGCAATAGACATATGCTTAAACCAAAGTAACATAACTTGAAGTTGTGTTACCACGCCTTAAACACAGTGTAACCATACCTTAAACACAAACGCTGCTTTACACTTTAGTTGCAATTCTGCAACACACTTGCTCCTTTTTGCAAAACACTTGCTCCTGCACACTACACACTATTTCATACATAAGACACTTCGTTCAAAAATGAAATACCGATGTATCATTGGCAAAACACATCTATTCAAAATACAAAAAACAGTGTTTTATATAAAGTAGACTAGTGTGTTGCTGCTGATGTGACAGTGTTTGCATAAGATGCAAGAGTGTGCAATTTTGTCATCAGAGTGACATTTTGACAAAGGATTGTTAGGTTTTGATTGCAGAGTTTCAATTTGACATAGATGTGAATGGTTTATTTCCAAGTGTTGTGTCTTATGTGCTTGTGTGTAGAGTTTTGGCACAGCGAGCCAAGTTGAACAAAATGTGTTTAAGCAATGGGCAAAATCTGTAAACACCCCTATCACCCCTATCCACCGCATCAGTATACATGCGGCTCTGACTGTTAAAGGTGTACTTCCACGAGAAACCGTTTAGTACTTGCTCTTTTGAAATATGATAGGTCACCCCGAGTTGCATATGCATGCTGCATATCAAAATGTTTTTCTATCCCCGTTTTCTATATCAGTCAAAAGAAGACAATAGGCAGAAAAACGGCCCAATGCGAAAAGGGCCTTCGGCGTGACGTAGACGTGGAAATACATATAAGAGAAACTGACCGAATGGGCTTTAAATAATGTTAGCCTGTTTGACTGACTCGCATAAGATTAGCAGGCTAGTTGAATGACTGAACTGCATTTAGCCGGGCACTTGCACTGTTTTGTCATGCAAATATTACCATTCTGAAATGTTCATTGACAAACGGTCAGGAAGCGACTGTGCTTGTGCCATCTCTCCTTCCTCTTCGGATTCAGGATCAAACACATAAGGCTGTATCTCTGTAGACATTCTGTGTGCAGTTTTAGCGCTGTCAAGTTGACTTTTCCCCTTTACCTTACTCTGCTATGAAGTTGAATGTGGGGCAAAGGAAGCTGCAGGGAGCGTGCCTCTGGTGAAATCGTGTCGTTCTCCCGGCCCCACCCCCTCTACCAAACTAAAACAGCCTGAAACAGAAGCACTAGAACATTTTTTTCATTAAAACCAGCGCACAGGGCAATTATTAATACTAGAGAACACCGCAAAATTAATGAAAACACGATGGAAGTACACCTTTAAACACCCCTATCACCCCTATCCACCGCATCAGTATACATGCGGCTCTGACTGTTAAACACCCCTATCACCCCATCCACCGCATCAGTATACATGTGGCTCTGACTGTGTGTGTGTGTGTGTGTGTGTGTGACATGTCCTCATTAGGCAACACTGAAGTTGTCCTTGTGCCTCATACATGCGTCACAAATCACCATGTCAAATCATGTGAGACAGACAGACAGACAGACAGACAGACACACACACACACACACACACACACACACACACACACACACACACACACACACACACAGCCATGCACCAATCCCAAATAGTTCCAGATGATAAATGATTTGTGTCCCCAACAGCAAAGTGGAGTGTGCTCTGAGAACAGTCCCCCTCCTGTGTGTGTGTGTGTGTGTGTGTGTGTGTGTGTGTGTGTGTGTGTGTGTGTATGTGTGCGTGTGTGTGCCTGTGTGTGTCTGTGTGTGACAGGGCCACCTGTCTCTCCTAATGAGCACCTCCCCACCCCCACCCCCCTCGCCTGCCAATGCCAGGGCCACAGCAGAGCATTCTGGGGGAGGACATGAGGGACCAGAACACACATGTGCTGCGGTGCCGAGATGAAGCCTCTCCTTGGACACACACACACACACACACACACATCATACACACAACATGCATACACACATACATACAACACACACACACAGAAATCATACACATACATACAACACACACACATACATAAAACACACACACAGAAATCATACACACAACATACACACACATACATACAACACACACACATCATACACACAACATACACACACATACATACAACACACACACATCATACACACAACATACATACACACACATACATACAACACACACATCATACACACACATACACACACACATACATAAAACACACACACACAGAAATCATACACACAACATACATACACATACACACAACACACACACACACATCATACACACACATACATACACACACATCATACACACAACATACATACACACACATACATACAACACACACACACATCATACACACACATACATAAAACACACACACAGAAATCATACACACAACATACATGCACACACATACAACACACACACATCATACACACAACATACATACACACACATACATACAACACACACACATCATACACACACACATACATAAAACACACACAGAAATCATACACACAACATACATACAACACACACACACACATCATACACACAACATACACACCCCCATCAACCACACAACATACACACACACACAACATACATACACACACATACAACACACACACACACATCATACACACAACATACACATACACACATACATAAAACACACACACACACCATACACACAACATACATACACACACATCATACACACAACATACATACACACATACAACACACACACACAGAAATCATACACACAACACACACACACCATACACACAACAAACACACACATACATACAACACACACACAACATACACACAACATACACACACACATACATACAACACACACACATCATACACACAACATACATACACACACACACATACACACAACATACACACACATATACATACAACACACACACAACATACACACACACATGCATACACACATTATGCACACAACATACATACACACACACACATACAACACACACACACCATACACATAACATACACACACACACATACAACACACACACACATCATACACACAACATACACACACATACATAAAACACATGCACACACACAGAAATCATACACACAACATACATACAACACACACACATCATACACACAACATACACACACACACATACATAAAACACACGCATGCACACAGAAATTATACACACAACATACATACACACACAAACACACACACAGAAATCATACACAGAACAGAAATCATACACAGAACATACATACAACACACACACACACATCATACACACACATACATAAACACACACACACAAATCATACACACAACATACAAGGCAAGGCAAGGCAAGTTTGTATAGCGCATTTCATACACAATGGCAATTCAATGTGCTTCACAAAAATAAAAGCAAAGGACAATATGTAAAAGCATAATGGATAAAGTAAGTGTAGAAGCATAAAAGGTAAAAGCATACAACTAAAATCAGTATGTGGTAGATAAAAAACATAAAACACACAAAATAAGTATAAAATTAATAGAAATCATTAACAGAAAGCATCTGAAAACAGTTTGGTCTTAAGTCTAGATTTGAAACTGCCAACAGTAGGAGCATTTTTAATGTCTTCTGGGAGTTGGTTCCAGAGCTTTACAACATAGCAGCTGAAAGCTGCTTCACCACATTTTCTTCTAACAGCAGGTTCTACCAACAGATTTTTCTGATGTGATCTCAGAGACCTAGTTGGTGCATATAACTGAAACATATCCAGTAGGTAACTGGGTCCCATCCCATTTAATGATTTAAACACAAGAAGCAATGCCTTAAAGTCAAATTTATAACTTACTGGGAGCCAGTGCAGGGACCTTAAAACTGGAGTAATGTGGCCAGATCTTTTTGTTCTTGTAAGAACCCTTGCTGCTGCATTTTGGATCAGTTGAAGCTGTTTGATGGTCTTTTTAGGAAGGCTGGTGAAAAGGCCATTACAGTAATCAACCCTACTGGAAATAAAGGCATGTACAAGTTTTTCTAGATCTTGTTTTGACATAAGACCTCTAAGTTTAGCTATGTTTTTTAGGTGATAGAATGCAGATTTAGTGATTGCTTTCACGTGACTGTTGAATGTTAGTTCACTGTCAATAAAGACACCAACATTTTTAAAAGTATATTTTGCTTTAAGCCCCTTAGTCTCTAGAGCAGTGGTGATCCTACATCTGTCTTCCTTTTTCCAAAATACAATTACTTCAGTTTTATCTGCGTTCAGCTGAAGAAAATTGTGTGACATCCAGTTATTGATTTGTTCAATACACCCACAGAGAGACTCAAGGGGGGTATAGTCATTAGGTGACAGAGCTTGGGTGTCGTCAACATAGCTATGGTAATTGATTGAGTTGTTCTTGATGATTTGCCCAAACGGAAGCATATAAAGGTTGAATAGTAATGGTCCAAGGATTGACCCATGTGGGACACCACAGGTCAAGGACATAGATGCTGAGATACAGTTTCCAATAGCACAAAAAAGCTCCTTTGTTGTAAGTATGATTTTAACCAATTGATAACTGTACCAGTGAATCCAACCCAATGTTCCAGTCGATGTAGTAGTATGCAGTGATCAACAGTGTCAAAAGCTGCACTAAGGTCCAATAACACCAAGACTGATGTTTTGCCAACATCAGAATTAAGACGTATATGATTTATGACCTTAACAAGAGCTGTTTCAGTGCTGTGATTGGTACGGAAACCTGACTGAAACTTATCAAAACAGCTATTCGATGTGAGAAAGGCAGTTAATTGATTAAAAACATCGATTTTTTCAAATTTCGATTATTTTTACAATAAATGGTAAATTGGACATGGGCCTATAGTTATTAAGCACTGAACAATCAAGGTTATTCTTTTTGAGTAAGGGTTTTACAACTGCATTTTTTAAAGAGGAAGGAAATATGCCAGTCTGTAGTGATGTATTTACAATCTGAAGTACATCGGCTGATATAAGATGAAGAACAGATTTAAAAAAAAATTTAGGCAAAATATCCAGTTCAGATGTGGAAGAACTGAGATTTTGTACGGTTTTTTCAAGGGTTTCATAGACTAAGCTAAATGTTGGCATTAGGTTGAGGTCCCCTCTCTCTACAGCCAATGGTTCCAGATTTTGAGCTATTTGCAACTGAGAAGCTGTATTCAGTCGTATTGTATCAAATTTTCCTTTAAAAAAAGATGCAAAGTCATTGCATTTATTAACTGAGGAAAGCTCAGGAGGATGAGGGATTTGTTAACTTCTCAACAGTAGAAAATAGCACACGGGCATTGTTGATATTCCTGTTAATGGTGTTAGAGAAGAAAGACTGTCTTGCTTTAGAGATTTCCAAATTGCATTTACCAAGCATCTCTTTATGAATTTGATAATAAATCTGAAGTTTAGATTTACACCACTTTCTTTCAGACTTTCTACACTCTCTCTTTAGCAGTTTAACCATTGGATTCAGTTTCCAGGGTGCTTTTTGATTGTCAGTGAAGTGGTTTTTAAAGGGGCAATATTATCCATAATATGTGTGTCATCCTAGAATTAAAATTGATCATTAAATCACCTGCAGAGTAAGATGGTTGACTTGGGGTCTGTGAGAGTGCCTGCTCAAAAAGAAGACCTGTGCCATTATTTATGACTCTCCTTCTTACAGACATAGACCTGTTTTGAATGTGAGGGGACATACAAACATCAAAGAAAACACAAAAATGATCACATACGGCCAAGTCCATAACAGTTGTAGATACATTAAGACCCTTTGTGATAATAAGGTCAAGGGTATGGCCATGAGAGTGTGTTGGCCCCTGAACATGTTGTGTTAGGCTGAAGGTATCAATCAGTGTGAGAAATTCATTGGCATAGGTGTTTTCTAGATTATCGACATGCAAATTGAAATCCCCTGATATGATAAGACTGTCAAACCTCAAACAAATGTTCGACAACAGTTCACCAAACTCTTCAAGAAAGACTGTTGCTGAAAGTCTTGGTGGTCTGTAGATTATTGTAGATGTAGGTCTGTTTTGAATATGTTTGCTATTCCGCCTCCCCGTTTATTAGTTCTTGTGGCACCCATGAAATCAAAACTTGGGGGAGCTGATTCAATAAGGGTAGTGAAACTGTTCGCTTGTTCCAGCCAGGTTTCAGTAAGAAGCATAAAATCAAGTTTGTGTGTGCAAATAAGATCATTAATTAAAAATGACTTGTTAGAGAGTGATCTGATGTTCAGCAGCCTGTGGTGGTGCCCTGCGTTTTTTGGGTGCTGTAGTGGATGCGTATGCAGTTGAAGGTTGTGGGCTGGTAAAGGCCTGTCCATTGTTATAGTCTGTGTACACTGCTTGTTTAGAGTGTCTTGGGCTAGAAAAAGACAATCTGGCAATCAGCAGCAGTCTCTGCATACTTGCAGGGAACTGCAGGCGGGGTGGTGATGGAGATGGTAAAAACAAATCAGGGGTTTTTAGTGAAGCAGTTGTGGTTCGATTCTCTGTGTGTGCATCAACACATTCTTGCTCCTTTGACGTATCCTCGCATTCTTGCTCATTTGAGTCCTGAGTGACTCCAGTAGTGTTCTTGTCATCAAGGTCCCGCGGTGGCAAGAATCGGGATGGTTTCCCAGAACTGTATCAGATACAGGCATGTTAGCATGACCCTCTGAAACTGATATCTTCTTAGCAGCCTTGGTTGGCGTCATGGACCTCTGCTTAACTCCAATGTTATCAGCGTGAACTTCCACATAATCTCTGCTCATTTTCGAAGAGCCCGGGAGGTTCAGTGCTGATGTTTGGCTTTGATTCATTCTAGCAGTGTCCTTCTTGTCATGCTTTTGTACATAACAATTCTTCATGCTCCGCACTTCAGTTCAAGCAACGGAGGAAGTGATTGGGCATTTCTCTCTTCCAGATTGTGAGGGCTGTTGTTTTGTTTCACCAGTGTTTGTTGACGTACATGTCTGTTTCAGGTTGTACCCCAACACAGTCTTTATCACCCATGATTGGTTCTGTCTGCACTGTTACAGAGCGCTTATCAGCAGGTGGACCCAAGGTCGGCGGAGAAAAGGTTGCATGGTAGAGAGAGAGGCGATAGTGGTCAGCCAAGACTTTGGTCCAGCTGAGTTCTGTGCTCTTTGGTCTGAAGAATGTTCTGCGATTCCAAAAAAGATTGAAATTGTCTATAAAATTCATCCCAAGGGAAAAACATGTCTTTGCTAGCCAGGTGTTTAGACTGAATAGTCGAGAGAATGCAAAGCCTCCCTGTGCTGGAAGTGGGACACTCAAAAAGTTTGTACTCCAAGCTCATTTAGGCCAGAGAAAAGTTCTTTAAAATCTTCTTTGACACTGAGCTTTTCTCTAAAAATGTCATTTGCTCCAACATGCACAATGATGCGTTTAATAGTTTTATGCTTTGACACTATCTTTGAAATACTGTTTTTACATACAGTCGAGGACGATATTATTAGCCCCCCTCCTGAAATTAGACATCTCTCTTGATTTCTCAGTGAGAATGACCGTTATTAACAAGTTTATGTTATTCTGGAAACAAGTACACTATGGAGATAATGTTCAACAAGCAGTGGCGGATTTAGCAAATTGGGGGCCCAAGGCGAAGGTATGTATGTGGCCCCCCCCCCCATACGATTAAATGTGTGAGGAAGAAAGAGTGTGTGTGTGTGAGAGTGACATGTCTTTGCCAAAATGCCAGGAAAACCAGTTTATTCAACAGTTTCAAACTATCAAACTACAAATATTCTGCAAACAGTAGATTATTGTGTGTGTGTGTGTGTGTGTGTGTGTGTGGATTCATTTGGATGCAGTAATTATTACTGCTGAATCTCCGTCCCTCTTGATTTTTGGGGAATTCTTTATTAACTTGTGTTGGACCTTTGCGAACGATTGCACAACGCTCCTCGTCTGTGAGCTTTTTATGCCATAGAGCAGGGTCATCGGAGAGCAACGCTGTGTTCACGTCTGTAGGAGGAGCAGCAACATCTGCACAACTAGGGCCGGGGAGAGGGCTAGAAGAGCAAGACGTTTGACTCACCAAATCGCTGTCGGTAATGTGGGGCGGCAACAACACGATAGCCCCTTCATCTAGCGCCACTTCAGAGTTAGTAGCTACATCATGCTCAACGTCATTATCTCCATCTGTATCTATGTCCCTAGCAGATGTGAAGAAATGTGTTAACTTTGGCAGCGTTGCCAAATACTTGTCACAATCTCTTTTTTTCTTACGTTTGCTAGAACCGCTTGGATATGTCCGTTTCATTTTTAACTTTCACTTGTGTGTGTTTCCCGCTGGACACCGCTACGAACTAGTGGACTAGTCCATTTCTTTTTGAGACTTGGGGGTGCATGTGTAGGGAGAGCGATAACAGTGACATTGGGTTTTAACTACTACTTCAATGTTTCGACGTATTTCTTTTAAAATATTAATAAAATTGGCCATGCATTTGAAGCACTCATGATGTTTTTTTTTCTTCTCTTTTCTTTTTTTTTTTTTTTTTGAGGTTGGTTGGGGGCCCCCCTACTATGTCCGCTGGTGGGGGGCCTACCTATGCCTCTATGTTAAGACCGCCCCTGTCAACAAGTTGAATTTGGAATTTGGTATTGTTATAAGCAAATTTGGAATTTGGTATTGTTATAAGCAAAAAATTACAAGGACAAAATTATTAGCCCCCTGATCATTAACAGTCAATGCGGTACCCTTTCTGAATCAAAACTGACAAAAAGCTCTTTGATTAGTTGTTAAATAGGTTGGCACATGTCTTCCTAGGGATTTTGGCCCATTTCCCCATTGCAAATTGTTCTAGCTCGTCCAAATTGCATGGATGCTGAGCATAGACATTTGCCACAGACTCTCAATGGGATTGTGGACTGGACTCTGAGCGGGCCATTTCAGTATCATAGTTTTAGTATCCTTGAAGACCTTCTGAACTAATTTAGATGTATGCTTTGGGTTATTATGTTGCTGGAAGACCCAGGAATCCAAACCCAGACCCATGCTCCCTGTGTCTGAGGCTGCAAAACAGCCGAACACCTTAATGCTCCCACCATCATGTGTAACTGTGGGAACTGTGCTTAGTCTCATTAGACCAAAGAAGCCCTGGACACCTGCCTGGATGATTGCTGTTGACCTGGCCTCATCTAGAGTTTTCTTTTCAAGAAAAACAATTGTGAGGGCTTGTCATCATATTGGGCTTTGGCGCCATCATCACAGTAGTGCCCCTTTACTAAAGGTGCTGCATATCAGAGTCCGATTGAGGTTTGCCTGTGAACATTTGAAAGTCAAAAAGGAGTTTTGGAAGTCTGTGCTTTGGTCTGATGAGATTTAATTTGACCTGATTGGACGCATGAATTCTGCTTCTGTTAGGTGAAGAAAGGGATAGGTCTTAAACCTTGGTAAACCACGGTTTTCACAGTTAAACATGGTGATGGTAGCATCATTCTGTGGCAGCCTCAGGCACAGGAAGCCTTGTTTGGGTGTACGGCACCATGACAAAAGAAGACTGTGATAGAATATGGAAGGAGACCATGCAGAAATATGGTCATAGATTAAGCTAAGATCTTTGCTAGGTCTTCCAATAAGATAATAACCCAAAGCGCACATCTAAATTAGTCCAAATGTTCTTCAAGTATACTAAAACCGTGATCCTGGGGTGGTTCAGACCTCAATCCTTTAGATAATATTTGATGAGTGTTGAAAATGAATGCCCATGCTCAACATCCATGCAATTTGGACCAGCTAAAACAATTTGCAATGGAGAAACGAGCCAAAATCCCTAGGAGGACATGTGCCAATCTAGTTAACAACTAATCAAAGAGCCTTTTGTCAGTTTTGGGTCATAAAGGGCACCGTACTGACGATTAATGATCAGGGGGCTAATCATTTTGTCCTTGTCATTTTTTCCCTTGTTTGTTTAAAATCATTGTAACAATTAAAAAATCTAATTTCAACTTATTGGACATCATCTCCATAGTGTACTTGTTTTCCAGAATAACATAAGCTTGTTAATAATTGTCATTCTCACTGAGAAATCAAGAGAGATGTCTAATTTCAGGAGGGGGGCTAATAATATCGTCCTCGACTGTACACACACACACACACACACACACACATCATACACACAACGTACATACACACACACACATAAAACACACGCATACAGAAATCATACACACAACATACATACACAACATACATACAACACACACACACACACACACACACATCATACACACAACATACACACACAAACACATACATACAACAAACACACACACACACAGAAATCATACACACAACATACATACAACATACACACATACACATACATAAAACACACGCACACACACACAAATGTTTAGTGACAGATGCCCACCCACCACATTAATGAGCATGGTGTTCTGCCCTCCCACACAAGAACAGTACATGTGAACACCATCACACACACACCCAATGTACTGACCTGGATGGCATGTTTCTCCCTCCCACACACATGCATAGATAAAGGCACACACACACAAACACATACACACACACAATCACTCTCACACACAGAGATACACACATATGCATGCATGCAAGATGCAGCTGTTTAGTGAGGAGGCCACCATACACACACACACACACACACACACACACACACACACACACACACACACATACACGTTCACAACCCCAAGGAAAGGAGAGTGGAGAGTTGCTTGGGTCGTTGTCTCAAGGTCCCCCAGTCAGAGCAGCAGTCCTGGGGAAGGAGAAGGGGAGAAATAGCATCATGCTGAGTGATGCAGGCAGTCAGAGCAGCAGTCCTGGGGAAGGAGGAGGGGAGAAATAGCATCATGCTGAGTGATGCAGGCATTGCCTTGGAGACACTGACAAATCCTATTAAGACAAAGCCAGCACGTCAACAGAGCGTCACACACACACTCACACACACTTACACACACAGAGTATCGACCCCTGCTGAAGGGACACACACACACCCCCAGCACACATTACCCAAATTAATTACAATTCATTCTTCACTCAAGCTGTCTGTCTCCCTCCGTCAGATCGAATCTGCAATATTCTTTGCAGAAGGTCAGATCCACATCGCATCGATACAGCATGAGGCATATAGCACGATACAGCATGTGTTATATAGCACGATACAGCATGAGGCATATAGCACGATACAGCATGAGGCATATAGCACGATACAGCATGAGGCATATAGCACGATACAGCATGAGGCATATAGCACAATACAGCATGTGTTATATAGCACAATACAGCATGAGGCATATAGCACGATACAGCATGCGTTATGTAGCACGATACAGCATTAGGCATATAGCACGATACAGCATGCGTTATGTAGCACGATACAGCATTAGGCATATAGCACGATACAGCATGCATTATATAACACGATACAGCATGTGTTATACAGCACGATACAGCATCAGCATGTCCAGTGTTTCCGGTGTCCCCGCGTCCCAGCTGTGTGACAGCCCCCACGATGCACCCTGACAGCAGAGGGCCTTCCTGGGACGGCCAGCCTGCCCCAGTGCTTAGTGCCGCAGGGAGACCGCGTAACAAGGGTGACAGGCAGAGCGAGAGACAGATACTGAGACAGAAAGAGACACACACATACAGACAGACAGAGACAGACAAAGAGAGACACAGATAGGCACACAGAGAGAGAGACAGCGAGACACAGAAAGAGAGAGACAGACAGAAAGACAGAGAGAGACAGACACCGAGAGGCACAGAGACAGAGAGACGGAGAGACAGACACAGAGAGGCACAGACACAGAGAGAGATGGAGAGACTGGTGGTCAGTGGTGGTCAGTGTCCTGTGTGTATAAAAGAAACACTGATCATTGAGTTCAGTCACTGGGTGTGCCCCCATTGCGCCCCTGAGAAAGGCAATTGGGACCAACCCTCATACATTCTCATTGCACTTCACACACACACTCATACACACTCATACACACACTCACACACACTCATATATTCTCATTGCACTTCACACACACACTCATACACACACTCACACACACACTCATACACACACTCATACATTCTCATTGCACTTCACACACACACTAATACACACACACTCACACACACACATACACACACACTCATATAAACACACTCATATACACACTTATACACACACACTCATACACACACACTCACACACACTCATACACACACACTCACACACACACTCATACACACACGCACTCACACACACACACATACATACACACTCACACACTGATACACACACTCGCAACCAGTCATTTCCTCTCCTCTCAAGTTTACACACCTCAGGGAGTCATTCAGACTCAGTAATATTCCATGCTGTGATTGGAGGGCCAAGAGGGTACTGGGTAACGAAAGCAATAAATCAGGTGACCGCCATCGCCCCCCCCCGGTGTCACAAGGACAGAAATGAGCCATCGGCCATGCTATCCATCGGCACCACAGGAGGAAAAGGGAAATCCTTCTTTCCACTTCCACGTTGCTCTCTCTGGTATTAGCTGTCAAAAAAGCGTCACGAGTGTAACAGATCACTGTGTCTGTGCCCTTAATAGGCACGGCGTATTTCTCCCCAGCTGAAGGGCGTATTTCTCCCCAGCTGAATGGTGTGTGTGCTGGGGATGATTCCCCACCTGTGCTCCTACATGCACCTACATCCCAGCGCCATCCTTTTCTCCTCTGGCCCAGATTAACACAGACCTGGCAAGCCACTGCACCGGCTCTCTGAACGGAGAGAAACATACTCTCAGCTGGAGGGGGGGTTAGAGAGAGCTAAAGAAAGATAATGAATGATTAATTAATGGGAGGATTTAACTGCCTTCTCTCTACCCCACTCCCTGTGGAGCTAATACTCATTAATCAGTATCTCAATATCAAGACACAGCACTGGCACGAGGCGAGGGGGGGGGGGGGGGGGGGGGAACTCAAGCAGCTGACCTTCTCTTCTCATCAAAGCAGTGTGGATTACAGATGACTCTCAGGACAGTCACAGACAGAATCGGTTACACGGCTCGCGAGTCTAATCTCTCCGCCCAGCCTCCTTCGGGCAGACCTCTTGCACTGTGGAGGACACACGTCAGGAGACACGAGCACGAGGGGGGAGAGGAGGAGAGGAAGAGGGGGAAAGGGGGAGACAGGAAGTCAGAATGAATGGAGTGAATTAATGCACCTAGACTAAAATGTACTACAATCTCCGGCTACCTATGAGAAAAATGCAACGGTGTGTGTGTGTACACAGAAACAAAGGTGGATGAATGACACAGACACATGGACAATCAGAGCCCTCTCCTTTTACCACACCACCTGCCAAGGTCGACCGTGAAGGCTGATGGCAGTCTGCCTTTGCCCTGTCTTTCAGCCCCCAGGCTGGCTGACTGCTCTCAGGAGCTAGTCAAGAGATACTCAAGTGCTGAAACTGAGACATTAATGCACTTCCTCAAAGTGCAAGACTGAATGCAATGTGCATTTATCTTTTATTCATTTCTTTTATTCATTTTCAGTCATTTTTTACCTCAGTTTCATGCTTTGATGGTGCTGACATGCATATGCTGAAACATTATAAAACCACTGGAAAGCCACAAAGTGGAGTCAGTGAGAGAGAAATGGAAAGAGAAAGAGAGAGAGAGAGAGAGAGAGAGATGGAGAACAAGAGAGATGGAGAAAGAGGGAGAGATGGAGAAAGAGAGAGATAGATAGAGAGAGAGAGATGGAGAAAGAGAGAGAGATTGAGAAAGAAAGAGAGAGATGGAGAAAGAGAGAGAGAGATTTAACACTCCTTTATTGTACCATAGTCACCAATTCACATCAAGACATGTTACACCTAAATCAAAATAAAAAAGCCAAAAACACCCATTCAGCATAAGAAGGGAGAGACCCTCTCCTTCACATCTTCAACAACATATTCAGTCTTCCCAATATACCGACCTCATCAAAAACAAAGCCACATATACCCAACAATTCATCATTACCAAATAAACAGCAACCTACCACTATCATCAACTGACCACAAACCTTTGTCCAAACACCATTTTTTCCCAAACAATTCAACATTGTCCGTTAATTGAAAGTTTCCAGACAGACAACTTGGCCTGTCCCACCAGAAAATTTAAACAGGTACACACATCCTTATTCTTCCATGAGTATGTGACTCCAAAAATAAACATTTCCTTTGAGAAAATAAAACCAAAACAAATGCATACTTTAACAAGTAAATTGAAAAGAGGAGTCAGTTTTACACACTCTGAAAAAAACATGGAAAACAGTCTCAGGCACATTGCACACAGTACACAGATTTGAAATATCATTCCCCAACCTCGAAACAAATACCCTTGTGGCCATTGCACAATGCAACACACGCCACTGAAGATCACCAGTGCGTTTGGGGATAGGACTTTTATATAAAGTCCTCCATGCAGGCGACGTTGACTGGCTGATGCCCAAAAAAAGCCTCCATTTTGTATCCGGCCGACCCTTTAGTTGTGACAAGTGACAAGTGATTTTAACACACATGTTATACAACACCTTCTTCCCAACAGAATGAAACCCCACATCAATACACCCCTCCCATGTAAATAAACATCCTTTGTAGACCTCCACCTCCGTAAATTCAGGTGATATTTTAAGCTCTGGAAAACCAACCGGGTCTGTGCCCGTGCCACTGGTTAAAAACATCTCAGTGAAGTCCTTCAACCCCCTTGGCAAAGAAGCCTTTAAAACCCCAAGCAGCCTACCAACATTCCTTATTGACCTTAAACCCAATTGCTGTGCCACTGACTGTGGTGTTCTCCACACCCCCCCAGACAGATCCAAGAGATCCTTTACCCTTGCAAAGCCCACTCCAATAAAAAGATCAATTAAAACCTGAGAGAACCCCGGCTGTGCCCCAAGAAACCTATTATGAAATAAAGGCTCCTCTACCCCATAATGATCGTTGCCCCCCCTTGACATGTTAAAAAGACCCCATGCCTTAAACACTGAACAGTAAAAAAGAGTACTGGAATACAGCCTGCTATGTATAGTAGCATTGTCCATCAAGGCCAGATGTTTATCAAGATGTCCACCACCTGCTTTCCTGAGAAGCGACAGTCCAAAAGGAATCCATGGTGTGCCCTCTGGAGAGTACAACAACCTTTGAAGCGACTGAAGTCTAAGTGCTCTGATCTTTGACTCCACATGTATCAGGCCCTGCCCACCCTCACACAGTGGCAGATGCAGAACCCCAGGAGCACACCAGTGGTATCCATTCCAAAAAAAGTTCACAAATTCTTTCTGAATCTGCCCAATAAGTTCTTTGGGAGGATCCAGCACCGTCACCCTGTGCCACAGCATAGATGCTGCTAAATTGTTAATTACAAGACATCGGCCTCGGTATGACAGCTGTGGCAGAACCCACCTCCATTTGTGCAACCGTCCCTTAACTTTGTCCATCAGCCCCTCCCAGTTCTTACTCATATACCCCTCAGACCCCAAAAACACCCCAAGAAAGAGAAAGAGAGAGAGAGAGGGAGAAACAGTGAGAGAGATGGAAAGAGAGAGAGATGGAGAAAGAGTGAGAGAGATGGAAAGAGAGAGAGAGAAAGAGAGAGATGGAGAAAGAGAGGGAGAGAGATGGAGAAAGAGGGAGAGATGGAAAGAGAGAGAGAGAGAGAGAGAGAGAGAGAGAGATGGAGAAAGAGAGAGATGGAGAAAGAGAGAGAGAGAGATGGAGAAAGAGAGAGAGAGAGATGGAGAAAAAAGGAGAGAGAGAGATGGAGAGAGAGAGAGAGATGGAGAAAAAGGGAGAGAGAGATGAGGAAAGAGTGAGAGAAAGAGAGAGGTAGAGAAAGAGGGAGAGATGGACAAAGAGAGAGAGAGGGAGAAAGAGAGAGAGAGAGAGAGAGAGAGAGAGAGAGAGAGAGAGGGGGAAAGAGGGAGAGAGAGAGAGGTAGAGAAAGGGAGAACTGGACAAAGAGAGAGAGAGAGGGAGAAAGAGAGAGAGAGAGGTAGAGAAAGAGGGAGAGATGGACAAAGAGAGAGAGAGAGAGAGAGAGAGGGAGAAAGAGAGAGAGAGAGAGAGAGAGAGAGAGAGAGAGAGGTAGAGAAAGAGGGAGAGATGGACAAAGAGAGAGAGAGAGAGCAAGCTACCATAGATGATTCTGGACCCCCCTCCAGGGAAGTCAAGGCATCAAACACTATGTAATCCAGTGGCTAATGGGTTTTAAGGGTCAGATGATATGACCTAAAGATGGTAAGTGCTTGCTGTCTCTGCACTCAAGGTGACTGTGGGGCCACAGCAGGATGTGCTGACAGAGGCAAGGTCCGCTGCCAAAGAACCTCCAGAAGGAGGCCTCTCACACCCCCGCCGAGCCCACACCAAGGTCAGCCGGAGGACAGCGCCAGCCAACCAGCCAACCAGCCAGCCAGCCATCTCCACGGGAACCACGCAGCGCGAGAGGGCGCGGCGTCACATTCAGGCAGCAGACCTGCCACAGCAGCACCAGCGGTGAGGCAGCCCGCCTGTGGAGATGGCCTCGCATCACACTGCACTGCAAAGCCACAAGGCAGTAACTTTGCCTTCTAGGGCAGTGTCGGCATCTGCAGTCATCTCTAGGCCTTCTTCAGTAGGAGGAGAAACAGCTCCACAGGGCCTCCCTCACCTACAGCATCGTATGGATACAGCTAGCCTGTGAAAATGTGCTCATGCCATAGAGGTCCATCTAATACTGCCCTACAAAGCCAAAAAGCAGTAACTGCATATTGTGTCAGGGCCTCCACAGCACAGAGCGATGAGGCTGAGGTCAGGCTGGGTGTATGCCTCTGGTGTAATGTGTGCCACTGCACTGACTCTCAGCACTGCTCTCCTCTGTGGAGTGTGGATGTGAAAGAATCACAGAAAAGACTTTGAAGGAAAGAGGGTGCATCCAGGATATGAAAACTTTACAACTGTACTACAAACATGAGTACACAAATGTGAATCTAGGTCTTTCATTGAGTATCTTTTTTTAACATGGTTTGAGTCTGAAAACTAATGTGGCAAGAGTTCTGCCCTACAAAGCTAAAAGGCAGTAGCTACATATTTTGTCTCAGCTGAGTTTAGACTGGAAATTGACTTTATAACACCTCCTTTATCTTGAGACTAAATGTCTTAAGTACATAAAAGCATCCCCACTATTATACCTACAACATGTTTGACTGGGCAGTGTGACAACTTTAAAGGCATTTTTCTCAGTTTCAGTTTTTCACATAGTTACTGCACTTTGCCTTTGTAAGACAGCATAGCAGTCCCCCTAATAGCTCAGCTGTTAATTACATTTACTCCTTGATATCTATGGCCCATCCTGTACGCACTGGGCTTGAAGGTAGCAACAGATCTAAATACAGTTTTAAAAAGACAGTCATGCAAGGTAAGATGGGACAGAATGAGGTGCTACATGTTTAACTTTACCAAACTTGACACCAGGTTACCTCAAGAACAACATGTGATAAATGCTAAGTATTAACAATTCATGGCTATAAAGCCCCTGAAAATGTTACGGATTTCTCAAATTCTACGAATTTTTCTCCTTTAGAGTAAGGTTTTTCAATAAAAGTAAAATTCAGCTACACCAAACCCCTCAGTCTGAAACCACACACAGTTGGGCAGAAGCTCATCCATAAACATGAGCTATGTAGAGGACATTAACAGCCAAACTGCCACATTACAGGGATTGCTGTCTACATCCACATTACAGGGATTGCTGTCTACATCCACATTAGAGGGATTGCTGTCTACATCCACATTAGAGGGATTGCTGTCTACATCCACATCAGAGGGATTGCTGTCTACATCCACATTAGAGGGATTGCTGTCTACATCCACATTACAGGGATTGCTGTCTACATCCACATCAGAGGGATTGCTGTCTACATCCACATTACAGGGATTGCTGTCTACATCCACATTAGAGGGATTGCTGTCTACATCCACATCAGAGGGATTGCTGTCTACATCCACATCAGAGGGATTGCTGTCTACATCCACATTACAGGGATTGCTGTCTACATCCACATTAGAGGGATTGCTGTCTACATCCACATTAGAGGGATTGCTGTCTACATCCATGGCCTGTGCAGTAGAGCAAAAGTACATCCTCTCAGCATTCAGCGAATAAAAGAAGCAGTTGGCAAAAAAGCACAGGGGAATAAAGGGAAAGATATAAAATACGGGGGAGGGACAGAGAGAGAGAAAAAGGAGAGAGAGAGAGCAAGAGAGAGACAGAAAGAAATGGAGTGAGGGAGATACATAGAGAGAGAAAGAGAGAAAGTGAGAGTGAGAGAAAGAGACAGAGAGATTGAAATATTGAGGGAGATACGTAGAGAGAAAGATAGAGAGAGAAAGAGAGATAGACAGAGAAAGAGAGAGAGGCATGGCTGGTTTATTTTTTTATCTCGCCACAGCCACCCCCCCCTCCTCCATCCAAGGCCCCCCCCCACTCCTCCAAGGACAAACTTCCAAACACGGACAACAAAAAAGACAGCTGACTGCAGAAAACTGAAAACCCTGAGCAGCATCCCCGCATCAGTTAATGAGCTTATGCAGCCATGAAAGGACTGGAGTCAGTCGTTTTTTTGCCCTCTATTCGTTGATGCAAAATGGAACACTAACTCGAGTGTGCGCCATTCATTATGCATTCGCAAAGATGGGTCATGTTTTGGATAAAGAAAGGGGAAAATTAGAGTCAGCCATTTAGTGAAGAAAGCACTTCTGCTTGCAAGCACACAGAGAAAAATGTTATAGAAAGTTGTTGATAGAGACACAAAGGATTCTTCACAAACAAACACCCACAGCTCTCTTAGACCTGACACAAACACTCTTCTCCACAGATGCCCGTCCTCTCGGCAGTTTGTTGAGCGTGCGCACACACACGCGCACACACACAGCCTGGCTGTAAACAGGACGTGAGGAGCAGAGTGAAATGATGCGTGGGAAGGCCATCATCCATCCTCAGATGCCCTCATTACACATCCTGTTTAGCACGCGAGTGCCACTCCTAGCTGAGACTGCTCCCCCACTGTATGACAGCCCAGCTGACTCACCCTCACCCCAAACAAGCCCCAACCCCCACCCCCACTGTATGACAGCCCAGCTGACTCACCTTCACCCCAAACAAGCCCCAACCCCCACCCCCACTGTATGACAGCCCAGCTGACTCACCCTCACCCCAAACAAGCCCCAACCCCCCACCCCCACTGTATGACAGCCCAGCTGACTCACCCTCACCCCAAACAAGCCTATTGATCACCACTGAGGTGGGAAGCAGGGGCAACAGTGTTTTGACACCACCACCACCTCTTTTATAATTAGGTTTCTCAGTGAAACAGTGCTCACCTCTGGACATGGTCAACATGTAGATGTGCATTTCAAAACATCCACATTAGGGACTGATTTGCTGGTTAATCAGTATGTGGCAGTCCACACAGGAAAATGTAAGTACTGTCACCTTGCTATGCATACAATCCTATAATCTAATATAATCCATCAGCCGGCTGAAGCTGTAATCCAAAACAAAATCTATATTAAAATACTACTGCTTTATCAGCATCACACATTAAACTTGTAATATTCACAGTAACATAGCACCCAACAGAGGTATAGCATGAAACATACTGTTCCAGCCCTTGTCTTATCCCTAACATAACTTTTCAGTTAATAATGTTTTGAAATTACATTGTCCACCTGTTCTTAGTATGCATATATTCCCCGATTTGCTGGGGTCCAATTTTTGAATCTCCAACCCATGATCTTTTGCCAAACTAATTCCCTTCTGCTATCTTAAGACCAGGTTAAAGCCCTTATGAACCCCACATGGTCAAAATAAACCACTCATATTAAACCATTTTTGTTGACGTATGACAGCTCAAACATCTCTGCCTTTGCTTACTATTGCCAGGTCTGCTCTAGACCCTTCCCATAATGCTGTTGGCCCAATGTGAACCAAGGCCTTCGCGTGTGCATGCCTGAACCATCCCTTCTGTCCAGAGGTCTCCACAGTCCTCCCACTTCCTAGTATGTCCAGCCATCTTTCCCTCTCCCTATACAGCCACTCACTGGCCTTTGCCCTCCATTTTGAGATGCACGTGCACTTTGACATGCACTACAATCAGTCCCCATTCCTCCAAACGAACGATTGGCCTCTGGCCGCCCACATAAGCCTGATATCTTAACTCATTGCTGATACACGCATAGACCTCTAGAAAGTTGTCAAGCACTATATGTTAACTGCACTACAACATCTAAATTGAACTGACTGAAGCCTGAATTGCCCCCTACAACCCCACTCTTCTGTACCAGAGGGCACAGCAAAAGCACAAATCTCTGCCTGGTGTGCACAATACTTCTCAACCAACCAAGGTTTTCACAGAAGGCACAATACAATACTTTGTGCAACTTACTCCTGCCACCTACAATTACCCTTTCAAACATGGGGAGAAAAAAAAAAAAGCCAGATTTGAAAATACCATCTTTATTTGTCAAAATATAAGACACAACATGTACAAAACTTTTGAACAGACACCAGAACCTGTGGAGAAATATTACAGAAATTAGAACCTCAAGAGATTTGAAACCCACTTTGCAGTAATGATAAACCGCAAATTCCATTAACAAGATGGCAGCAAAAAAATAAATAAATAAAATAAATAAATAAATAAATAAAAACATTTTACCTCAACCAGTCATCAGTCCCTGGCCACTTGCTGTAATGACATTAAAAGTTGGTTACAAGATGTCCATCCTCAATCCTAGTTATACTTCAATAAGAGACAGTATTAAATCACACCAAAACCAAGATTTTCAGTGTGAACACTTACAGCTTCAACACCATTCTCAACTTCAATGTAGCCATCTGTGTCATGGTGCTCCTCTTCGCTAGGCTGTGAAGAGAGAGAAACTTTGCTAAACCCGAGAAACACGGAGAGAGTCAGGGGCATAAGTGGTCAATCTGACATTAAATGTTGGTTACAAGCCCTTCCACCTAGTTCTCCTTCAATAACAAGCATTGAGGTTCCAGCAAACTCAAAAAACTTTGCACTCCCAATTTGTGCACCAAACTGCATATTGATGGCACATGCGCAGACCTAAAACTCCCCTAAGCTCCAAATTTGCCCCTAAAGTCCTCTGCAAAACTAAAAAGCTAAACTGTGATAAACTCCAGTTGACAGCTAGGCCATAAGGCCTCACACCTTAGAAATCTAGCTGCATACTGTACCCGTTCCCCAGTTTGGAGTATGGGCTACACTTTGAAACCTTTCAGAAGCCAACGGCAAGCTCCTCCAACACTACCTATGGGCACATCCCTGACGAATTTGACAGTGATGTGGATTGCCACTCAGCCAGCCAGTCATTTCAAACAAGCCCAACATTACAAATCACGAAAGATAACTAGGCAAGCTTCGGGTGAGAACACTTACTGTTTTGACATCCTTGATCACAACAACACCTTGCTCAACTTCAAGGTCGCTCATATCTTCTGTGTTGTTGTGGGAACGGTACTCCTCGCTATCCGTGACTACGCTGCCGGGCTGTGGGGTGGGGAATGGGTTCAGGTTTAGTGCTGCTGAAGCAGAGAAACACCACTTCTACAGCACATGTTCCACATACACACCTCATAGTCAGGGTCCTCTGAATCAGGTGCATCAGAGGTGCCTGCTCCCTGTAATGACACTAAAAGTTGGTTACAAGATGTTTGCCCTCCCACCTAGTTCTCTTCAAATAAGACACAGCATCACTAATTGAATCCATCCCCCATCCCCATACACACACACCTACCTCACAGTCAGGGTCCTCTGAATCAGGTGCAGAAGTGCCCGCTACCTGTAATATTAAAAGTGGGTTACAAGCAACGGTTAAACTGGCTTTTGTAAGGGGGGGAGCCCTTCGTTACTCAGTGGTCAATACCTCACTATTATATTACTATAAATACTGTAGCAGAGGGAGCTCAGCTCCAGCTGACTATTGCCAAGGTGAGGAGGCAGAGCTGAGCTACAGAGGGCTCTGGCCCACTTTAAACTGTGGTTACAAGATGTCTGCTCTACCACCTAGTCCTCTTCCAATAACAGACATTACTAATCACATAAAAACCAAAAGATAACTAGCCAAGATTAGGGTGACCACACTTACCGTATCGACATCCTTGATCACAACACAACCTTGCTCAACTTCAATGTCGCTCTCTGTGTCGTTGTGAGAACGGTACTCCTCACTGTCTGTCACTACGCTGCTAGGCTGTAAAGGGAGGGGAGATGGGCTCAGTTTTGTTGTCGCTAAACCCAAGAAACATACCACTTCAACAATGCATGCTCCAAAAAGCACAATCAGAGATGGCAACCTGGTCCCCCATATGGGCGGACAGACACAAACACACAGACGGACAGGGTCACTGTAATACCTGGTCAATCCCTCTGAGGACCAGGTCACAAACATGGCCATCTGTCCACACACACACACACACACACACCTCATATTCCAGGTCCTCTGGATCAGGTTCATCATCAAGCTCCTGAGTGAGAGCATCTACCCAGGTCGGCTGCTCGACATCTTCCTCATCATCATCGTCGTCGTCATCCACATCATCCTGCTTCCTCTTGTTGCCCTTTCCGTGTGGTTTCGTGGGAGAAAACTGCAGCTCTAGAACCATTGTGGACAGTTCAAAGCTCATTAAGAAATCAAAACTTTCAAGAGTAAGGAGCAGCGACGCAATGAATTTCTACCTGGGGAAACTGTGCGGCCGATGCTTGTGCATACCGGGTAGCCCAAAGCATTCCGGACACTGCGTGGTAAGAAAGCAAGCAGCACGCGAGTCGCTCGCCACAGTCGTTTGCGGACCGTGTGGCAGGTGCGTGCCGGAGAATCGCCTTCAGCGTGGGACAGAGGTTTTTCTGGTGCAGAGAACCCGAAAAACCACCAGAACCCACGAAAAGCACGCATCTGCAAATGTCAAATGAATAGTGTGAACGTCAACGTAGATCAATTTCAAGACAACACTGCTACTGTCCACACACAGAATTTGATGTCAAACGCTATATAGCAGGACAATTCTAACGTGCACGTCTAGTTCAACACTGCTAACTTGACTAGCTGAAGTACAGAAAAACTTCATACCACCAGTCTGAGGGGCCAAAGCTGGGAAATTCGACAGAGCGCAGTGGAGACAACACCAGCTCTCTTTGGGACAGAGTTATCCTACAGAAAATATAAAAATATACTATTTACACCACATTTAAGAGCAAAACCGACAAACACGTCCACACAGCCACATTCAAGATGAGACAGAACGCTGAATGGCAGACTGGTATGCTAATTCATGATAGCAAACACGTGTAATATCCGGTCAATTTCATGGCAAATTGTAACTTCCTTCAGACCACATAATTTAAGCTACAGCACACCAACGTGTGCCCCGTTGAGCATTTCTACATTAGCAGAACGAGCAAAGTACAGAACTACCTACTGACCTAGCTACAGAAACTAACCTCCTCGAAATTGCTCCTCTCCTCCAGCACGACCACAACGCTACTTCTAGAGGTCATGCTGCTATTCGGATCACTGGTGACGGGATGCGCGTGAACCACACAGGTGTTCACATAAATATGGAGCGTGCCAAAGGTCAGCCAATCAAATTTCTTCTAGTACAATCAATTCACTGACCTCACTAAGCAGTTGATTGATTTGCCAAATAAATTAACGACTTTAAAAAAATATATATATAAATAAATAAATAAATTAATTAATTAATTAACGACTTTAGGCTGATAGGTTATATTGTGGTTTTATTTGTTTTGCCATTTTGTTGTTGTTTTTTGGGAATATGCAGAAATATATCATGGGCCTAATATTACAAATGTAAGTTTTTGGACGATGTAATCTAATTGACATAGTATGGCTTTGAAAGCATAATAATAATAATAATAATAATAATAATAATAGTAATAATAATAATAATAATAATAATAATAATAATAATAATAATAATGCAGATAGTATGCACGGGTTAGTTTATTGTGTTTTAGGTTTTATCTCTGCTTTTTGTGAGCTTGCTGGTGTCTAGCCGTGGTTGGCAGGGTAGCCTGATACTAGATGCGACTGTTTGGTCTGAAATGGTGATTGCTTCCGTTGGAGTATCCCCGTCACATTTACGCGCGTGTTGTAAGACAGACAAGGTGGGGTTTGCGTTTGTGTGAATATAAAATGCTCCAAACCCCGCAGACCCCGCACAACACACAGACCATCATCACCCTACCTTCAGAAGCAGGGAAGGTGACTATCAAATCAGCAAAAATGAGTCGGAGCATAGCAGTGACGCGGACTTTCAGTATGGGCAACTGCGCTGCCTCTTCGCGTGTGTCCGATTCTCAGGACATCCAAAGCGCGCGCAGACACAGCCTTGTGGGGATGAAGGCGCTCATGTGGGCTAACAGCAACTCCCGCTCTCTCGGCTGGGAGCGCGTGACAAGTAAGGACAACATCCTCAGCAACGTGGTAACGCCAGGCAGCATACCGCAGTTCACCATTCCACGTCTAGCAGTAGAGGACAGTGTCAGGTGCCCCAGCCAAGAGAGAGAGAGGTCTGGAGAGGAGGAGGGCGCTGCTGACATGATCTGGACGAGCTCTGAAGAGACAGAATATTCTGCTCACATGTCCACCTCTCTGTCCTCCTCATCCTCATCGCACTCCGGCTCCACGTCCTCGGGTTTCTGTTCCTCCCCCGCAATGAGACGGAAAGCCCACAGGAGCGTTTCAGACCCAGAGAGCCTGAATTTCGTCCAGTGGGAGAACTCCAGAGAAGCCCAGCAGCAGCAGCACTACGACCCAGCCTCGTGTGCCGCGCTGTCCCTCCCTCACCTGCCCAAAGTCACCACCCCCTATGGCTTCGTCACGCTCGGCCAGAGCCCCCAGATGGCCAGCGAGGAGGCCCTGCTCTTCCAGGCTGGGCTGGGCCGGCGCTGGAGCGGCAGGCTGGAGGACGACGGCACCGTCCTCCAAAGGCACACGAGGACGGATCTGAGGAAAACCCTCTCGTGCCAAAGCCAGACCCCCACCAGCACACGTGGCACCTCCACCTCCCACGCGAGCCGAGCCGACCCCGCACCCCTGCTGCCAGGGGCAGGCAGTGAGAGGGCAGAGAGGGACATGGTGGCACCAAGGCCAGGTGGCGCAGGTGGCGCAGGGGGCAGGGGCTCAGGCGAGGGCAAGCCCAAGTGCAGGTTCTGGGGAGTCCTGCGCAAACACTTTGTGAGCCAAAAAGACTTGCAGAGGCGGGAGAACAGGAACAAGGACAATGTGTGACAGGGGCACAACTCCTCTGCTCCACCTCAGTTTATCATGTCGCTATTGATTTCATGTGAAACTGCGGTTTTACATTTGTTGTACATGACAAGAGATGAATACCAATGCATGAAAAGATATATTGTTGTACGGTTGTGCGCCTGCAGTAAATCTAATAAATGTACATATATATATATATATAAGAGGCATCTGACCTTGTGTTATGACTGAATGTGTATTTGTTCTGTGAAGCTGTCTGGTTATGCAAGGACTTGTTCCAAATGTGTAGAGAATGCTAATAATGACTAATTGGTTGTATATACAGGATATACTGTGTATATATATATATATATATATATATATATATATATATATGCATGTATATAGCACTTTTCCAATAAGCAGAGTACCCAAAGCACTTTATAGTGCAATGCAATGAGTGCATTCACACTCATTCATACACCACTGGTGGGAGGCTGCTGTGCAAGATGCCAATCGGCACATCAGGAGCAGTATGCCAGTAGGGTTCAGTGTCTTGCTTAAAGGCACTGCGATCCAGTTTTCAGTTCGAGCTGAAATTAAAACAGCGACTCTCTAATCACTCGCCGACTCCTTTTCCTTCTGACCCCATCTCTCTCTCTGCCCTGGGCCACACTCATACATCCAGAATGTTTCTGCTTGAGAGAGGTGGCAGGAAGGTCACAGAACTTTTGAAATGAACAAGCCATAAATTCATAATTGTAGCATCATTACAATTTGGTGACGTTTCCCGTTACCCTCCCCTGTGCAGCTGTGGGCGAAAGTATCAGTGCTGAGCGTTCCCATTAGTATTCCCATTAGCGTTCCCATTAGCCTTGTGTTGTTCCTGGCCCACTCACTGCTCTCCTCTCTGCATCCCGGTGGTGTTGGCTCCCCTGCAGCACTGATGTCGTAGCTGCTGACGTGGGTCTGCAGGAGCAGCAGCCCCACTGCCTGGGAGCCGATGCTCAAGGAGCTCTCCAACCCTGAGAGCTTCAGGTCTCAATGACCCCGCACTCAGCAGAGCCACAAAAGTCCTTTTATTTCCTCTTGCGTGTCCTCCCTCTGCCATTTTTTTTCCCCTCCTATTTGAATCCGTGCTCTTTAGAGGGTCTCAAACGAGGCCGACGTTCTGCTCAAGCTGTATGCAAAAAACCCTGTCTACCTGGCCATTTGCAAAGCATTTTTGGCATCAGTGAAACTCTTTGTCACAAAACACTGACCTGATTGTGAAACCAAAACAAACAAAACAACAAAATGGAGTGTAAATATAAATATGCTCATTTCTATTTTCTTTTTTATGTTATGATAAATGAGGAGGCCACGGGCATAGTCACAAAATCACATTTTTCAAGTTACTCCTATTTCTCCTTGCTTTTTCAAAAGGTAATTCTGTGAATAAACGATGAAGTAAATAAAGTCTCGAGCTAGAAGCTTTTTAAAATAGCATTTACTTCTAAAAATCAAATCAAAAACCAAATTCATAAATTACATTTTCTCTGTTTCAGCATTTTGTGACCATGCCCATTCTTCCTGTGGCCTCCTCAGATGTAAAGACATTCTTTATTTATTGTTATCAGCTTGCATTGGTAATCTATTCCTTGAGGGACTTCCTGTTTTCTGAGAATTTCTCATCAGGTTCTCATTATGTTCATGGTGAAGGCCTTCTGTGTTTTTTCTAATCGCTACCTTACCTGGGACTGTGGAACACGGCAGAAACTGGCCTGAGGAAACTGACTCATCCCCTCTTGTTTTACTTGTTCGTCAGATCAGAGGCCTAACACAGCTCTCTCTCTCTCTCTCTCTCTCTCTCTCTCTCTCTCTCTCTCTCTCTCTCTCTCTCTCTCTCTCTCTCTCTCTCTCTCTCTCTCTCATGAGGACCCAAAATCATTGCCATCTCCTTAGGCGTAATTGGCAGATGTGTGTGTGCTGTGTGGGCCAGGCAGACAGCTCATGCAGGCCGATGAGGTCCTGTTTTATCCCACCTCATGCATTTTCATCAGACCTAGGAACCACGGGCCAGCAGAGAGCGGGGACCATTGTCATGCTGATGAACATTAGCGTCTGGAAAGGCCAAAGGTGACGTCACGGCGAAGACATACAAAGAAGATAATCACCGAGAAAATACTTCAGGGATTTATGTGTGTGTGTGCATGTGGGTGAGTGTGCATGTGTGTGTGTGCGTGCGTGCATGTGGGTGAGTGTGTGTGTGTGTGTGTATGTGAGTGTGTGTGTGTGTGTGTGTGTGTGAGAGTGTGTGTGTGTGCATAAGGGTGAGTGTGTGCATGTGTGTGTGTGTGTGGGAGGAAAGGGGAATGAGTGATCAAGCAGTCCAAACCTTTAACGTAAGGATAAACTGCTTATAATCCCATGTGATTAGCTAGTCAGACCTTTTTATAAACAGAATTTCCGCCTTCTGAATTTACAATTCTAGGAAAAAACAGTGAGGCGATCATACCATGACACGCTGTCACTACAGTCAACCTCCATTTCATGACTCAACCACAGCCTTAAGAGACTGCGACTGGCTTTAGTAGCCGTGAGGCATCTGTTAAAAACACACAGGACATTTACATCTAATCTCTTACCATTTTGGCAAAACATTTCAGCTTCCTCCTAGTGTGTGGTTACAGGGGTGCTGAAACAGGGGCCGACATGACAGACATTTTAGACTGCCTGTGTGTCAAGACTCAGACCATTCCATTTACCACTTAGACTGCCTGTGTGTGAACCAACTACATTTCTCTTCCTTTCCCTCAACCAGGGCAAGCATGGTCGTACAGTTCCGCACACACACACACACACACACACACACACACACACACACACACACACACACACACACACACACACACACACACACACGTCACATTTACCACACACATCACACATCAGACGGAACGCCCTTTTACTGGAGCACATCAGCATGTGATGCCATGGCAACGCCAACAGACAGGAAGAGATAGCACGAAAAGCAGCCCAAACTCTCACATGGTTTCCTCTTTGCAACTTGCCAAATGCTTATCTCCTGAACAAAAGAGAAGCAACTTCTCACGAGGTGTTGGCACGCTCTGTGTTGTTGAGATGAAAACAGCATTAGTGGTGGTGTCTTTCTACTCCTCCCCTGCATTCTGTGACAGCAGACAGGTGTAGGGGATTTGTGCAGAGCAGTCAGGATAATGTACCTTATGTCCGAGTCAGTAAATGTATAAGAATAGACAAAAGAGGGACCTTATTACTTTTTCCACCCGTAAAAAGCCAAAAGAGGTGTGTTTGTGTAGTTTTTGTCTAAAACCACGTGTGTTTGTGCTGTTTGGGGGTTTCTCCTCATCTGAAGCTTTATGTCTTGAGAAATACTACAGAAGCAGAAGCGGGTGTTCCCCAAACGATGACTCGGCGCACTGAAGTCACGTCCGAGTGTGTGCTGGGAAAGCGAGAGAACGATGAGGCATAATGCGCAACGCTGCTGCGGGTCTTCAGCTCTTCCTCATTTTGGAGGTGAGGCCAGTGCACACTGGAGATATGGTTCCACACTCACACACACTCACACACACTCACACATGCACACACAGACGCCCACACACAGACTGTTACAAGACGTAGCAAACGCAGACCACAAGAGGAGATAACTAAATGAGAAAAGCAGACGACTGAGGTGGAGAGGACCAGAGGAGTTTACAGTTGCAAAGGGGTCGAGGACGTGAAAGGCAAGTCAACGCCAACAGAGATCACGCACGGACTCCGCCATCTGGCCAACAAGCTGGACATTCATCTATCCATCCGTCCATGAGAGTGTAAACAGGTCCGGCCAGTTCCAGGCCAGACACCTATCCATCCATCTATCTATACATCCATCCATCTATCCATCCATCCATCCATCCATCAATCCAGCCATCCCATCATGGACTCCTCACCAACAGACACAGGACAGCATCCACCTACCCTTCCAGCCAAACAGCGCAGGTAAGACCTGTCAGAACAGCGCAGGTAAGACCTGTCAGAGCAGTCATCGTCTTACCCCCCCCAGATCTGCAGCTGCAGCTCTCACCACATCAAAGCCATTGTCACAGGGCCGAGTCTTGAGCTGCCTGGGGGGTTGTGAAACAGTCCTAGAGAAGTATGTGAAGGTGGAGAGCATGTTTGAGGCATTTAGATGATTCAGATGTGTTTGTGTTTTTATGAGCACATCCTTAGCTACATCCTTGTTAAAACGTTTTAAGACTGTAGCCTGTGTGTTAATGCTAGAAGTTTGCAGTCGTATACTGCAAAGAAAGCCTTGAACGCACATTGGACAAAATTGAAGAACTAGAAATGATAATAGGTGTGTGTGTGTGTGTGTGTGTGTGTGTGTGTGTGTGTGTGTTTGTGTGTGTGTTCAGGAGTCTGTACTCTCGTAGCTCCAGCACCAGTTCAGTGGACTTGAACTCCAGAAGAAGCTCCACGGCCTTCGTCTCTCCGTTATCCTCTCCCAGCATGGCCTGCACCTCCTTCTCTCTGCCCTCCTCTCCCCACACACCCTGCACCTCCTCTTCCACTATGGCCTCCACCTCCTTCTCTCTGCCCTCCACCTCCTCCTCTCTGTCCTCCACCTCCTCCTATCTGCCCTCCTCTCTGCCCTCCACCTCCTCCTCTCTTCCCTCCTCTTTGCCCCCCTCGTCCTCCTGTGAATGCTTTGCACCGCAGTGCCCCATACACCATCGCTACGGTGAGTGAAATATTTATCTCTTTTTTTAGCTTTTCAGTTTTCATGCTCAGCCCCTGTTCACCACACATCTCTGCTGATACTCTGGGTGCATTGTGTAAATTAGCCCTTGTGGTCAACTGCTGTAGTTTAGTTAAGTGTGCTATTTAAATAAAATAACTTGACTTGAGTGAAGATGAGGATTGTTGTGGGTGAGCGCATGGGGTCAGTAATTTAAGAGGTGAGGAACGTATCATTTGCGTTCTCCAAAGCAAAACCTAGGCAATGTGTGTCTGTGTCTGTTTTTTTATTTTTATTCTGCACCTTGATGGTGTGTTCATGGTGTGTTCTTAGCTTCCTACTTGTTCGTGGGAAATGCATTAGGGGAAGTGACACCTGAAACACCTTAACTATACGCACCAACAGCCAACCGCATGCAAGAAGCGCGCGTCGCAAACCACAGTCACGCCAGCACAGCAGCACTACTTCCCATGGCCACATCGCCATGAGCCTGCTCTACCAAATCTCAGAGTGTGTGATTGAAGGCACGATTAGACTCGCTCTAGTTCTGATAAATTGGTTTGTGTGACTCATATTGTGTTCTGTTATGTATTCATATGGTCTTGCTTTTTTATGTACATGTAACTGCTAAATGTATAATTGATGAGCATTTAGAAATGTATAACGAAGCAGTATAAATATAGAAAAAATGTGCAGTGAGCAGAGATGAGCACTTCCCTAAAGTAGTAATATAGGGCCCTTTATTTGGTCCTGTAGTAATATTTATTTGGTCCTATAGTAATATTTGGAGCATGTGTTACAACCACACTACTGTCAGAGAGATGATCAGATGTTTAGATGTCATATACTTGTTCCTGTCATGCTCCCCTTGAGTCAGTGTCTGCATCTCTCCTTCTTTCTCTTTCACTTCAGCTCCCTCCGCCAGCCATCAGGAGAGATATTACTCAGAGAAAACTCCTCCTCCGGTTCCCAAGAAAAGGCTGGCACGCACGTTGTCCTTGCCAGGGGAGTTCCCTAGTTCCTCCTCCACGCGCCCGGCTCTTCTGCCGCGCTTCAGCAACCCCCTGTGCACGCTGTCGCCCCTGGAGGACGTGGTGTTTGACCCGGGATCGGGTGGCGGAGGAGGGGCGGCGGGGATGCAGGCCAGCAGAGTATCTCAGCCATCTCCCCTCCCTCTCCCTCAGCTGCACTTTGACACCCCAGACGAACAGCTGCCCCACTTCTTCTCCAGCCTTGGTGACCGCACGCAGGTGAGCGAGAGCATCCTGCAGCGCCTCCTGCTGTTCCTGCGCAGCGCTGCGGAGAGGATGGAGGAGGGGGTTCGGCGGGGGGAGGAGGCGGTGCAGATTCAGCCTCAGGACCTTGTGCTGTGCAGAGGGGACCCCACCCTAGTGACCCAGGATGGGGTACCACACCACAGAGTGAGATGCGCCAGTCTACAGCAACGGGAGTTTTCCATCCAGGTGAGAAGACCATGTTTCACATTAAGCACTCTGAGCGGCAGCCACAGTGGCAACACATGCTGGACAATGTTGTCTTACTGCCTGCTTCTAAAGTGCTTTATAAATAAACCTGACTTTACTAAATGTATAAATTTGGACGCAGAAAATAGGACAAGTACGCTTCTTATAAGCAAGGAAACATGACAGAATTTTTTATTTCACGTTGTTGTACATTCAGGTACTTCTCAGTAACACATGGCATTTTTTGCCAAAGTACAGCGGCAGTTTAGACGCAAGTGAAGTGTCAGATAAGACAGACCAATTCACATGACAGTTGAGTTAAGTAACGGTGACCACGAGCATGTCAGCATTTCAGGGTGCTGATTCTCCCTAAGGTCATGCTGCTTCTTTGCACTACAGAGGTACTTAGAGCAAACTGCGGGGATCCTTATCGTTTGTGAAGACACTCTCACACTCTACATGAAAACCACAGGCAAGCACACTCCCATATAAGGAAAGTCTGACTGCACAATCTGCCACTCAAAACCACTTCCTGCAGGTTGGCAACAGGTGTTGAGAAATAAATCTAACTGTAACACTGCAAACACATTTACATTACTTCCTGGGTTCTTACTGTAGATGCAGCATGTGTAAAAAGTAAAAACAAAGAATGCACCTAATAAAAATAAAGTTGCAAAAAAGAACAACAAAAAAACTAAGAATGCTTACCAAACTAAGAATACTTTTCAGTATATTTCAGTATAGCTGAAACAGAAATGGTCTATTTTAAGGACTAAAATCCTAAAATCCTACCTCCACTTTTAATTACAGGTAAGAAGAGACTCACCCACACCGATCCCCTCACCTCAGCAGCCCCACCCTAATGTTCAACAAGTCATCGGCCATTTCCCAGCCGGTCCAGAGATCATTCCCAACGTAGATGAGAAGGGGGGAAGCTTGGCACCAGTTTGGCCACAAGGTGGCAGCAGTGACGTGGAAATGCAGCAGGGAGGCACAGCCGACAGCGATGAGAAGGAGCCCACAGTGCTGACTCTGCTCAGCCAGGGCTACTGTGTCACGATCAGCAGAGATCTGACTCAGGGCAGCCTGGAGGAGTTTGTGCTGCGGGGGGGTTCACCGTGGGGCGGCCGGCCCGAGGTCTACCACCGACGGCTGCTGCTGCTGCTGCTGCAGGTCACCCAGGCACTGCAGCACCTTAAGACACACGGCGTCCAGGTGACAGACCTGGACCCGCGCAACATACTCCTGGCCTGGAGGGAAAGTGGAGGTGGTGGCAGGGAGGACTTGGAGAGAAAGGAGCACGGAGGCTCACAGAAGGCCAGCGAGAAGCCAAGACTGAGCAACTGTGACAGGCAGGATGGAGCGACTGAGAGGAACGCTGAGGAGGAGCAGGAAGAAGAGGGGAGCGCAGGGGGAGAGGAGGGGAGCGCAGGGGGAGAGGAGAGGAGCGGGGAGGGAGAGGAGAGGAGCGCAGGGGGAGAGGAGAGGAGCGGGGAGGGAGAGGAGAGGAGCGCAGGGGGAGAGCAGAGGAGCACAGGGGGAGAGCAGAGGAGCGCAGGGGGAGAGGAGAGGAGCGGGGAGGGAGAGCAGAGGAGCGCAGGGGGAGAGGAGAGGAGCGCAGGGGGAGAGCAGAGGAGCGCAGGGGGAGAGGAGAGGAGCGGGGAGGTAGAAGAGGGGAGCGCAGGGGGAGCTGAGCATCTCTGGAGGAGGTGCGGAACGCCTCGAGTGGTGCTAACCCTGTGCACCTCCACTACCAAATCATCTCGGCCAATCACGTCACACCACACTCAACTGGGCCTGCTGCTCCAGCGCTGCCTGCACCTGCCGGAGGGCACAGCGGGCGCCAGCACAGCGAGCGCCAACACAGCGAACGCCAACACAGCGAGCACAGACTCCCCTTACTCCCAGGGCCTGGACTGCCTCCTGGCCCAGCTCCTGGCCCCCGAGTGTGGGGTCCAGCTGGCTGACGCAGTGCCCGTGCTCCAGGCTCTGCTGTGGGGCCCCAGGGCCTCTCTCTTCCAGCACGGCCCCTGCGACGCCGCCACTGTCCGCAACTGGCTGCTGGTCAAACGCTCCCTCCTGCTGCTCAAGTTGGCCGAGAGAGGCCTGTTCTCAGACCAGCTGGCCGTGGACTGGGAGGACTATCTCTGCCTGCAGTACTTCAGCCTGACTGATCCCCATACTGTGCTTAATGCCACGGCCAAGCTGGGCCTCCACAGCACAGAGTTATGAGGCTGGGGGCAGGTTGGGTTTATACCGCTGCTGTGATGCGATGCTGCTGTAATGCGATGTTGCTGTAATGTGGCAAGAGCTCTGCCCTACAAAAGGCAGTAGCTACAAAGACTGGAAATAGACTTTATAACACCATCTTTGTCTTAGGACTAAATCTGTTGCTTCTTCCTATCACAACAGTACATAAAAGCATCACCACTGTTTAACCAAGAAGATGTTTGACTGGACATTAAAGGCATTTTTCTCAGTCTCAATCTTCACGTAGTTACTGCACTTTGCCTTTGTGGGGCAGAGTTCTTCTGGGTACAACGCAATGAATAAATGAGGGCCGTGGTGCCCTGGGTCATATTTTTATCCTTTTATCCTGTAAATGAGAATACCTGGCTGGCCTTAGAATATTCTTGACATTGAACATTATTATGCTACTATCTGGATGCACTCAGAAATGTATTAGATGCTATCACTTTATCTAAGAATTGACGGAAGACCTTTACAATGTAACAAACAGCAAAGCCTAAATCACTCGCTAGTCTGACTGTGGCATTTAATGAAAGGAGAATTAAATACACAATAGTAGCCTGGTGTTGCCTTCTCGCAAATGTCACCACATGCTTCATGGCTTTTTAAAAAAAAATCATTAGTTATACTTGTGTTGGAAAGCCAATAAGCCTACTCTGACTCATCAGTAAGCAAATACCTATAGTAACCCAAACTCTTCTCTGCTGCAGACTTGCAAAGTATATACCCCAACAAAAACCAAATCAGGGTCAGACACGAAAAGCAATCTACCGAGTTGCTATGCTGAGAACAATGTAGGGCGCCGTATCCAAACTGAACTGGTACGCAACCTTGTTATCGGACAGAAGCTGTGCTCTTTAAAGTTCGCTATGGGGTGGACAAAAAAACATGAAAATGTATTTCAAAATAGATCACCAAATACAATGCAAAGAATGAAAATAATACGTTCACTGGGCATGTTTTGCAGCATAACAAAACTGTATTTTATTAGTGTTATGAAAATACGAATACCTTTTCAGTGAAGAATTAAACTTTGCAAACTTATAATATGCCCTTTTCAGTTCTTTCACTTATACACTGACGATTTAATCGACTGTTTCAACACTTTTTCTACAGAGCTTGCCATAAATTGGTCAAACTGTTAATCTGCAGTGACCTGACTGTTATATTTCACAGCCGGGATATAACAGTACTCCAAAGGTCATGAATGAGTTTGCCAAATAATACAAATTAACTGCCACGTAATATAAATTTAAGGTGATACACGGGTCAGGCAGATTTTACAGCATTATTGGCGTGCAACCCATATACAGTCTATAGTGCAACCACATTACCTGTTCCTTGTGTTCTGATTGGACCATCATGATATTTTGCCTACTAATGATTAAAATGCTCCAGACAAAACATGTTGCTCAATATCAATGACATAACAAAAGGGGTAATTTTCCCACTGCTGTTTAAGCCCCCCCCCCCCCCCCCCCCCAAATGTTGCCCAATATTGAGTCGGGCGTGTCAGAACTCAACACTCAGGAACCACGCCCAGCAACATTACTCAGAAAACTGTCAGTCACGACCTCGAGGACAAATACCCCTACACGTCAGTGTTCATCACCAGAACACCATCATCAGATAATCCCGTCAGTGTAGGTGAGCCACATGCTTGAGTGTGTTGGTAAGAGTGAGTGTTTTGTTTGTGCCTGTGTGCAGTGGTCTTTACCACAGAAGTCTCTATAGCGCAATGCCATCGAGCACCAAAACCTGTTGATCACAGCATCATGGGACATTAACTCTGCTGCTGGAAAAGGGAATTTGGTGTGATCGTGTAACTCATTGACTGTATACAGTCTTATATACAGTCAGTGGTGTAAGTGCTTACAGCGAGGTGCATGATCGCCGGATACTGTTCGATACTTAAAATAGTGCAAGAAACCCCGCGGTGTTGCTCTGAGCAACCATTCACTCACTTTACACTGAATATAACAGAGAATCTCAAAGTAATTACAAGCCCTAGCAAATAACGGTCAAACCCCTTTGAAGACTATATGCTTTGTTCCATGTCTATGATGTAATCAGACTTACCCAAAGCGTATTTTAGTGTGTTTATACTAAAAAACACACAAATGAAGTATCACACATTAAATCCCCTGGCTGTTTCATGTCAATCTAATCCAAAAAACAGCCTTCTATTTAAAAAATATATTTTAAATACATATCATAAACCAAGGCTACATTCGTTAAAAGTGCTTTGTAGCCCTCCCCCTGGGTCCACTCCCCCACAGATCCACAGCAGGCCAAAGGTCATGTCATCAGTACTTCTACTGATTACCTGAGTTCACGACCTTGGCCTTCAAGGACACCATCTGTCAAAAGGAGACTCAGTTTATTTATTTACCAAAGCTGGCTTGGATACAGAAACCTACGTGATCCAAGTAACATCCGGCATTATGGCATTACGACACAGCTGTATAATGCTCGACCTCACAGCCAAGGTTTAAAACCAGGATAGAGACAGTGCCTACGTTTTGACACGGGACAGAACACCCGATTTAGTTAATTCCCCTTGTACTTCCACCGAGTGCACGTCAGACATCACAGTGATGGCAGAATTAGTGCCAACAAAGTCAAGCTATGACTAGCAAGAGGCGCGATGCTAAGCTAATCCCTTCATCACTCACGGGATACATTAATGATGACCATCCATATTAATCTGTTTGAGCACTTTATTCTGTGCACTGTTACAACATGCAGATTTCAGTCTTCAATAGAATCACAACTAAAACTCAAGATTCATGCACACATTAAAAAAATCAATACAAACATTAAAATCAACATGAAATAGCCATGAGAAACAAAACTACTTACATAATGTTTTAATGTTGCATGTAGACCTTCAATCATAAATATTACACCCTAGAGATGATTGCTTACGTGGGGGTATGGAGGGAACTGGAGGACTAAAATGATGAAACAAAAACACCCCAAACCCATCCTGGGGGTCTGTTCCAGCTTCCTGCTACACCTGCCCCTCCCCTCCTCAGCCTGCGTTACGGTAACCACATAAGCAGAAACAAAATGGCTGACATTCCACTGGGCCACTGGATAGGGCGAGTGATGGGGGATATGGGTCAGACTACCCTCTAACCCCACCCCCTCTTAAAGTGCCCTTGACTGTGAAGGGGGGGGGGGGGGGATGATGCCTCAGGGCACTGGGACAAGCGTTGGGAGGAAAATAACAACTACATGTGTGCCAGGTGCAAGCAGAGTATGAATGAGATCCAAAACAAGTGCAAATGTCACGTTTCTACAGCAAGACTTCAAAGGGGGGGGGGATGAAAAGAAAAAAAAAAAAAAAAAAAAAGTCACTGGAAATGTCTAACACTCAGTTTCTTAAAATAGTCATTCACTGAGGATAATGATGGAGAAAGCCTGTGTGTGTGTGTGTGTGTGTATGGATGCGTGTGTCTGTAAGGTGTGAGAGGATTGAAGCTTATTCGTCGTCAGATGAGTCTTTCTCAATGCTGTAAGCCATAAAGAAAGCGTCGGGGCGGGAAGGGACGAGGGGATGACCTGGTCGCACAATCTCAAAGCCCAGGAACCTGAACGTCCGCAGCAGAGAGGCTGAGGAGAGAAAGAGGAAGAGAGTAGGAGAGAGAGAGAAAGCAAGAGACAGAGTGTCAGTAAATTGTAGCTGTCTGTGCAATGAGGGAAGTGAAACATGTCTTTATTTCTTTATTTAAAGAGCAGTGACCAGGAAGAAGTGAAATGAGGAAGTGGGCAGACGCAGCACCCGTGGCGCTCACCTCGGTCGTCTCTGTTCTTGTGGAAGCAGATGAAGATGTGATCCACGTGAAGCTTCTCCTCCGCGAACTCCAGCAGCAGGGCAAGGCTACAACAGCGCACACAACAGTCAAAACACACCAGAGTTACATACCGGCTGCCTTTCAGTAGCACAGCCACACCCTTGCCATCATACAGAACTGAATTCATGCACGTGACGGTGAAACAAGACTGAGTTCACCAACAGTGACCAACAGGTGCAAACACATTATAAATGGGCAAGTATCAAACACATTATCAATAGGCAAGTATCAAACACATTATAAATAGGCAAGTATCAAACACATTATAAATAGGCAAGTATCAAACAAGAGTAGAGGTTTGTACCTCAGCTCCCTTGCCAAAACACTTTATTTAGGTTCCAACAGTTTCACAAAGAAAACCAAAGTGTGTGTTTGAGTGTGAATGTGTGTATGTTTATCGTGATGTGTGTGTGTTGTATGTGTGCTCTCTGTGTGCGTGCGCGCCGGCCTGCCAATGCCTTATTTTTGTCTAGGCGTGTGTGTGTGTGTGTGTGTGTGTGTGTGTGGGTGTACCTGTCCTTGCTGCCCTCGGGCAGGGCTCCGGGGGGGATCTCCACGTAGAGGCAGGCCCCCTTGAGCGCCGCCCTCCAGGCCGCTGCTTTGGCCTCATTGCGCCGCGCCTCGAACAGCAGGAAACGCACGCGGGCGCTCGGCGGGGGGGGCTCCTCAAAAACCAGCAGATGAGCATCCTGCGCAGGCACACACACACACACACACACACACACACACATCCAGGCAGGCGCACACACACACGCACACAGTGGACACAGGTGAGACCAGCCCCCGGAATCATGAAATGGCCTCCGGCCAGAATGGACCCTGGCTGCCCAGGGGTTATGGTATAGGTGCCCAAGCCAACCTGGCTGCCCAGAGGGGGGCGGTGTTTGCGGTGGTCTCTGGTATTATTGAATGCCCTGTGAGCCAGTTTTGGTTTAAAAAAAAAAAAAAAAAACTTTAGTGCTTCAGTTTCAGGCTGTTCTAGTTTGGTGGAGGAGATGGAGCAGGGAGAATGACAGGTTCTCGGCTATGCTAGTCACAAGCTACAATCATTCGAAGCCCATTCGGTGATAGCGCACCAAATAGAAGATCTAAATGTTCTACACAAGCACACATTCTTACCTATACTTCGCTAAGTGAATGTGTGCTGCAACAAAACTTCTCCAGTAATCACAACTGTGGCATAGCTTTTTCTAATTTACAAACCTACGTTACTTTGTTGGCCTTTTTCTTATTCACCCGTTTTTCCGCCTACTTTCTTTCACTGACTAATGGAGGCAATCGAGTTAGAAGAACATTTATGTGCAGCATGCGTCGTATTTCAAAAGAGCAAGTACTAACCGGTTTCTCATGGAAGTACATTAATAGTTACCATGTAGGTCAACGTGATTTCTGTTGTTGCCAAACAAGTTATTTTGGCCTTTTTGATCTGTGCTGTGACCATTAAAAATAAGGCAATTTAGGGTTGTGACAGCTGACATTTACAATCCCACTCGCGAGCAGATTTAGTGACAAATGGGGGGCTGGTCACTTGGGGAGAAATAGGCCGGCTTAAGCAGGACAGCAGGATGCAGTCACAGACAGACAGGACACCGAGAACAGATTAACACAGATTGAGACTGGCTGCATGACTGGACAGATTAACCCCTGTACAGAACATGGAAAGAAGAGAAGAGCACAGATCAGGCTCAAGAGAAGGAAAAAAATGCAGTGCAGTGCTGAAACGCGGGGGCTTGGTGGAGGGAGGGGGCTGACAGATGAGAGGCTGGAGGGCTTCACCCAATTGTGTGGCTCTTCACTCAATTGTTCGGTCTTGTTCCATGCATCACCGTAACCTGGAGCATAATTTCCACTGAATGGCTGGTTCCAGCAGTCCAGATTTTTTTTTTGGTGTTATGGTGCTTTGACATTATTAATCCAATACACTAAAGGCATGAATAAACAAGCTATCCTCTTGGCTGACGGTCAACCAAGAGTATATATCTGATATTAGAGCTGGGTATCATCTAGGACATGGGGATTCGATACGATTTTCCATACAGTGCAATTCAATTCGATTCCGATATCGATGCATATTACTTTATAATTATTACTCAATGTCATTCACTCAACAAAACCAGACAAATATTATTTTTATGTTCAATTTACTGAAAAGGAAAATAAAGTGCACTTTTTTACTGAACATGTCACAGAAAAGGTGTCCAGTCTCACTAGGTACCTGTAGTCAACTTATAAAAACTTGTGCAAAAGAATACAATATGGCTAATGTACATTTACACAATGTACATTTACATTTTGGTTTAGAATCAATAGTGCATTCCTCTGTGCAGTAGCTACTGGGGGGGGGGGGGTGTATCAATATTAGTAGCCAGAATATTGATATTATATAGTTTTTTTATCCGTATCCGAGAGCCTGTGTGTGTGTGTGTGTGCGCGTGTGTACTTACAGAATAGAATAGTTTAGCTGTAAGATTGTGAGTGTGTGTACTTACAGAATAGAATAGTTTAGCTGTAAGATTGTGAGTGTGTGTGTGTGTATACTTACAGAATAGAATAGTTTAGCTGTAAGATTGTGAGTGTGTGTGTGTATACTTACAGAATAGAATAGTTTAGCTATAAGATTGTGAGTGTGTGTGTGTGTGAGAGAGAGAGAGAGAGAGAGAGAGAGAGAGAGAGAGAGAGAGAGAGAGAGAGAGAGAGAGAGAGAGAGAGAGAGAGAGAGAGAGAGAGAGAGAGAGAGAGAGAGAGAGAGAGAGAGAGAGAGAGAGAGAGAGAGAGAGAGAGAGAGAGAGAGAGAGACAGAGAGAGAGAGTATACTTACAGAATAGAATAGTTTAGCTGTAAGATTGTGAGTGTGTGTGTACTTACAGAATAGAATAGTTTAGCTGTAAGATTGTGAGTGTGTGTGTGTACTTGCAGAATAGAATCGTTTAGCTGTAAGATTGAGAGTGTGTGTGTACTTACAGAATAGAATCGTTTAGCTGTAAGATTGAGAGTCTGTGTGTATACTTACAGAATAGAATAGTTTAGCTGTAAGATTGTGTGTGTGTGTGTGTGTATACTTACAGAATAGAATAGTTTAGCTGTAAGATTGTGTGTGTGTGTGTGTGTGTGTGTGTGTGTGTGTGTATACTTACAGAATAGAATAGTTTAGCTGTAAGATTGAGAGAGTGTGTGTGTGTGTATACTTACAGAATAGAATAGTTTAGCTGTAAGATTGAGAGTGTGTGTGTGTGTATATATACTTACAGAATAGAATAGTTTAGCTGTAAGATTGTGATCCCTCTGGCCGTCCCCTCGCCCACCTGGGATCTTCAGGGGTGGGAGAGGGGCATCAGGAACACCACAGAGGCCCTGGACACGGGTTACTGCAACACCGGGGGCACCGACGCACACTGTGATGGTACAAAGGGTGGTAATTAACTCACACGGGGGCAGAGGGGTCACAAAGCGGGGTAATTAACTCACATGGGGGGCAGAGGGGTCACAAAGGGGGGTAATTAACCCACACGGGCTACTGCAACACCGGGGGCACCGACCGCACACTACGGGGGGCAGGGGGGGCACAAGGGGCATAAAGTATCTATCTATGCATCTAACCATCTTAAACTTACGGTTTGTGAAAACTTAATTTCTCAACATTCACATTCAGATAGGCCAAGCCATAGGAATCTGTTTCCCCAGCAGCCCTTGTGACTAGCTTCCTCAAAACGGCACATTTAGACGAGGCAGAGGAGCAGAGCAACCTTGTAGCCTGCTGACCTCTTTGGTCAAGTCATGACTCACATGAGGCTGTGTTTCCAAACTCTTGGGTAATGTGAACCACATCTACATTTTTAAAAGCCTGTGTGCTTGCTGTATTAAAAGCAGAGGGGTTTTTGTGCATGCCCTAGTATACACAATTGAACAAATAAACTAACTCTTCCCCAACATTCCTTTAGCAATAAATAAATAACTCACAGCATCTCTGCCAATTTTCCATTGTTTACAACCAACCAAAACTGGTCTGAGTTTATGGAGCATGATCATTTTAAATAGAAACTTCAGTCCAACTTATCCAGTGATGACAGGGTTTGGAATCTAGGTTCTGGCCTCACAACAGCTAAAATAGCCCCTTACAGAATATATTTTAAATGAAAGTGTTATAGGAACATCAAAATGTTGCACTCCTTTATTGAAACATGCACTGGGGAATGTTATGGAAACAACCAATGTTGCATTTTGTTGATGACAAGCCTTAGGAACTGGTTTGCAGAGTTTTTTCCATCATTAAATCAACATCCTATTCCCAAGTTGGCCACTTGCTACAAAACTCTCAATGCCTTGTTTTGAATGCCAGTGCCCTTGTTAGACTACCAAGGCAGTGAGGAGCAACTCTGAGCTGTTTTAAAGAATAAAAATAGTCGCATCTTCAAGCTTCAGTCATGTCCCATCACTAGCATTGTGAGTATTCCACAAAAACGATAAAAACAGTTTAGTTCTGAATGCTACAGGCTAGCCTAAATGTGCTCCTCAGTAAACATACCAACTCGTTATGATGTTTTAACAGACCCAAAATTCATTTTACACCAAGGAGTTTTCCTTTAAGTACATCTGGGCAGCATTACAAGGTATATTAACTCGATAAACTGCTTTTAAACACTGCATGCCAAAACTCCACCATAAAGCAGTCTATAAGGGAAGAAAATAGCCAATGATTACAAAATATATTTACTCAATTTATGAAAAACACTTGATGGCTGGGTACTCATGAACATATTGTACACACTCCAAACCCATTAGATTGTGTTTGTACACCACTGCATTTCTCTGTTGCAGTGAGTGCCCCAGGAGGAACTGAGGGCTTGTTGCTAAGGTTGGTTGTGAATTTCTAGCAAGGTATCTTCACATCATGACCTGTAGCCATGTGACCCGCGTGTACGCTTAAGGCAGCCCCAGAGAAACGAGAGATCAGCAAGTGCAGTGCACTTCAAGCACAGCTGTTCTGCTCTCTGCCCCAGAAGTCTGTCAAACATTACCACAAGTATGTGCCATTTACAGGGTGAAAGTTTAATTATTAAAGCTCAGCTGGAACAACCACCATAAATGTCTAGGCAGCTCCGGTTATCCATGGAAGGTTAAAGCACAACAGGCTGCAGGTTTCAAGTGTGAGGAAGTCTGGTCACTGGCTCTCCGCGCATCATCTTGGAGACGGCCATTACCACAGCAATTCACATTCTCTACGTCATCATTACGGTAGTGTGACATGTGGAGTGAATGTGTGATAGCAATGTCCGAAACATCACCCCCCCCCCCCCCCCCCCCCCCCCCCCCACACACACACGGTCTACACAAGCATGACTCAGTCATACAGGCTTACATAGGAGCACATACTGTTTAGATACATAAATTGCATTTCCTCCATTTTATAAAGCCTACATATCATAAATAAAATGAGCATGCATAAGATGGAGCGTAGCAAGCATGGGACGCTGGGGAAACCAGCTTTCTGCTGTGCAATAAATCACAGCACAGATGAATAAGATGTCTGGTACTTGGGTAAATCACAAACATTACGACAGAGGATTAGAGTGGCCAGAATAACAGTTTGCATCCAATCCCATAAGTCGAAACGCAAATCCACCTGTACAGGACAGGTGGAGGCAGAGACGCTGGGGAAGGATTGAAGCGTCATGGAAACCAGTGTAGCAGATGACGACGCAGACTGCTCAGTAATGCCCAGTCCCTACAAGAAACAAACACGCAAAGAACAGTTTGTGCCCGTGACTGACAGCTAAGTGATCCTGTTAGTTTGCGAAACAGCACGACTGACTCGTTTGCTTACTTCAGGGGGGTTACAATCGGAAATACGACTGATTAAAAGGCATAGCCCCTTTCTTCGACCAATAAATCATTAACCCATTTTCCACATCTGGATGCAGCCTTAGATAGTTATGGGAGGATGACACGCCTCTTTCCAACTTCGTTGAATCACTGACTAGTAGATGGCGAAATGCCTGTTAAAGAAAACGCGGCGGGCCTATAAACTGGCCCACATTCACAAAGTAACATCATAAACTCTGACATAACAGCAATTTGGGCTTCTCTCCTGTATCGTTACCCAATATAACTGATGTTCACGTTACCTGTGGACTAAACGCTATCGTTGTGCCAAGCCAACGTTCAGTCAACAAGGGCTCCGTTTAATTTCGGCCAAAACCATATTTAGTAACTCGTAATGATTAACACCTTTTCTTGTCGTTTCGATAACCAATAACGCAGCACTGCCCATAAACTGCTTAATCCGCTTGCTAGCTAGCTAACTACGCAACACAAAATACTAACTAGCTCGCTAATTACTAACGTTAGCTAGATGAGAAGATTCCAAGACCTGTTTTATTGACTCGAATCTCGGACGTTAAAACGCGACACGTGTAAGTGTAATGTAATAACCTTGAGTAAAAACAGGCTAAATTTTAACATACGTTTACTAAGGGAAAAAAACTGGTGAATTTCGTAATATGCCCTGACTTAGTGATAATCAAGGACTGGACCCTTTGCTACACTACCTTTCTCTAGAATATTCCATTTTTCTTGGCATGGCATTTGTCACACCACAACACGTCAGATCAACGAACATCTCTACGTCAGATAAATAAAAGCCAGTCGGCATTACAAACATGTAGATTTATTCATATTTAGACAGGTGAGATTAGCACTCAGTTTGTCACCAGAACAGCTACCATACCAGCTCGCGAATGTTGGGTAGCATGGCAGAGTTAGCAAGTTAACTAGCTTTAGTATAAAAATTAGTAGCCCCCCCCCCCCCCCCCCCCAACATTAATAGTCACTAGGCATGGATGGGGAGTTACTCCCTATTTACAGTAATCAAATAGTATCAAATATTTGACGAATCGGCTAAACTGAAGGTCTAAATCAGCCTTGCTAACTCTTGACTTCAAAGCTAGCTCACCTAGCACAGTAAAGACGAGGCGTTAGCGGTGTAGCCAGCTTAGCTAGGTACAAATGATAAGACTACCACGGTATCTGTTCAGGACTTTAAACTGGTTAGACAGCAAACTGCGTTATTTGTTTTTTTAACCTATGTCTGAATACAGATACCGTGTGAATAGTATACACGCTGATGCCTTCTCAGGTGTGAAATACATAACATGTGCATTGTTTTACGTGTAAACAAGACACGAGGCCCGTACGCTAGCTACCTACCAGATTCACAATTCTTAACGCATGCTAAGCAGCTAGCTAAGGTTACATCACAGGGAGGCTAACTTAACAGGTAACACTGCAGCTAGGCCCAATTTTCACTGTCAACTCCGTGATCCAAAACTTACCTTTCGCTTTCGGATTTATTACTATTCAGCTCGATGATAGGCATATTTGATATATTTCTTTCTTTTTCGCGCACGAAACAATGGCTATTCAGTATCGTCTGTAGGTTGGATTTAACCATCCGGCCAACGTCCAAGCCCGCAGATCTCTCTCGCTTCACCACCAAATGACACTATTTTTCTAACGACGATCACTTATGCCAGCAAGGGGCGGGCACAGCCTGAGTGGACTCATGATGGGGGCACAGCGCTTTATCTTACGTAAATGAGCGTATGCCATATTTCATTGCATAACCGATATTTACATGCTTTGAAACGACGGTGGAAATTTATATCACATTTGTTTAAAATCGACGACCGAACAATTCAACAAAGCATTTCTATAAAGTTGATAAATCATCGACTGTGCTTATTTTCAGTCGCCTTGAAGATTGCCATAGCTTGTTTTATTATTGTTGGCTAGTTAAACAATAAAAAAACATCCAAGCCTACTATTACCTATAGATGGATGAAAATTCCCTCTATTAGTTGGAGGTACATTACCTGCAATATGGGTTTAAACCACATGAACTGAAAACACTGTCCATATCCCCGCCAGCTTTTTATTTTTTGCTACTGACCCAGCTGTGCCCGTCGCTCAGTGTCAAGTGTCTAAGGCAGAATCCGAGACGAGGGCTGACACCCTACTTCTAAAGTCTAGGCAATAGCTTTTATCCAATCGCACAACACAACAGGTTTATCCAGGTAGGAGGCTTTTATACTAATTCACTGCCATGGCTACGACTCTCTCCGGTTTGTTTTTGCGTGTTAATCAGGCATAGAGTGTGACACTGGGCTGTCCTTATCGGGGCTGCTATTTAAAGCAAGTTCACATCTCTGGAATGTTTCTCACAAGGGTTTCATGAGACACTCCTTGTAGAAATATTTAGAAATCATGTACACAAATAAATGCAAATTAGTATACAGAATGACTGCATTTTTTTCCACAATAAAACTTCACCGGTTTGCGCTCATAGCATTGCAGCCTCTGCTTTAGTTGAATGTTCAATCGTAAAAGCCTACGCCTTAAGGTAGGCTATGTGAAACAGTTTTTGTTGGACACAGAACAGACTAGACTTCCCCACTAATCATACTTTCCTGTTTATGGTTCCCTGTTTGCTCCACAGGAGACCTGCCTTCAAGTCAATTCCCTTTCATCTGATTTACTTTTCATTTGAGGACGAATTTCGATGACAGTAAGACAGTGATTTTGTTATGAAAAAAGAGAAAAAACTACAACAATGCATGCTTGGGTGAGAACAAGACTATACGTACGGTTAAAAAGTGAGCAGCACTGTGCAAGGGGTCCAGTACTCTGGGATGGCAGCTATGTAATGCACTTATAGCTCATTTTAGAAACCGTACTCTGAAGGAGTAAGCTACAGGAAGTAAGAATATAACTTGGTCAGTTTCAATAGGGTGTGTCGTTTGAGAGAGATTAAGGATGGTGTGTGTGTGTGTGTGTGTGTTGGGGGTATAGGCTATATATTATAAAACAGGTGGTGCTTTTTGGCTTGATGTCATGTTGTTACTGTAGTGCCATATCGTCGGAAGCTTCCTGTTGAATCACTGAGTGATGTGGAGAATCCATGGAGAGGCATTACACTGAACCGCTGCATTGCCCTGGCTGTGATTGTTGTGGTGGTCAGCTCAGGTGTTGAGCAAGTGCAAGGTAACCATTTTCACTGTCTGCATGAACTGTGTATGCTAAGTTCTTTATCTTGTCTTCCACTACTCTTTATTTATTCTATGTTGTAAATATTCTTCAGACATGTTTGCACTGGAGAAGGGGTTGCTCTTAATGTCATTGTACATGTTACATGTAAGTGGTTTAGTGGCTAACCCAGACAGGCTAACTCAAAGTGATGAACCTCCCAATAGAAGAGTGCTATATGACTTTATTTTACTAGCGGAATAAAACCATAAGACCTCACTAGGAGGTTTACCACTTTCTCCAAGTTGACATGCCCAGGTAAGTGACTGAACCTGCTCTCTATAACACAGCCCCTGGTGTGACCCGTGTTCTGTGTTTTCGGGTCCATATGGTTCTGGTTTGTCCAACACTTTGCTTTCTTCCAGAGGCCCTGGATGCCCTCCTGGCAGAGGAAGATGGGCTGACTGTGGCTGATGGAACTGAACAGGTAGTTAACTGTTGCACTTTGAGCTGCATCTTGTATAAATTGTGCTATACAAGTGAAGATTATTATTATTATTATTATTATTATTATTATTATTATTAACACCACAGACCTGGCTTGGCTCTTGATCACTTGACGGCAGCTTGTTTAGGAGGAAATGAACAGACGTTCAGTGGGAAGTATTGCTGGGATCACATGACCTGCTCGTTCTCATTCTGTCTTGGTATCAGTCTGGCAGCTCGCTGTGGGACACACTGGCCTTCTGGAACTGGGGCACGGAAGAGGAAATGGCCAAGAAGCGAGCGCGTAGAAAGCATCGTAAGAAGAGCCTATCCGAGGGACTTCTGAGGGACAAGTATGCACTGGGGGAAGAGGATGGTGATGACTGAGGAGGAGGACGAAGAGAAAGGCTGGTCGAGAAAAAGAGGAGAAACCTGGAAGGATGCGCTAAATGAGGAAACGATGATGACACAGACCATAATGATGATGATGACGATGGTTACTAAATCACCGGACTGTTTCATGACTCAGCAAGAACTTCTGTTAATAACTGAATTTTGATATAAATAACGCTGGACAGATTTCATCTTAGCTGAGTTTTAGTGTTTAGAACCACAATAACTCCAGCTTGTGCACTGATATTAGCTAACAGAGTAAAGGACAATACACTTCCATGAATCACTGTCTTTTGTGTTACTGTTTCTGTCACTGGCAATAAATGATGCATCACTCCATGAACAGTTATGTCAGGTTTTTGTTATGTTGTCAGTCTATTTAAATTATTTGCTTGCTATTACATGTTTGCCAAGCAATTTCAGCTAGCATCAATATGTTTTGTTAATTAAAAAGTGGCTGACAATAAAATGCAAAAATGCAAGACATGATCCTTAACTTTTTCATAAATCACAAGTCAGTTTTAAAGAATTAAAATGGCTTTTTTCATGTTTTAATGAAAACAAAAAATGTGAATCTTTGCATACATACAAATACTCCTTCTTAAGCACGTTGACTACTAGAGTTATGTGAAAAAGTGAGGAGAGGGAAGGGTGGTGTATTTACATGGTTCTTACTGCATTGCACATGATGGCATGATGGCAATGAGTGGCTACATGAAAGCATGCAAGTCTGTGTTTGCGCACTGCCAGGTAAGAGGGCTGTGGCTGCCAGCAGCACCATCAGTTCAGCGGCAGCCACATTCTTTGGCCTTTATGTCGTCCTTGGTAGAGATGGTGGTGCCATGCTTGTCCACCTGGATGATCTGCAGCAGGTCGTACTCTGTGGGCACACAGCAGGGGGCGCGGCCGGTCCAGTGCCCCTTCTCCACCTGGTGGTTCAGCAGTATGGCGTGGTTGGTGCCTTTGGGCAGAGGGAAGCCACACTTGCCCTCACAGTTACCGATGTCGACCTCGCTGGGCTTCAGAACGTAGTCCTCCATGTCGATGACTAAGCTCTGCAGGCGACAGGAGTCGCTCTGTCCCGCACTCTCCTCTCCGCCACGGGTGGCCCTCTGCACTCGCTCTGCCTCCCACACACCCAGGACAGCCTGCAAGGCTTTCAGCAACAACAGGGTGCGGTACTGGTCCTCACTGGGTTCCCCATCAGCTGCAATGACAGGCTGCTGTAAGAGCAAATCTGCCGTATTACACTGCACATTACAATGCATATTACATTGCAGATACTGTGGGTACGGGTGTGGGTGTGTGTCAATGCACAATTGGCCTAGTGGATAGAAAGTGAAAATAAACAAAAAGAATGAATTGGAGTGAAGTTTTAAGGTTAAAAAGAAAAACGCTTTTTTGCACACCTCTACAGGAGAAAGGTGCGCTGGAGTTGACTGTGGTCCAACTTAAAGAAAGAACTTGTGAAGCAACCTGATGAAGGTCTATGACTGAAATGTTGTATTAAATCTTGCCTGCGGAATGGACAGTGTGTGGAGTTCTTTTTTCTTTAAGTTTTAAGGTTAAAAACATCAACGTGAATGAGAACTCTCCTCACCTTCTGACTGGTCCACCCCTTCCACTGGCAAGGCACTGAGGGCCCTGAGGTTCTGCAGTCTGTCCAGCGCACTCTGCCCCATCTCTTCGCCCTGGAACTGCACCAGGGCACCAGCCAGCTGCTCCCGAAGCAGGGAGCGCAGGGGTGCCTGCAGGGAGAGCGCCACCCGGTGGCCCCTCAGCCCAGCACCCTGCTGCGGGAAGGAGAAGAGCACTGGGGTGGAGGAGTTCAGGAGGCCTGACAGGAGGCTCTCGCTGGAGGAGGCGTCCAGGACGAGGGGGGGCAGAGTGGAGCTCAGTGCCTCCAGTGGAAGGCCAATGTTGCCTCTGGCAGGCAAAGATACCCCCTTCCTCTGGGGCAGAACGTCACTCAGGAACCTCTGGAGCTCACACAGGAACTGATAGGTTCTGGAAGGTGGAGCTGGAACTGGAGTCGGTACACTGTTTAGCAAGAGGAAATCACAAGCAATTACAACATCTATTTGTCCAGTCAATCTTTCATATACATTTTGTGATACAGCTTTAATTCACTTCAAATGAAAAGCAATTTCCAGTCAATTTAGAGACAGCATTACAAGGAACTATGAAGGTCTGTAATGGAGTGGTCATCCAGAATAACACATTTGGAGAAAAGAGCATGTTTTTGTGACACATCAAATCACACCTGTGCCCAGCAGAGTTAAGGCTCCCTGGCTTATCCTTATACGGTGGCCTCTTTGGGACAAAAACTAGCAGGGGTCTTTTCTGGCTGCCGGCTTCCTTTTCATGCCTCATCAACAGATCTTCCACTTCCGGCAAAGAGAGTTTTGGCCCTAAGATGAATTCAGTTGTAGAGTAACATAGAATACCCATTTCTGCATAGGGTAGATTATACTCCAGACATGAAAAAAATCAAGAAAGGTAAGGCTGCATCATTTATACAGAAAAATGTATACATGCAGGCAATACATATATGAGTAGGACAGTTTACTGTAGCAAAAGCCAGGTTCACCTTTGTTTGGTTGTTTTGATTTAACAGTAATTTGTACAGTCTGTTGTCTTGGGCTCCCCGCTTCAGACATCCTTCTAGTCAGAATGATGAACTGAGATCCCTGCGAAAGGCATGCTGTCTGGGAGCAAAGCCACAAGACTGGGTCACGCACAGCACATGAAGAAATATGTCTGCAGTAGGTGTTGACATATTTTTCTCTGTTGCCTGAGACATTTCACTAAATCACTTTTTTTCTGGTTGGCAGAGATGTGGACACAGAGCCCAGTAAGGCAAGGCAAGTGTATTTGTATAGCACATTTCATACACAACGACAATTCAATGTGCTTAACAAAAATAAAAGCAAAGGACAATATGTAAAAGCATAAAAGATAAAGTAAGTGTAAAAGCCTAAAATAAAGCAGGGATGTGGTAAATAAAAGATATAAAAGCATAAAAACACACAAAATAAGTATAAAATTAGTAGAAATCATTAACAGAAAGCATCTGAAAACAGTTTGGTCTTAAGTCTAGATTTGAAACTGCCAACAGTAGGAGCATTTTTAATGTCTTCTGGGAGTTGGTTTCAAAGCATTACAGCATAGCAGCTGAAAGCTGCTTCACCACATTTTCTTCTAACAGCAGGTTCTACCAACAGATTTTTCTGATGTGATCTCAGAGGTCACTCTAGTTGGTTCATATAACTGAAACATATCCAATAGGTAATTGGGTCCCATCCCATTTAATGATTTAAACACCAGAAGCAATGCCTTAAAGTCAATTCTATAACTTAATGGGAGCCAGTGCAGGGACCTTAAAACTGGAGTAATGTGGTCAGATCTTTTTGTTCTTGTAAGAACCCTTGCTGCTGCATTTTGGATCAGTTGAAGCAGTTTAACGCTCTTTTTCGGAAGGCCTGTGAAAAGGCCATTGCAGTAATCAACCCTACTGGAAATAAAGGCATGTACAAGTTTTTGTAGATCTTGTTTTGCAAAGTTTAGCAATGTTTTAGGCGATAGAATGCTGATTTAGTGACTAATTTCACATAACTGCTGAAAGTTAGTTCACTGTCAATAAAGACACCAACATTTTTAACAGTATCTTTTGATTTAAGCCCCTTAGTCTCAAGAGCAAGTCTCAGTAAGCAGTTGAAGTAAACATATATTTATCTGAGATTTCTTCTGCCATGTTTTATGTTCAAAAAGATGGAGAAATGAACCAGTAAATGCCATTTTCACAGGGAATGTAGCTGCAGTTTACTGCCTGAAGCCAGTGTGTGATTTAGTCATCAACTCTGATTACTGAGACAGAAAACGCAGCATCAAAGGCTACTGGAATCGGTTTTGTTGGCAAAGGACTCCATAATAAATGTCAGAATGCATTAGACTAAATGCCATTTAAAAACACCACAAAGTGGCTTACACAGAGACAAAAAATAAACAGAACAAGCAAGGCAAAATCTCTCTCAGAAGTTAACCTGTTTGTTGGGGAGGAGCAGGTCACTGTCGAATGTTACTTCAAGGATCTCCGTTCCTTTGGAGGCTACAAAGAACAGCAGCACCGTGGGAGTTGCTGCGTTGAGGTGTGTGCTCCCTTCAAAGGCCAGAGGAACTTCAAAGGTCAAAGAAACCCTTCCTGCTTCCTCTCCAGGAACCCAGAGTTCTGCCATAACAGACCCAAAGCAAGCAACATCAATATCCCCACAGCACTGATGTGAACTGCTTTCAAAATGCTCTCTCAGATTGGGAAAAGCAATAACTGTCTTGTAGGTTTGAAATTCTACTTCAACTATTCCTCTGTAGGAACCCACATTTCTGAGATGAAAAACTGACTTTGTTTCTAAGGTAGCACTGTGTAGCTTTGTTTCTAAAGTAGCACATGTAAATGTGAAATAGCTAAATTAGAAAATATTCTTTTGCAAATGACCATGACACCATGTGTACCTTTCTGCAAATGCAATCCCAAAGGCGCCACATTATCTCCATCTTCAGCTGTAAGCAGGGCGGACAAAGCTGAGAGCCCCGCATCAGCCGCTCCATCGTCCTCAGTGCAAATCCCAAACTGAGCCAGGGTGTCTCTTCCAAACTCTCGTTCTCTGCTCCGGCCCGCACGGAGTGCAGCCAGCGCTTCTCCCAGCCCAGCCACGGTGAAACACGCTGCTACCTCCGCCACATCTCCATGCTTGGACAGGGAGGACCCCTCGCTGCTTGCGGAGGGCTCGGTGGAAGAGAATACCTCCTCGCCCCCCTGCGCATCATCCTTGGATCTCGGGTTCTGTCCAACAGCAACTTGTGCGGGAGGCTGTAAGGGCTCCTTGCTGTCTCCCAGGGCCACGGTGACGCGGACCCTGCCCAGGCCCAGCAGCATGAGCAGCCACCAGGGCAGCCACATGTTACGAAGGCTCCGACTCGCTGCCATTAGGGTCCTGTTTTTAGGGTGCTCTGGAGAGAAAGGCTGGTTTTATGTCTGTCGCGGGGGGAGCGCAGGAGAGCGGCCTTGAATGGGGGGAACGGGAGGGTGGAGTTTGGGTGCTGCCTCATGGAGAGGCGAGACTCACTCCATACACACACTGCAGTACTGTTTGCTGCACGGCACACGCACACACACACACACTCCATACACACACTGCAGTAGTTTGCTATACGGCACACGCACACACTCCTGTCTGGCCAATTCCGTTAACAGAGGGCCAAGACACCAGCCCAGTTTTTGAACTTCGACGATGCTCCTTCTCTTCCAACAACAATTATATGCCTTCATTTCAGCGCCTTTATTATTTAGTGGAAAAGGCTCGACTTTAATAGTACATGAAGTTCCCATGAAGCCCCTGTCTGGCCTCCCGTACTGAAACATCTCTTCCCACTGCATTACTTAAGTACACTTCAGTGTCTCTGTGCGCCATCCATCTGAAGGCTCTTCACTGTGAATAAAACTTTAATACAACACACACACATATATAAATAACTCTGAAAGCGTTCACTAAATCCTAGATGGGCAGCGATTATGTAATCAATGTGACTGGCCCTCAATCCTCCACGCTTTTTCCCATCTGTGGACTAAAGTGCACAAAAGGGTATGCGAGCATCAGCTTGAGGAATCCTGAGGAAAACCGGTCCTCACCGCTGTGGTCCTGGCCGGAGCGAAGGCAGCTGCATTTCTGTTTTGCAGACTCTCAAGGACTTTCTCCTGTGTCCAGGGGTGGCAGATGACAACAGATGTCAAGGTCTCTGCAAAAAAGTAATAAAAAACCCAAAATCCCAGGAACCCAGGAAATCACTGCAAAAAATAACTATTTTGGGTAGTGTTTTGAAACCAGCATGTCCACTACATCAGTAAGTATTAACGTCTTTGGATTATATTTGGTTTTAGCTGTAAACCCCTTTAAGGCAACTGTACTTAAACAAAGAATCAAAACTTTTAACACAACCTGGGACTTGCTGCATAGAAAATATACCTCCTTACTTCAAATCCTATGTGAAATTTATTTAAAAATATGTCCATTTAAGACAATTTTTACTCCAGGCAGACACTGTTTCCTGACTCCCGTATCTGGGTTGGCACACTGAATACAGCAGCAGCGTTCTGTTCTGCCCATGCAGAGGCTCATAAACTGCAGGATGAGATGAACCCAAGCTGGGGATACTCTTCCACAGTCTCGCAAACAACCGCACAACATAAGATCTTGGCAGCCTCAGCTCCGTCGTAAACCCATGGGGGCGATTTCCCAAAACAGTCAGCCCCTTATTTGGCCCAATATTCTGATAAGGGCCTGCACATACCGTCCTCCCCAACAGACGGACAAAACAAGTAGCAAGAAATTCCACGCCCCGCTGCTGCTGTGTCTCTATCCCTCCTTCTCTGGCTCTCTCTCTCTCTCACATACACATGCTGTGGCATTCAACCACTTCAAGATTACCAAGGTTCAAGTTTCCAGCCGGTTTTTCATGCCGTTTGTAGTAACTCAACACCAGCTTAACATCCCCCTAATGACACACTTCAGGACTTGCTTATTGTTTGTGTACAGGTGCGTACAGAACATGGAGGATTAGTCGACACACATCTCAAAAATATGACTCGTGAAGCCAAGCCGCCTCTGGTCACTGGTGGTGGCTCTACAGCACGGGCAATGGGCCACATCATGGAACATGCGTAACCGGATAAGGTCACCCTAGTGCCAGAGCGGTGTGGTATTAAGGGTGTCTGTGCGCTCACTGATATATGACCACTGGAGGTTAACAACGCATAACCCCTGCAACAGCCTTTTCGCCATTACGTGAGACTGTTTAGGCAGGCCGCAGGTCTGTGACCAGGGAGTGATTGCTGCACACCCAGACTACAGGCTACGCCAGAGGGAGAAAAACACTGAGGGCAAAAGTGCAGACTCTGGAGAGGATGGTTAGCTCGCTCACATTATGACTGGGGCACAAAGACAACATGGCGACAGTTCAGGTTTAAACTGAAGTTTATTAGACAGTAGCACCTCTATAGCACAGCAGAGGGCTTCCATTATGTTCATAGCTGCATTTATCCTTGTTTTAAGTGTAGGAGAGCACCTTACTGTCTAAAGAGTATTAAAACCATCTTGATCTCATAAGTCTTATTAAAAGCATCACCATTTGCAATTATATCAAACACAGAAAAAAAATCAGTCTTAACAATTACAATAACAATTCATGAACAAACAAAACATAAAAACCCTTTCAGTGCTGGTAATGAGGGACTTGTTTCTCTGGTCCACAGCATGGGGGTGTGTGTGCGTGTGTGTGTGTGTGTGTCCTCGTTTCTGGGAGATGCAGACAGAAGGGCTCAGCGAACATCTCTGATTAGAAAAACAAAACAAGTGTTTCCTACCCGACAGCAGTCAGACTGTAAAGCTGAGGTGAGTCTGTGCTCTCCCTGAACATGTACAAAACCAACTGGGCAGAAGAGAAATGAAAACAACAACCTGATGATGAAGGGATTGTGGAGAGAAAGTTGAGTGATCCACTCACAGCTACACTGACAAAAATGAGAACAGTCCAAAGTCAGTGTGCGAGTATTCCTACAACAGCTCGCATTTTCACATCAGCGCTAAATGCAGCGACGCAAACGCTGAGGTGCGCGAAACCAAAAGGGTCAAAGCGGCAGCTTTCCGTGTCAGATGCACCAGTTACCCACTTGTGGTGTTCAAACCAGCAGCCATCCACGGTGCCACTCTGCTTTCAGCCCCTCTCCAGCTCCACCCTCCTCCCTCTCCAGGAGCAGTAAGGCATTGAGCTGAGCACACACAGCTGGAGAGCTGTTCCAGGAGCAGGGGTTGCAGTCCTGGCCCAGAGGGGTGAGGGTGAGAGGGAAGCCAAGGAGCACTGCTACGGCGCGACACTCCACCCCAGCACCATGTGACGCCGGGGAGACTGTGCTCGGGCACCATGCGACGCCGGGGAGACTGTGCTCGGGCACCATGTGACGCCGGGGAGACTGTGCTCGGGCACCATGTGACACCGGGGAGACTGTGCTCGGGCCAGACAGCCAACCACAGGTGTGTAGCACCAGGTGAAGCACGGGATTCTCTCGGCCATGTAGGCGTAGACCGGAGGGGGGGGGGGGGGGGGGGGGGTCTGGACAAGCAAGCATACTGTTATTAGGGAGCAGGTTTAGAAAGGGGGGGGGGGGGGGGGGGGGTTATAGGCCTGCTTCCCAGAGAGCCTCACAGCACCGGCAGCACTACTTATTACTCAAACCCCCTCGCCTCTGGCCCTCCAGCACCCATTACTGCAAAAGGTCAAAAGGTTAAAGGTCACGTCTGAAGAGCTTAGCACCGAAGGAATTTTTCTGGCGTGTGTACGTAGCCTGTGTCTAAGGCTCTACAACATTTCTCTACACACAGAGACAGCTCTAGACACACCCACTGATGTTACGTGCACTTGTACATCATCCTGAATGAGAAACACAAACACAATGTCTAAAGAACAAAACAAACGCAAAAAAGAAAGGTGTCGAGCTATAGGCCGAAATACTGTATATATTTACATATATACTCTGTGCCAAACATCGCAACTACGTTTATCGAAACCTGCAGGGACTCTCTCACTCTACGCGCTTAAGGAAATGTCATAACATTATAAATAGAAGACAAACAAATAAACAGAAGGAGCCCAGAGCCATAAAGCGGTCTCTGTTCATTTTATCCCTGTGAAAAAAGAAGCACCAAGAATCGATAATTATTATTACTGATGTTCTTCATATAAATAGGCACAGTCCAGAGTTGTACAGATTGTAGCACCATAATTCTTCTTTCTCTGATTTTTTGTTTTTTTCCCCCCCATTTTTAGTCTGAGTCAAGCACGCTTTTTTAAACAATCTATTGCATTCTACACAGTTATACTCTTATCAATAGATTAAAAACAAACAAAAAAAACATAAGAAACACACACACACACGCTCACCACCACCTTTGCTAAGGAAGAGACGCAAAAGATAAATAAACTAACTTATGCACATTTACACAGTATATAAAGACCTCCCATTCACAGTACAGATTCAACATTAGAAAAGGAATTACACACCAATAAACAAACACAGAAGAGAACAAAGACACAAGGGAGAGCGAGGGGCGCCCAGTAGTTCTGTGCTGCGTTTCGTGTTTTTGCATTTCCCAGTGTGAGAGGGCTGTGTTGAGGCCTATGAGTGTGTGTTCAGTGTGAGAGGGCTATGAGTGTGTGTTCAGTGTGAGAGGGCTATGAGTGTGTGTTCAGTGTGAGAGGGCTGTGTTGAGGCCATGTGAGTGTGTGTTCAGTGTGAGAGGGCTATGCGTGTGTGTTCAGTGTGAGAGGGCTATGAGTGTGTGTTCAGTGTGAGAGGGCTGTGTTGAGGCCTACGAGTGTGTGTTCAGTGTGAGAGGGCTGTGTTGAGGCCTATGAGTGTGTGTTCAGTGTGAGAGGGCTGTGTTGAGGCCTATGAGTGTGTGTTCAGTGTGAGAGGGCTATAAGTCTGTGTTCAGTGTGAGAGGGCTGTGTTGAGGCCTATGAGTGTGTGTTCAGTGTGAGAGGGCTATGAGTGTGTGTTCAGTGTGAGAGGGCTGTGTTGAGGCCTATGAGTGTGTGTTCAGTGTGAGAGGGCTATGAGTGTGTGTTCAGTGTGAGAGGGCTGTGTTGAGGCCATGTGAGTGTGTGTTCAGTGTGAGAGGGCTGTGTTGAGGCCTATGAGTGTGTGTTCAGTGTGAGAGGGCTGTGTTGAGGCCATGTGAGTGTGTGTTCAGTGTGAGAGGGCTGTGTTGAGGCCATGTGAGTGTGTGTTCAGTGTGAGAGGGCTGTGTTGAGGCCATGTGAGTGTGTGTTCAGTGTGAGAGGGCTGTGTTGAGGCCTATGAGTGTGTGTTCAGTGTGAGAGGGCTGTGTTGAGGCCATGTGAGTGTGTGTTCAGTGTGAGAGGGCTGTGTTGAGGCCTACGAGTGTGTGTTCAGTGTGAGAGGGCTGTGTTGAGGCCTATGAGTGTGTGTTCAGTGTGAGAGGGCTGTGTTGAGGCCATGTGAGTGTGTGTTCAGTGTGAGAGGGCTATGAGTGTGTGTTCAGTGTGAGAGGGCTATGAGTGTGTGTTCAGTGTGAGAGGGCTGTGTTGAGGCCTATGAGTGTGTGTTCAGTGTGAGAGGGCTATGAGTGTGTGTTCAGTGTGAGAGGGCTGTGTTGAGGCCTGTGAGTGTGTTCAGTGTGAGAGGGCTGTGTTGAGGCCTATGAGTGTGTGTTCAGTGTGCGCTGGCCGGCTGGACTGGCTGTCTCACAGACTGCCGTGGGGAGAGTGGGGTGAGGTGGGGAGGGTGAGTTTGGGTGGAGAGGGTGGGGGGGGTGGGGAGGAAGGGTTTGGGTGGTGAGGGCGAGGTGACGTGGGGAGGGTGGGTTTGGGTGAGGTGGGAGACATTGCTAGAACAGTGTTGAAGAGCAGTGGGGTAAGGCAGCGTTCCCGTCACCATACATTTAAGCACCACACCTTGTTTCTTGTTTTTGTGTTACAAAAAAGCACAGTTACCTGAATGGATTTGTTCAACTGAGCAGAACAACAGGCGGCCCTGAAGTCTGTCCTAACAGCGTGGGTTCAGCAGGATGCTAGCCTTCACGTCTCTTGTTCAAATAAGGAAGTGTCAGATAAATAAAGTCTTGCGGAATGGTGTTCCTGCGCGGCCGGAGGAAACAGCGCAAGCAGGATAGGGAAACGCAGTTCAAGTGGCAGACCTGATAAGACTATCCAGCTCAGTTTAGTTTGTCAGAGTTCTCACCATCCACTGCAGCTCCTGCAGCAAGTCACCGTGTGAAAAATGTGAGAGAGCGCGTGAGAGAGTGACACACACAAACACATGAAAATAACACCAAAAAACTCAACAAAAAAACAAAGCACCTTTGAAACACACAAACAGTGTGTGCATGTGTACGTGTGTGTGTGCATGTGTACGTGTGTGTGTGCCTGTGTGCGCCTGTGTGTAGGAGCTTAAACCCCAGACTGACGGTGCTGTGCTGTGCTGTGCAGGGCCTGCTAGCACAGGTGCAGGTGTGCGCACACTGAAGGTCAGAGCGGCGCACGGGTGGCTGGGTGTGTGTGTGTCTGTGTGTGTGTGTGTGTGAGTATGGGTGTGTGTGTGGGTGTTTGTGTGTGTGTGGGCATGGGTGTGTGTGTGGGCATGGGTGTGTGTGTGTGTGTGTCTGCAGTCAGGCCACTGGTCTGTGCACCTCACTGGGTCGATGCGGCTGAAAGGGGCACGTGGGGGACGTGAGTATAAGACAGTGCATCAGAGAGACAGACAGACAGACAGACGAGAACAGAGCTTCTTTATGTTTCCTCATCAACACCCCCCCCTCCCCCCTCACTCTTGCGCACCAACTAGGGAGTACTTGTAGCTGTCAGCTACAGACTCGCACAGCAA
>CM050212.1:4877500-5007500 GCA_027475355.1 Coilia nasus | reverse complement strand
CATATTAAAAGCCTTTGGGAGCAGGCCTGCTGCTTTCCCTAATCACAAATTCATAATGGGGGCTTTTATGTTCGACCACATTAAATTTCTGGTCTGTGTGTGATCTCGTCAGAGCCAAGCAGCACAGTGACACACTTAATGGCACAGAACAGAACAGCGCAAGGCGAGACAGCACAGCGACACAGCAAAGCGCAGCTATGGGCGGCCAGCGATGGGACAGCTCTGCCACTTACCTCCGCCTCTCCTCCCCTGAACCCCACCAGAAGCTCTGGTACAATTCCTTAGCTCCACCATGCCTCTAACAGGAAGTGTTAATCCCCTGACCCACCTCACTGAACCCCCACCCTCCCCTCCCAAACAGGAAGTTTGCCCCTGTAGCAGGAAGTGTGAATGCCGTGGCCCACCTCACTGAACCCCCGCCCTCCCTTCCCAAACAGGAAGTTTGCCCCTGTAGCAGGAAGTGTGATTGCCCAGGGCGCGTGGCTCACCTCCAGCAGCGCCTCCTGCCAGGCCGGCGCTGGAGAAGCTGGCATGTCCGTTGACGAGGCGCGGGGCCACGCTGGCGGGGGGCATGGTTGCCTGGCTGCCGAACAGCGACTGCAGCACCGAGGCGCCGCCCAGGGGGAACTGGGCGCCCACGTACTGGCCCCCGCCCACAGCCACGCCCACACCGCCGACTCCTCCCCCGCCGGACGCCACGCCGACCGCGCCGCCGATCTTGCCCGCCAGGATGCTGCCCACACCGCCACTGGCGGCCGAGATGAAGAGGTTCTGGCTGACCGGGCCGCCCCCCCCGCCAACACCCTTCGCCTCCCACTCGCGGCCCTTGGTCTTGGGTGGGCCGCCCGCCCCCGCTCCACCCGCCTGCCGGGCGCCTCCGGGGTCCTGGCCGAGGAAGAGGTTGGAGGGGAGGCAGACGGAGGCGTTGCCCCCCAGCATGGCTCCGCAGTCGGGCCGCTGCTGCTGCTGGACGGCCGCCTTGAGGTCCGCGTCGGACGCGCCGGCCCGGAACGGCGAGCCGCCCTGGCGGAGGTCTGGGGGCGTGGGCTTGGGGTCGGAGATGGGGGAGAAGGTGGACTTCCACTTGCTGTTTGAGGATGAGGATGAGGAGGATGAGGAAGACGAGACCTCACAGCTGCCACCCGCCTTGCGACCCAGGGAGCCTGAGAGGACAGAGAGACAGACAGACAAAGACAGACAGACAGACAGAGACAGAAACAGGGCAAATGTGAACACATTGCTGAACAGAGTTCATGCTGTGTGTACGTTATGTTTAGTGCCTGCTCCATGAAGCAATGAGCATCATAAGTATCCTGAAGTCAAGGAGTGATTAGTGGGGTTCCCATTACCGGGCCAAACCCGAGCCGACACGGGTGTACCGGTGCTAAGTGGTTTCACACCTTCAGGGGGAGGTGCTAACACGGGCCTACAGGGGCTGTCCTGGGTGCTAGTAGCCCGCGATTTCTGGCCCAACTAAAACGATGGTCCTACAGGGGCTAAAGGGGGTCTAGAGGCGGTGTCAAGGTCGGGGCGGCGTCAACATTTGGAAGCAAAATAAAGCGAAGATGGCATGAGTATCTGCACCTGTATTACCGTTGTTACTGAAGAATATGAAAAAGATGGATCACCAGTTCTGGTCAGCTGAACATATCCGTGCTCTCTCCGTGGTCTGGGCAGAAGACGACATGAATAAAAAAACGACGAGGTTTGCAGAAACGAGGAAGTTGGACATTCAGCAACAACAGCCCGGCAAGTTCGCGAGAAGCATAAAAAACTACGGATATAAAGACATGGTATAACAAACCAATCCCCCTTCCCCACATAAAATAAATCTGAATTGCTTTTACTCAAGCGAGCTTAATCCTACATTCTCTGTATGTCTCGTGGCTGGTGGTGAATGCGTGGCTGGTAACATTTCAATTGCCCACCGTGATGCGGTGGATTAAATGACTCCTTGTCAAATTAATTGGAGGAAACAAATGACTAGGCCTATAACATTGCCTTGTGTCATTTTAGGCTACTTTTTAAATGCAGTTTCGCAGTGCTGAAGTGTGCAGCTGCCGACATAAGATCCCAACTTGCCAGTGTCTCTCCTTTAGGCTATGCCTTGTGCATGGTAACGTGGTTCTCCGCGGTGACTTCGCAGTTAACTGTTCTAAACGTGTGTGTCAAGCCAATAGGTCAAAATCACTTGTTTTTCTATTAAATTGATATATATTTGCCATTTCCGACCGTTTGGGCTGACGGTAGTGGTACCGTTGGTTTAAAACAAGACTTTTCTTCCTTTAGCAACCGTTGCCATCAGTAAACAAAAGTAGACTCTCTAATAGTCTACTACAATAGCCTATAGATGACCTAGCTCATATTTGGCTGATAAAAATGGCAAGTTGTTGATCTAATTAGTATTAAAATTAACTGTTTCGGTCATTGTTATACCTTAAAGTAGCAGTAAATTGTGTAATTTGGCTACGTTTTGTTGGCAGCACTGTGTGGAAGTATCCGAATGTGAGACGCATTCCCTAAGCATTTGACGGTCCGTGGCCGTCGGTCTTGTTCCATTAAAACATGGAAGAAACAAAGGACTAGGCCTATAACATTGCCTTGTGTCATTTTAGGCTACTTTGTAATGCAGTTTTGCAGTGCTGAAGTGTGTGGCTGCCGACATAAAATCCAAACTTGCCAGTGTCTCTTCTTTAGGCTATGCCTTGTGCATGGTACGTGGTTCTCCGCGGTGACACAGTTAACTGTTCTAAACGTGTGTGTCAAGCCAATAGGTCAAAATCACTTGTTTTTCTATTAAATTGATATATATTTTCCATTTCCGACCGTTTGGGCTGACGGTGGTGGTACCGTTGGTTTAAAACAAGACTTTTCTTCCTTTAGCAACCGTTGCCATCGGTAAACAAAAGTAATGCAATATAGATGACCTAGCTCATATTTGGCTGATAAAAATTGCAAGTTGTTGATCTAATTAGTATTAAAATTAACTGTTTCGGTCATTGTTATACCTTAAAGTAGCAGTAAATTGTGTCATTTGGCTGTTTTGTTGGCAGCATTGTGGAAATATCCGAATGTGAGACGCATTCCCTAACAAGCATTTGACGCTCCGTGGCCGTCGGTCTTGTTCCATTAAAACATAAGGACGGTGTATTTTTGCTTTATAGCCGATAGTAATATATAGAAATATATTTGAACATGAACAACACGGAGGACGATCTGCGCCAGCAGAGGTTCCATGGCGTCTATTATCCTCCAAAGAAGTATTTTCAGTCAGAGATATCGGCAGTAGTTATAATCGTCTTCTATCTTCTACTGATGCTACTGAATTGCTCGCCTATCCTGCACCGAGGGTGGCCCCTAAAGGCCCGGGCCGGCACCGGCCCCGGAATGGGAATGCGGCTATTACCTCTCTCGTTCTCCCCGCCTCTTCCATCTCTGCTTTCCAAGGAGATGGTGGCAATCTTCCTTTCAATCCTGAGGCAGATATGACACAGAACAGGCAGCCACATCAACAAACACTCACACACCGCTCAAAAACACTCGTCATTTGGCCTTTGCACTTCAGGCCGAGAAAACAAATGAGGAGTCCTTGGGAAAAACGAGTGCGTCGTAAGTTACATTGTACTGACAAACTGTTCTTTAGCGTGCAGTGACACAGCATGCCTATATTTATTGAGAAACGTGAACCGCGATTTATACCACAGCTTCCTTCAATTTCAAGGGATGTGTTTTTTAAACCAGTGATTCATTTTCCATACACGCACACCTATGAAGTAGTCCCTGCTGTCTGATCGTATCATGTTTATGTATCAATGCGCCAAGTGCGTGGTAAACTGTAAATGAACAGCAAAGATGGACAGAGCAGAAAATGACGAGCATGGGGCGTACCTGGAGCTGGAGCTGTCCGCAGGGTAGCCGGAGCCCTCGTCGTCTGAGCCGGAGGTGGAGGGGTAGCGGGCCGAGCCGTTGAGCTCCAGGGGGCGCTCTCGCTTCAGCACGGGCGGCTGGTCCAGGTCCCCCCCACACGGGCTGCGGCCACACTGCTCCGGGGACGAGATGGCAGAGATCTCCAGAGGCTGGTTGATGTTGTTTACCTGCGGGTGAAGTAACCAGACACACACACACACACACACACACACACAGACACACGTAAGACACATACACACACAGACACACGTAAGACACATACAGACACACAGACACATGTAAGACACACACACACAGACACACGTAAGACACGTACAGACATACACACAAACATACAGACAGACACACACACAGACACACGTAAGACACACACACGCACACACACATACAGACACACAGGCACATGTAAGACACACACACACGAGCGCGCGCACACACACACACACACACACACACACACACCCAGTGGCAAATGTACGTACGACAACCTGACTGGCAATAGCGAACACAAATGCACAATACCCTACAAAGCCAAAAGGCAGTAACTGTATGATTTGTCAAATGAAGTTTAGAGTGGAAGGCTGGTTTAGACCCCTCCTTTGTCTTGGGACTACATCTCTTGCTTTTTCCTGTTAAGAAAGTACACCATATTATGCATGCAACATGTCTGACTGGCAGCGTGGCAACTTTAAAGCCATTTCCTCAGTTTCTATGTTCATGTAGTTACTGCACTTTGCCTTTGTAGGGCAGAATACAGACTGCAGTAAGAATAAAGCAGGATGTCTATTTAAGGTTTAAACTTTTGCTGACTGCTAGACAAATGGCTGATATTCCCTCGCACCATCGAGTTGATGTTGAGTGGGGAGCCAGAGGGGTGTCCGGCTGAGGCCAGCCCAGGGAAGGACCTCCTCTTGGGGGAGGTGGAGGCCGAGGGGGCCCCCGTGGAGCCGCGTTTTCGCCGACCCCTCCTGCGGCCCTCCTGCGTGCCTGGGGAGGGGTGGTGGTGGTGGGTGCGGCCCTCCTGCATGCCTGGGGACGGGTGGTGGTGGTGGGTGCTGGTCTGGTGGTGCTGGCCGGCCTTGGAGCCGTGGTGTGGGCGAGAGGAGGAGGAAGAGGAGGAGGAGGAGGAAGAGGAGGAGGAGGAGGAGGAGAAGAAGATGCGGCGTGGAGCCTCCACGTCCGGGCCCTCGCTCTCCAACTCCCCCACCCCCCCGACGCCACAGCTGTCCTCCGGAAGGATCCGGGGGGGGCCGTCGGCGTACTGCAGCACGCCTCCCATGGCGGTGGGGGGGCTGCGGCCCTGCGGGGCCAGCAGGGGGGTGGCGTGGGGGGGCTGGGACGCCCCGTCCTGCTCGGACATCAGCACTGACAAGTGGGGCCCCCCGTTCACCAGACCTGAGCTGGATGAATACCCTGAGAACACGCACGGTAAGGGACACACACACACAGACACAGACACACACACACACACACACACAGACACACACAAGCACACACACATACACAGATACACACACACAAGACATTTATTCCATAATCCTTTGCTTATATCACACTGTATTATTATTAACTGTCCTAAATAATACAATCTACTGAAACTGGAGCTTTCGTTTACCATTTTGAACTGCCTTTAAACTTTATCTTGGCCTACAGACCAATGCCATTTGAGGTGACTTATGTGGAGGTGAGGAATGACTGACAGAAGACTTGAGCCAGGGGACTGACCTGAGGTAGGAGTGAATTGAGGCAGGGGACTGACCTGAGGTAGGAGTGACTTGAGGCAGGGGACTGACCTGAGGTAGGAGTGACTTGAGGCAGGGGACTGACCTGAGGTAGGAGTGACTTGAGGCAGGGGACTGACCTGAGGTAGGAGTGACTTGAGGCAGGGGACTGACCTGAGGTAGGAGTGACTTGAGGCAGGGGACTGACCTGAGGTAGGAGTGACTTGAGGCAGGGGACTGACCTGAGGTAGGGGGGGCAGGGGACTGACCTGAGGTCGGAGTGAGGGGCAGCTTGCCGTTGGTCTGGCCGGCTGAGGGGTCTCTTCCTTGGGACACCGGGCTCGGGGTGCTCCTCTGTCACACAAGCCACAACAAGCAGGCTGTTAAATTAAGCATGGGCCACTAAGAGCGTCTCTCTATCCGAGATAGAGCCACCGAGGCTGGAGAGCACATTACAAAACACTACAACAGTTATGAAATCATACACCACACAGCAACCCTTCACACCACAATCAGTTTACAAGTGTTGATCAATTTTGACATGTGTTTCATTAAAGGAGAAATTTGGTGTAAAATGGCATGTTAAAACATCATACCGAGTTGGTATGCTTGCTGAGGAGCAAAATTGAGTTAGCCTGTGTCATTCAGAACTTAACTATTTTTTACAGTTTGTCCCAGAAGGCTAACAATGGAAGTGGTAGGTGCCCTTAGACAAAGCATGAAGATTACGCTATTATTAAACCATTAAAACAGCTCAAAGAAATTCCACACTCCATCAGTAGCACAACAAAGGCTACAACATTCCAAACGAGGCACTGAGAACTTTGTAAGTGTACACAACATTTATTAATAAAACAGTTTTGACAGGCAGTACCTTGCTGTAGTTTCTCGTCGCCGGCATGATAAAAGTCCGCACGAGTCGATTGACGAACACGAACCACCAGGAAGAATAGGAGGAGAGGTAGTACAATCGACTTGTTTGGACTTTCATCATGGCGGCAATGAGAAACAACTGTGAACTACTGCATGTAAGAACAGTTTTTTTAAATAAACGTTGTGTACATTTAAGTACATTTAAGTTCTCAGTGCCTTGTTTTAAATGCCAGGGCCTTTGTACTACCGATGGAGTGTGAAGTTTCTTCGAGCTGTTTTAATGGTTTAATAATAGCGTAGTCTTCATGCTTTGTCTAAGGGCACCTACCACTTCCATTGTTAGCCTTCTGGGACAAACTATAAAAAATAGTTAAGTTCTGAATGCAACAGGCTAACTCAATTTTGCTCCTCAGCAAACATACCAACTGGGCATGATGTTTTAACATGTCAATTTTCATTTTACACCGAAGTTCTCCTTTAAAGCTTTTACTGAAGTGACAGAGCTGAGAGGTACTTGGAGGGTGTGTGTCCTACGCCTGGTGTGTGTGTGTGTGTGAGAGAGAGAGAATGGGGGGGAAGTCCTCACCAGTCTCTCTGCTGGGCTGGGCAGCACCACACGTGTGTGTGTGTGTGTGTGTGTGTGTGTGTGTGTGTCCTCACCAGTCTCTCTGCTCGGCTGGGCAGCACCACACGTGTGCGTGTGTGTGTGTCCTCACCAGTCTCTCTGCTCGGCTGGGCAGCACCACACGTGTGCGTGTGTGTGTGTGTGTGTGTCCTCACCAGTCTCTCTGCTCGGCTGGGCAGCACAACACGTGTGTGTGCGTGTGTGTGTGTGTGTGTCCTCACCAGTCTCTCTGCTCGGCTGGGCAGCACCACACTGGCCAGTGGGATGCTGACGGGCAGCTTGTTGGGGTGCACGGTGCTGAGGGGGATGCTGATTGGTAGAGAGGTGATGGTGTCTCTGCTGATTGGTAGAGAGGTGATGGTGTCTCTGCTGATTGGTAGAGAGGTGATGGTGTCTCCGCCTCCCGCCGGACTCCTCTCCTTCCCCGTCTGCGTGACATCAGGTCACATGACCACACACTCGTGTAACACGTCTGCACACTCATTTAACACCCATTTAACACGTCCACACACTCATGTAACACAACCATCTATCTTCACTATATCCATTCTACTCTCATTGTTTGTTTAGGATGTTATGTTCTGCTTCTTTCAGTGTGAGCCCAGCAGGGGCATGGCGTCATTGCTGTGAGCCCAGCAGGGGCATGGCGTCATTGGTGTTTAATCGGTGGGAATCCACCAACCAATCTTCCAACCAATGTAGCCAACCCAAACCATTACATTCAAACACGTACCTAATACATGAAACTCATGCATATACTCATTAGGGATGTGACTTTTGATCAAAAACACTATTCGAAATTCGCTAAAAGCTATTTGAAATTCGATTCGAAAATCGACAGAACCCCACTCGCCCCCACCCACCCACACACCCAAACGCATGACAGACAGGGTGAAAGCGCTAACGGTTTAATGAGTCAATAAACAATAATAAACAAATAAACAATAAACTTCCATTCACCTCACATAGCCAACAGTCTCAAACAATAATATAGGCTTCCAATTTTATTATTTATATTTACTATTATTTACTATTTACGTCTGTTAGAAGGAACCGCGGGTGAAACTGCCCTTTTAGGGAACGATATTGAAAGTGTTCGAACAGAGTAGAATAAACCTACGACATATTTTTGTTTAGACAAATTAACATGTCGACGTGGTCGGGATAGAGACGGGTACGCAGCCTATTAACAATCAGACCGGCTGCGGAGAACACACGTTCCGATGGCACGGACGTTGCTGGCACACACAGGTAGGCGCTGGCCAACTTTGCCAGGCGAGGGTATTTCTGTTTATTGTCTTTCCACCATGTCATCGGGTCAGTGTGGAGTGGTGGGCATGTATCCTGGCAGTACTGAGTCAATTCAGTCACGCATGTTGCCCTCTCTGTGCTGTAATCCTCGCCAAATATGACGGCAATTGCTGCGGTTAACGGGCCATCCTTTAGGGAATGTTTCGGGTCGCTAGGCCCTTCATGCGATTCCGCCGCCTCTCCGGCCTCTTCATCATCTGCCATGGACAGAAGGTTTCTCACCTCGGCCTGCACTGCGTTTCTCACCTCGTCAGTTGCGAACCTCAGGTGTTTGTGTCTGGGATCCAAAAATGAGGCAATGTATGCAACCTTGCGTGCGCTGCTGGCATCTTCAGGTGCAAGGCGCTCTTTCAAAGAGGCAGACACCGCTTTTTTGAAATCGGCGACTTTGGAAGATTCTTCTGGGAGTTCTTTGAGATGTTTGGACTGTAGGTTTGCAACCACTGGAAAAATCATAGAGAGCGACACGTTCGACTCTCCACATAACGCAGTGGTGGCGCATTTCAGTGAGTACAGCACAGGCAAAATTTCCTCCATCACAACCCAGCTATCATCGGCCAAGTCCAGGGTGCGCGCATCCCATAATTTGGTGACATTTCTGTCTGACAAGACGGCGCACACAGCCCATCTCTGTTCTAACAAGCGCTCGAACGTGTCATGTATCGAATTCCATCTTGTCCGGCAGTTTTGCACTAACTTGTGTGCAGGCACGTTTAGGAGCTGTTGCTTTTGCTTCAGAGCTTCTGTTGCCACCGTGCTATGATGGAAGTGAGACACCAGACGATTGGCAGCTTTTACAACGTGGTTTATGTGTTGCAGTTTGAAACCGTCGTTTGTAGCCAGTTGAAGAGGGTGTGCAAAACAAGGCTGCGAGTCCCATCCCAGTCCGGCGTCGGAATTGGCTAGAACCATGTTGCTGGCGTTATCATGCACGCACGCTGTGACTTTTCCAGTGAGACCCCAGTGGTCCCTCGCGTTAGACAGTACATTTGCGAGATTCTCCGCTGTATGTCTCTCGGGCATGGCTTTGGTCTGCAGAACAGCACTCTGCATCTCCCAGTCTAGCATGTAATGACAGGTGATGGTGACATAGTATTCCGTTGTCAGCGCCGTCCACGAATCTGTAGTTATGGACACTTCATGAGCATTTGCTAATTTCTCTTGTAGGATGCTTACATTTTCATCACAAAGTTTTTCCAGCCTGCTGGTGATTGTTTTTCGGCATGGAACTCTGTATTCAGGCTCAAGAAAGTTAATCAACTCTCGAAAGCTTTCTCCTTCCACAAAGCTAACAGGCAGCATATCTTTAGCTATCATCTTAGTGAGGAGAGTTGATATTTTTTCGGCACGGGCGGCATTCAACTTTGATGACCTCACCATGAAAGCGGCAACTGACTGCTGGCCCGAAGTCACTTCTACTGGATGTTTCGCTTTCAGATGGTTGTGCATGGTGGTGGTTGATTTGTGGTATGCCAGCTTTACCTGACAGATGTTGCATTCCACTTCATTTTCATTTATCAAAGTAAATGAGGACCATACGGAACTTTTGCTACCTCGCTGCATCTCTGCACCACACCACACGTTACCGATTGCAATTCTTCTTCTGTTATTTTGACTACCTTTACTGTACGATAGCGGCACCCTCTGGCCGAATAAGGAACTACAGCAACAGAGTATGTTAGGAACTAGGAAACGCCTTTCCGCGCTCATTTTTTTTTGTGGAATGCAACGTAAGCCACGATTATTCGAAAATCATGTCCCATCCCTAATACTCATACCCTTACACATACACATATGCTCTTGCACACATATTCTTTAAAACACACACACATTCTCTTAAACACACACATATGCTTTAAAACACACACATATTCTCTGACACACACATACATATTCTGACACACACACACACACACATATTCTGACACACACACACACACACACACACACACACACACACACACACACACACACATATTCTGACACACACACACACATATTCTGACACACATACACATTCTCTGACACACACACACACACATATTCTGACACACACACACACATATTCTCTGACACACACACACACATATTCTGACACACACACACACACACACATATTCTCTGACAAACACATATTCTCTGACACACATATTCTGACACACACACATATTCTGACACACACACACACACATATTCTGACACACACACACACATATTCTGACACACACATATTCTGACACACACACATATTCTGATACACACACACATATTCTGATACACACACACATATTCTGATACACACACACACATATTCTGACACACATATTCTGACACACACATTCTGACACACACATTCTGACACACACATTCTGACACACACACACATATTCTGACACACACATATTCTGACACACACACTAGGGGTGGGCGGTGTAGCCTAAAATTTATATCACGGTATAAGTTGAACCATAGACGGTAGACGGTATATATCACGGTATACTTTGGTATGTAACAGTATTAACTGGTAACAGCTTCCTAATGCTGAATGTCAATATTCCTGAACGTCATCAAACACGATATAAGACATTGTAACATTTTCGTGTGGGAACTTGGCTCAGCCAGAGGTTAGGCAAACCGGGAGTGAGCTAAATATACAACCCGTTTAGAGCAAAATAACGTCGTATTCCACAGGATCCGCACACAAAACAACTAGATGAACATGTGAGAATGATAGCACAGGAAATTATGATGTTGGGAGAGTGCAGTCAATCCGTGTGCTTGCTGTCGGCGCAGATGGGTCAGTCAAATGCAGGTGTAGCTGTCTATGAAACAGCACGACAGGCTCCTCATTAAGCATTACCTAAAGCAGTGGCGGTTCTACATTGAATTACTCCCCGGGCGAGACCCCCAACCCCCAATAAAATAATAATTTATGACCACATAGTGATTCTTATTATTGAATTGCACTTGAAATTAACATCAAACACTGTAGGCTACAAAAACTCTTATACAAAACATCCATAAATTGCAATTTAATTATAATTACATGCCCTTACATGCCAAATGTCTGTCATTAGATGCTACACTAATCTATCTTTTAGGGAGGAACAATTAGCTCCTTGGTTACTGCCTCGAATTCTACAGTATGCTTGTTACACGTTCAGGTATGACTGGTTTACTATGCTAAACTACCCTATAGTTAAACTATGCAAACTATGAGTTGCAGCAAATTGCAAATGTTGAAACTACCATAATAACATTCTGTTGGCTAATGACAGGGCTCAACGCTAACCCAAATTATGGAAATCAATAATAACTAAACTTGTAACCGTTTTGTTGCAAAGCCAAATCTTATGGTGAAAATAGATCTTGTGTTTGTTGAGCTAAGACCGAATTATTGTTGAGTATAGCAATCGTAGCATCATGGCTAGAAGGCTAACAAACGTAAGAGTTAGGCCTACCATGATTAACATTAGCCCTTCATTCATGGCATGGATAACGTGATCATGCAGAGAGAACAGTTGCATACCTTCATCTTTTGCTCGTTTCTACACTTCTAATGGCTTTGACCTTTTTCTGTCCATCTCCTTCTATTTGTAACTCGACAGTCAACATACTGTTTTTCCCATCCCCGAACACTCTGTCACTGCCGACCAGGAGTTAAGACTAATTCACCTTGGTGACCGCCTACTCGTTTTGTATTGCCCTGTTTTATTAGCCTTTCACACAATTAAAAAATGTGCAGGAATTATAAACTTGTAAATATAATGTTAGGAATAAAATGTGCGTTATTGGGAAGGAAGCTTATGTGTGACTGACTTCGCTCACTAATTGCAGAGTATTGCCCACTTGTGCATTGCATTTGAGACTCAGAGGTGCTGTCCCCCGCGCCCCCTCCCCTTTGCCCTTCTCTCACAGCTTCTGTGCACTGGAACTTAAGTAATGTTACAACCGCGGAAGATGAGCATTTTTGAAAATAGGCGTGTCAGAATAACGTGAATTCTTCAGATTATATTTTCCTGTTCAGTATCCGACACCTCGTAGCCAAACCATGACCAGATTACAGAAGTTGAGTCGGTCTTTTTTACGAGCTCCTTCTATTCCATGTGTTCACTGCTCGCAGCTATTTTTCCTTCTTCCTTGTTGTGGTGACGCAATGAACTATCGCGGTAGGAAGGTATAACCCAAAATCTCTACCGTTGGCCAAATTTATACCGCATACCGTTTATACCTTTTATACCGCCCACCCCTAACACACACACATATTCTGACACACACACACACACATATTCTGACACACACACACACATATTCTGACACACACACATTGACACACACTCACACACACATTCTGACACACACACACACATTCTGACACACACACACACATTCTGACACACACACACACATTCTGACACACACACACACATATTCTGCGTACCTTCTCGGAGCCTCTGGTCTGCTGCGGATCCCCTGGGCTGGGGGCGGGGCTACCCTGTTTCACCCCTAAAGGGGGAGATGAGACCGCACCCAGATCTCCCCTGAGACACACACACACACACACACAAACACACACACACACACGACGTAAGAACAACACACATATGAACACAGAATACAAAGCCACATAATATTCTAGTACAGATATCAACTGCAGTAAATGTACCCAAGTCCTGCTTAAAAATGAATCTAGAAAACAGTTTGCAAAATGAAGAAAGTATGACACCTGATTGTTTGGAAACTATCATAAAGTCCTAAAATCTTCCTTAGTGCCATGAGGTGACAGCTAAGCGCTGTGTGCAGGCTCTCTCACCGGTGTGCAAACGCGCGCAGCGGGCCCGGGTCCTGGTTGAGGTGTCGGCGCAGGGCGATCTTGGCGGGGGAGAAACGCGTGTAGTCGGGCAGCGGCTGCCCCTGCGGCCTGTGGCGGGCATCGGGCGGGGCCGGCACCAGCTCGTGCTCGGGCGAGATGGGCAGGTAGCGCGTCAGCAGCTCGCTCTTGGTGCCCGCGCCACCCATGCCGCCCATGCCGCGCTCGAAGCAGGGCGAGGCCGTGCCGTTGATGGACAGCTCCGGGCTCACGCCGTTGAGGGCGGCTGAAGATGAGGGCCCCAGGCCCGGTTTGGGCCCCTCGGGGTCCAGGGAGGGCCGGCGCTCCAGGCCCAGCGGGCCCCTGCGGTAGGGGGACCCCTCGCACGAGCCGTAGGACTTGAGCTGCAGCAGCTCCTGCTGCCTCTGGCTCTTCTCCAGCTCCACTATGCTGATCTGCGGAGGGGACACCAGGGGGCGCCGTCAGCACGGCCACATGGTGACACAGCACTACACGCTCCATGCCACCGCTGCTCTACGGGGGGTCATTTGTGACAGGAGTGGTGACGCTGTTTTGTGGTTAAAGCAACATCCTGTACATATTTCATCAGCACAGCTGCTATGCGCTAGCCTGACAGACAGAGCGTGGTACGGCAAACACCCCACACACAGGACATTCTCAGAGGTGGAATCCACTGGCGTCCATCAAATGCCAACCAACCTACAGCTCAGTCCGCTGCTGACACTGGCCATCAGATTAGACGCATAGTATTTCAGTGCACTGCTGACTGTAGTGCTTGACCAAAGTAAGCTGGCCTACAGTTTCTCAGTGCAGTACAGTGAGGGTTTCATGAGAAACAAAATGCTCACAAATTTGATTCCAAACACACTGAATCTTTGAATCTTGCTCGTTAAATACAATGTATAAACTTCATATAAAGTGGCACAGTGCTTTTGTGATACAGTGTGGACAACAGTAATAAAAGAAATCAGGGCAGAAATAAGACTGTAAGTGTGGAATATCTAGCGGTCATGCCAAACCCTACACAAAGCTTAGACCTGATCTGAGATCTAGAAGTAACGGTTCTGACAGTGGAGTCAGTTGTGAGACAGGCTATTACATTTGTAAACAACGTCGACTATCTACTGGTCATGCCAAACCACATAAAAAGAGGTTATAACTTCTACCAGTGAAAAGTAAGGGTTCTGGCAGGAATGAGTTGTGAGGCATGCAGTTACCTGCAGCTCCAGACAGTGGCGCTGTTTCTCAGATATCTGCCGGTGGAGGTTTTGCTTCTCCTTCAGCAGGCTCTCCATGCACAGAGACGCCCAGTCCAGCTTTAGCTCCTCACAGCGTGCCTTCAGCTGCACACACACGCACGCACACACGCGCGCACACACACACGCGCACACACACGTACACGCACGCATACATGCACGTGCAAGCACACGCGTGCGCGCACACACACACGCGCGCACACACACACACGCGCACGCATACATGCACGTGCAAGCACACACGCGTGCGCACACACACACACACACACGTGCAAGCACACACGCGTGCGCACACACACACACAGGAAATAAAGCATGCAGCTGGTGACTCCATTGCCCAAGACAAATTGAATGAATGGATTTAAAATGCACAGCATTAAGACAACATATGAACTAGCTGAAGGTGTGCGTTTCAATCATTCTTCAAGGGTGAATGAGACAAAAAATGTGGACATATTATAGCCCTGTCAGGATGGGGGGAAAAACAGAATTTTGCTGTGGGAGAGAGACGCCCAGTGTGACCCTTGTGACTCCTGTTATGACGATGACACAGCCATGACATGTGCCATGACAGTGGCTCCTACTAAAAAAAGTGGTGCTACTGCAGAAGACAACGAGTGCTTTTCCCCTCTATGGAATCTCTTCGCCCAACACCACTAGCTGTGCACACTCCAACCACCACCACTAGCTGTGCACACTCCAACCACCACCACTAGCTGTGCACTCCAACCACCACCACTAGCTGTGCACTCCAACCACCACACCACACCACTAGCTGTGCACACTCCAACCACCACACCACTAGCTGTGCACTCCAACCACCACACCACTAGCTGTGCACTCCAACCACCACCACCACTAGCTGTGCACTCCAACCACCACCACCACACCACTAGCTGTGCACACTCCAACCACCACACCACTAGCTGTGCACACTCCAACCACCACCACCACCACCACCACTAGCTGTGCACACTCCAACCACCACCACCACACCACTAGCTGTGCACACTCCAACCACCACACCACTAGCTGTGCACTCCAACCACCACCACCACACCACTAGCTGTGCACACTCCAACCACCACACCACTAGCTGTGCACACTCCAACCACCACCACCACTAGCTGTGCACACTCCAACCACCACCACCACTAGCTGTGCACACTCCAACCACCACACCACTAGCTGTGCACACTCCAACCACCACCACCACTAGCTGTGCACACTCCAACCACCACCACCACTAGCTGTGCACACTCCAACCACCACACCACTAGCTGTGCACACTCCAACCACCACCACCACACCACTAGCTGTGCACACTCCAACCACCACACCACTAGCTGTGCACTCCAACCACCACCACCACACCACTAGCTCTGCACACTCCAACCACCACCACCACTAGCTGTGCACTCCAACCACCACACCACTAGCTGTGCACACTCCAACCACCACCCCACTAGCTGTGCACACTCCAACCACCACCACCACCACCACTAGCTGTGCACACTCCAACCACCACACCACTAGCTGTGCACTCCAACCACCACCACCACACCACTAGCTGTGCACTCCAACCACCACCACCACACCACTAGCTGTGCACACTCCAACCACCACCACCACCACACCACTAGCTGTGCACACTCCAACCACCACCACCACACCACTAGCTGTGCACTCCAACCACCACACCACACTGCTGCCCTTCTCCACTTCACCTCGTCTGCACGAACGCTCATGTGACACTAGCCGAAATGCTCCTGTTATCAGCGTTTAAGGCGTTCTGGTGTCTTGACAACTGAAAGGTTTAAGTTACAGAGGTAAAAAGGTGTTTGTGGGCAGACACTGCACTGATGTTCTCCGCTGTTGTGCCACACTGGTGGACCAAGCTACCAGCTGCTACGAGAGTAGGGTCATTCGTCCTCACCTCAAGAAGCTCCTGGAGACTGCTCTCTTCCAGAAGTGCTTTCCTTCCGAACAAAGCCAACCGCCGCTCCCCAACCCTGCGCCCTGTCTGCACTAACGCTGCTCCCCAACCCTGCACTGCGCCCTGTCTGCACTAACGCCGCTCCCCAACCCTGCACTGCGCCCTGTCTGCACTAACGCCGCTCCCCAACCCTGCACTGCACCCTGTCTGCACTAACGCCGCTCCCCAACCCTGCACCCTGTCTGCACTAACGCCGCTCCCCAACCCTGTGCCCTGTCTGCACTAACGCCGCTCCCCAACCCTGCACTGCATCCTGTCTGCACTAACGCTGCTCCCCAACCCTGCGCCCTGTCTGCACTAACGCTGCTCCCCAACCCTGCACCCTGTCTGCACTAACGCTGCTCCCCAACCCTGCACTGCATCCTGTCTGCACTAACGCTGCTCCCCAACCCTGCGCCCTGTCTGCACTAACGCCGCTCCCCAACCCTGCGCCCTGTCTGCACTAACGCTGCTCCCCAACCCTGCGCCCTGTCTGCACTAACGCTGCTCCCCAACCCTGCGCCCTGTCTGCACTAACGCTGCTCCCCAACCCTGCGCCCTGTCTGCACTAACAATGCTCCCCAACCCTGCGCCCTGTCTGCACTAACACCGCTCCGCTACTGCTCACTCTGTTCTCCGCATATCTGCAGCTTGATTTGTGCCCTCTATTGCAAGGCGTTTTAAATGAACGGTCTGACCGCTATAAGTGTATTGTAATGTATGTCTGAAGATTCTCATTCATCCAGGTCATGGTAGTCAAAAGAGCTAAGCTGTATGCACAGCTGGACTTCTTTGTGGAGCTTGAAGATGTTTCACCTTTCATCCAAAAGGTTTCTTCAGTTCTGGTTGGACTTGGCTCTTTTGTCTGTATTGCGATGTAATGCAAATGTAATGTGATGACTGTGATAGGGTGAACATGAAGTGGCTGTGGCCTCACCAGCATCAGGCTCTGGTCCCTGAGCTTGGCCATGTCGCGCTCCAGCTGCTGGGCCTGCTCCTTGAGCTGCTGGTTGTGGGCAGAGATCTCCTTCTGCGCCTGCAGCAGGTCCTCCAGCGTCAGGGCCTTCACACCCAGCTGCAGGGGCAACCACACCAAGCACAGGGAGTCTCAGTTAGGGGGGACATAGACTGCATGTGGACTAAAAGAGCTGGACAAACCCTCTGTGACGCCTACACTTTCTCACCGACCGAATGAGGCTTAACTTCAAGGTTCCGGGTGCGGCCATCTTTGCCAAATCATTCTATTAATGTCAATGTAAATGATCTGGGGCTTAAACTACTGATTCTAAACAAACTCACCCCCTCAGAGTTATCATGGACCGCAAAACTACCAAAACACACCAAACAGTTTTGGAAGCAGGCTGTAAATATGCTTAGTTTTGCTGTAAAAAGTGACTTTTTAACGTGGCAGTCTATGGGAAGTTGCTGCCTTCTGCAGCCCATCCCCAATGAATGTGTGCCGTGAGGGAAGCAGTGGTGTGACGTCACTCACCTCCTCCAGCTTGGCATGGAAGAGCCACTTGATTTTATCCTTATGCGTCTGGCACACGTTCAGCAGCTGCTCCGCCTGCCCCGACAGCTCACTGTGCCGCACCTACACAAACACACACAGCATGTGAGCAACAGCCAATGACAACGCCACAGAAAGGTGTGTGTGTGTGTGGGGGGGGGTCATAGTGGTTGTATCCAACTATACGCTGCAGTATGACAGCGTGGTGGCACTACGTATGCAAAGCTTGCCTGTGTGAACACACCACACACTCACTGCAAGTGCCAGCGCTCCTGCAGGAGATCCGGGATGACTGACTGTGTGTGTGAGCCATGAAAAACGCTCATGCAGCATTTGGATCTAGTTTTCCTTGCTATTTGCCTCCGATTCAAAGATTTGTTTGTGTGTGTGTATGTGTGTGTGTGTCTACTTTCTCCTGGGCATGACTGAACTCTACTTTCTCATGGGCATGACTGAACTCTACTTTCTCCCTGAAGTCTGGAGTCTGCAGTCTGAAGTCTGGAGTCTGCAGTCTGAACTCTGGAGTCTGAAGTCTGGAGTCTGCAGTCTGAAGTCTGAAGTCTGCAGTCTGCAGTCTGAAGTCTGGAGTCTGTAGTCTGAAGTCTGGAGTCTACAGTCTGGAGTCTGGAGTCTACAGTCTGGAGTCTGCAGTCTGAACTCTGGAGTCTGCAGTCTGAACTCTGGAGTCTGCAGTCTGAACTCTGGAGTCTGCAGTCTGAACTCTGGAGTCTGCAGTCTGAACTCTGGAGTCTGAAGTCTGGAGTCTGGCTCCTACCTTCTCCTGCTCCAGGAGCTGCTGCACGTTGGCACGGTACTGGGGGGTCTTCATGTAGGCCATAAACTGCAGGTACTGAACCTTGAAGTTATCTGTGCACAAAACAACAGGAGCACAATGTCAGCCACTGCTCCAAACAGATAGGAGATGTTCTGACAACACACTGAACATGGTATGAAGACGCAGAACATGATTGTGGGGGTTTCTGGGAAAAAGAAACACTGGTTCATGCAGCTGTGGGAACAGCCGAGCTGTGAGCCAATGAGGAACCAGAATGCTGGAAGGGGGAGGGGCAGTGGATAGAGGAGAGGAGACAGAGGAGAGGAGAGGAGAAGAGAGGAGAGGAGAGGAGAGGAGAGGAGAGGAGAAGAAAGGAGAGGAGAGAGAAGAGGAGAGGAGAGGAGAAGAGAGGAGAGGAGAGGAGAGGAGAGGAGAAGAAAGGAGAGGAGAGAGGAGAGGGGAGGGGAGGAGAGGAGAATAGAGGAGATGAGAGGAGAGGAGAGGGGAGGGAGGAGAAGAGAAGAGAGGGGAGGGGAGAAGAGAGGAGAGGGGAGGGGAGAAGAGAGGAGAAGAGAGGAAAAGAGGAGAGGAGGAAGGACAAGAGAAGATGAGAGGAGACAAGAGGACAGGAGAAGAGAAGGAAAGGAAAGGGAAGAGGAGAGAAGGGAGGAGAGGAATGGGTGAAGTGGGGGAGAGGGTGAGGGGCGGCCGGAGGTGAACTTACCCAGCAGCTGCTGTAGGGCGGGTGGGGTGGGGCCCTGCAGGAGCTGGCTGGTAGCGTAGTGCTGCACTTTGGGAGGTAGCTGGTAGAAGGGGCTCTGAGATGACCGGAATGCATCTGCACAGCCAGTAGACACACAGACAACACAATGAGTCACCTGCACCACACTGGCATAAAAATATACACTCACTGCTATTTCAGCCAAATCAACTATTCTGGGCCACACACTGCAGAGATGCGAGGGCTGCTGGATGCTGTATGACAGTAGCACACTATAAATAGAGCAGCCAGCTGGTACCAGAATACTACCAACAGGCTGTGCTTGAATGAACAGAGAAGCAAAAATGCAGAGTAGAAATTGTCAGCTGTAACTTACAAAACCCAAGCAGTTGAATAAATAGTTGTAGTTCTGAACTGAATGTGCAGTGTTCCAATATCTGATATGGGTGTTCTAATGTAAAGTCTTGTAATATCTGATCTCTCTGTTCTAATGTGCAGTGTTCTAATATCTGTGATGTAGGGTGCAGTGCTGTAGTCTGCAGTGCTGTAGAGTGCAGTGCTGTAGTGTCTGCAGTGCTGTAGTGTGCAGTGCTGTAGTGTGCAGTGCTGTAGGGTGCAGTGCTGTAGTATGCAGTGCTGTAGTGTCTGCAGTGCTGTAAAGTGCAGTGATGTAGTGTGCAGTGCTGTAGGGTGCAGTGATGTAGAGTGCAGTGCTGTAGTGTCTGCAGTGTGCAGTGCTGTAGTGTCTGCATGTGGTGCGATGTGGCTCACCCTGAGAGGGCACGGCGGAGAGCGTTTTGGCGTGGAGCAGCTCCAGGGCGCTCTGGCTCTTCCTGTTCTTGCGCGGGGCAGGTGCGGTGCCGGGTGCGGCGTTGGGGCCGGTGCCGGGGCCGGAGCCGGGGGCCTTCTTGGGCCGGCCGCGCTTCTTGCTGCCCAGCTTGCGGCCCTTGGCAATGAGGCGAGAGCGGCGCTGCTTGGGGGAGCTCTTGGACACGCTGACCAACGCCGGACGCTCCTCCTCCCCGCACGAGTCCTGCTGCTGCTGCGCCTGCTGCTGATGCTGCTGCTGCTGCACGCACACACACACGCGCGCACACACACGCGCGCACACACACGCGCGCGCACACACACATGCACGCACACACACATGCACGCACACACACATGCACGCACACACACGCACGCGCACACACACGTACACACACACGTACACACACGCACACACACACACGCACGCACGCACGCGCACGCACACACACGCGCGCACACACACATACGCGCGCGCACACACATACGCGCACGCACACACACACACACACGCATGCACGCACGCACACACGCACGCACGCACACACACGCGCACGCACACACACGCGCACGCACACACACACACAAGCACGCATGCGCACACACGCACGCGCACACACAAGCACGCATGCGCACACACACGCACGCGCACACACACACGCACGCACACACACGCACACACACGCATGCACACACACGCACGCGCACACACACATACGCGCGCACACACACGCACACACGCACGCACACACACACACGTCATATCAACACACACAAACACACAACCATGGACAAACACACACACACACAGTCAGCTGAATGTGCCGAGCACACACAGCCGTTATTTAGGCCTCCGCAGTGTAAGCCACGGGGGGCGTTTGAGGTTGGAGCAGGACTTCAGAAGAGGAACCAAAAGCAAAAGTGAAAAGCTCGTGGAGCAGTAGGTGTGTGTGGTGGGCGGTGTGTGTGTACCTTCTGCTCGCGAGTCTTTGTGGGTGTGGTGGTGTGTGTATGGTGAGCTCTGTGTGTGTGTGTGTGGTGTGTGTACCTTCTGCTCACGGGTCTTGATGGGCGTGGTGTGTGTGTGTGTGTGTGAGTGTGTGGTGGGCCGTGTGTTGTGTACCTTCTGCTCGCAAGTCTTGGTGGGGGTGGTGGTGGTGGTGTGTGCGTGTGTGTGTGTGTGTGTGTGTGTACCTTCTGGGTCTTGGTGGGCGTGGTGGTGTTGGTGTGTGTGTGCGTGTGTGTGTACCTTCTGGGTCTTGGTGGGCGTGGTGGTGTTGGTGTGTGTGTGTGTACCTTCTGGGTCTTGGTGGGCGTGGTGGTGTGTGTGTGTGTGTGTGTGTGTGTGTGTGTGTGTGTGTGTGTGTGTGTGTACCTTCTGGGTCTTGGTGGGCGTGGTGGTGTTGGTGTGTGTGTGTGCGTGTGTGTACCTTCTGGGTCTTGGTGGGCGTGGTGGTGTGTGTGTGTGTGTGTGTGCGCGTGTGTGTGTGTACCTTCTGGGTCTTGGTGGGCGTGGTGGTGTGTGTGTGTGTGTGCGCGTGTGTGCGTGTACCTTCTGGGTCTTGGTGGGCGTGGTGGTGTTGCTCTTGCTGTCCTTGTCCTTCTGCTGGCGCCGTCGAGCTGCCTCCTGCTCTTCCTGAAACACACACCGCACACACCGTCAGGCCGAGCCATGCAGCCAAAACACACACACACACACCCAAACTCACACACACACGTACTGAGGTAATCTCTACCTAGATCTAGCCGTCCCCATGCACAGTAAACAGTGCTGAGTCTGTGTCAACACTCCAGGCCAATATTCTCCCAGACCAATATTCACATCCACATCTGACACTGCGCAAGTGCTTGCTGTCCCACTACAGATTTCACTCATTAAAATTCGCTACTGTCAACATTTACAGTACAAAAACTTAGTTATGTTAACCTCTGAGGCAGGCAATTATGACAGTCATCATTACAAACAACAGCAAGGTCTGTGATAAAAACATCCACTTACCCTGAGTTTAGGATTTTTGAGACTAGAAAAATAGTTTTCAAGCTGCAAGACAAACACAAAGAGCCAGTTAGAGTGGGCAGGGCAGGGCAGGTCAGGACAGTACAGGACAGGACAGAACAGGACAGGACAGGACAGGACAGGACAGAACAGGACAGGACAGCGCTCCCCTGCCCGCGCACAAGAGACACAATAGGGATGGAGACAGAAAGAGACGCGGGGCACAGACACAGAGGGGGGGTTGGTGGGGGGGGTGGGGAGAACACTCACTATGGTGCACTAGGAGAACACTCACTATGGTGCGCTAGGAGAACACTCACTATGGTGCGCTAGGAGAACACTCACTATGGTGCGCTAGTAGGACACTCACTATGGTGCGCTAGGAGAACACTCACTATGGTGCGCTAGGAGAACACTCACTATGGTGCGCTAGGAGAACACTCACTATGGTGCGCTAGGAGAACACTCACTATGGTGCGCTAGGAGAACACTCACTATGGTGCGCTAGGAGAACACTCACTATGGTGCGCTAGGAGAACACTCACTATGGTGCGCTAGGAGAACACTCACTATGGTGCGCTAATAAGACACTCACTGTGGTGCGCTAGTAAGACACTCACTATGGTGCTCTAATAAGACACTCACTATGGTGCGCTAGGAGAACACTCACTATGGTGCGCTAGTAGGACACTCACTATGGTGCGCTAGAAGGACACTCACTATGGTGCGCTAGTAAGACACTCACTGTGGTGCGCTAGTAAGACACTCACTGTGGTGCGCTAATAAGACACTCACTATGGTGCGCTAGGAGAACACTCACTATGGTGCGCTAGTAGGACACTGACTATGGTCCGATCTATTGTGTGGAGACAGTAGGAGACTCACTATGGTGCGGTCTATTGTGTGGAGACAGTAGAAGACTCACTATGGTGCGGTCTATTGTGTGGAGACAGTAGAAGACTCACTATGGTGCGGTCTATTGTGTGGAGATAGTAGGAGACTCATTATGGTGCGGTCTATTGTGTGGAGATAGTAGGAGACTCACTATGGTGCGGTCTATTGTGTGGAGATAGTAGGAGACTCACTATGGTGCGGTCTATTGTGTGGAGATAGTAGGAGACCGGCTTCCCAGTCCAGGACACCGAACCCCTGAGAGGGGACAGCTCCACCACTCGCATTATTGTGCCAATGTCTGAAACACACACACACACACACATTTATTTCTTTGTGTCCACAATTCAAAAATAAAAAGGACACAATAAAATAAAAGAACACAAATTTGGCAGTTGCAAAGCACGTTTCAGTTAAATGATCACGACATGGATCAAAGTAGCAGTCCATAGCAAGGAATTCATGGGATCTTATGGACACACAGCACCTTATTCTTCAAATATTTCCAATTATTGATGACATTGAGCAATATTTCGCTAAATGCTTTGCAATGGCTTTTGAAAAGCCAACCACCCTAAGCCCTTGAGCACACACAGAAAACATATCCTTTATCCCTCGCAACACTACCACAGGAGGAGTGCAGCATTCATCTGACAAGCACCCCCCATTCACTCACCACTCAAGTTTCACCTGACGAGCACCCCCCATTCACTCACCACTCAAGTTTCACCTGACGAGCACCCCCCCATTCACTCACCACTCAAGTTTCGACTGTTGATTCTGAAGTTGAGAGGTGCAAAAGGTTTTGAGGATACAATTTTCCCACCTGGACAGACAACAAAAGACATTTATAAGTGTTATAACAATGCAAGCTCACCACACACACAACTAGAAGCCCTATCAGGCCAGAGCACTCCTGTCTCGGATATTTGAGGTGATCTCATCTGAGCCACGAAGCACTCAATTGCACCGATAGCCCCTGTTCTGTCATGAGTAGACACAAACCCATCACATAATGATGCAAAGCCTTTGGAGCTTCTAGAAAACACTGTGCCATCATGTCCTCTTTGTTTGGAAACAGACAGGACTGGGGTCACAGAGGGAATGATGAGTGGCCATGCAGGTACAGTAAAAATTATGACTCTGAGCTGAACTTGGACTAAATGCACAGGACAGGCTACACAGGACTGAATGCACCAGACATGCTACACAGGACAAAATGCACCAGACATGCTACACAGGACAGAATGCATCAGGAAGGCTACACAGGACAGAATGCATCAAGAAGGCTACACAGGACAGAATGCACCAGGAAGACTACACAGGACAGAATGCACCAGGAAGGCTACACAGGACAGAATGCATCAGGAAGGCTACACAGGACAGAATGCATCAAGAAGGCTACACAGGACAGAATGCACCAGGAAGACTACACAGGACAGAATGCACCAGGAAGGCTACACAGGACAGAATGCATCAGGAAGGCTACACAGGACTGAATGCACGAGACACAAAATGCTGGACACAATGCCACGCACCTTCCTTCATGTTTGCAAAGCGTTCCTTCAGCTGATGGTCCACCTCTGGGCCGAATGCAAAGTTATTCACAAAAATAACACTGTCGAGGAGAGAACAGGCACACACACACACATACACACACACACACACACACACACACACACACACACATAAATGAAACAATCACACTTTCACTGTTCGCTGACAGCATGAGCAGCTCAGGCATGAATGAATCGCAGTTCTCTGGGGAGAAATCCGGAAAACTCCAATCTGTATCAGTAGGGCCATAACTGCTGCACTAGCTTATCTCTTTGGCAAATCACTTTCTGGCACTTTCCCTGCAAAGCTGCTCCGATCCGGTTACACATGTGACAACAGAGGGAGAGAAGAGACAGAGGGAGACTTCCTACCTCGTGTTGGCTATCCTTTCTCTCCACTCCTCCGAGAGGAAGTCACCCCTTTCAAGCTGAGGACACACACACACACACACACACACACACACACACACAACAATGAGCATACATAGGTAGCACACATGGGTGATTAGACGAGGAAGCTGTGCTGATTAAAGGCTCTCTCTGCCCCTTACCGTATACTCGCCATGCTTTTTGCCATACCACTTCATCCACTTCCTGAACTCTCGATCCATTGACTGCAGAAAGACATAGAAAAAGTCAAGCTGTTAATAACAGCTCTTCACAGTATGCCAAGTGAAGAGGCTTTTAACTGCTCCTGAAGGAAAGACATGAGCAGGTGCAGTGTGAGGGGGAGGTCCAGAGACGCTGGCAGTCAGTGGTACCTCCGCGTACGTGGCAGGGGTCTCCGCTTTCTCCACTCCGTAGTAGTGTTTACAGTTGGTCGCCGCGGCAACCTGCAGCACTACCTGGCCCACGCCTGCAATGACAACGCAAAAAAAGGAAGCCGAGTTAAACACTATGGACTCATGTCTGGGATACTTGAGGTGATCTCATTTTAAGCCACGAAGCACTGAAATGCACCAATAGTCCCCTTTGTTTGGAAACGGACAGGACTGGGGTCACAAGGGGGAATGATGAGTGGCCATGCAGCTGCAGTAAAAGTGATGACTGAGCTGAACTTGGACTGAATGCACAGGACAGGCTACACACAGGACTAAATGCACAGGACAGGCTACACAGAGGACTGAATGCACAGGACAGGCTTCACAGAGGACTAAATGCACAGGACAGGCTACACACAGGACTAAATGCACAGGACAGGCTACACACAGGACTAAATGCACAGGACAGGCTACACAGAGGACTGAATGCACAGGACAGGCTACACAGAGGACAGAATGCATGAGACAGGCTATACAGAGGACTGAATGCACAGGACAGGCTTCACAGAGGACAGAACGCACGACATCGGCTACACACATAGTGGAATTCAAAATGTCTCTTTGTCCACTATCCAGCGCACTGACCGCTGCCCAGGTCCACGAAGGTGTCGTCCTCCATGAGCTCCACCTCGTCGATGATCTGTGCCACCAGGTCGAAGGAGGTCTCGCCGTACACCTCGGGCGAGAAGGGCTCGTAGTTGTTGAGCTTCTCTGGGTCGGTGATGGAGTGGTTGTAGACCTGCTGCAGGATGTGCCGCAGCAGACCGTTCGATGGACGCTTGTTCAGCTTCATGGGCTGCGTGGTGCCTTTCCACTGCGGATACACACACACAAGTACACACACATACATACATCAACACAAGTACACACACACGTCAACACAAGGACACAAACACACACTCACATCAACACAAGTACACACATTTTGCTTCTTTATTTCTGTCTACAATTCATAATAAATACACAAAGACACAAATTTGGCAGTTGCGAAAGTTGCTCAGGCATGATTCAGTTTAGTGACCATGACACTGATAAAAGTAGCAGTCCATAACAGAGTTCATGGAATCTTATGGATACACACAGCACCTTCTACGCCAAATATGGCGACTTCCGATTATTGATGACACTGAACAGTATTTGGCTAGATGTTTTGCGTTTGCTTTTGAAAAGCCAACCGTCCTAAGCCCCCTGGTGACCAGCCTGTGCACATGGCCAAGGCTGCCAAATATAAACACGAAATACTGGCAGTTGTAACCAAGATCACTGATTTTTTGCACAAGAGGCACAAACAACACAACTTGCATGAATTGTAACTGTGGGAAGACAAACAGATGGTACTTGTTCTAATAAGATGTTCACAATTCTATCATGCCTGGATATATACAGCTCCTTATAAAAAGTACAGCCGTTCAGTACATGTGACATAGATTCAACAACCTGGTCTTGCCCATGGTGAATACAAAAGGGTGTGAATGAGTTAGAATACCACACTGACAAATTAAACCGAGTTGGTAATACTTGGAGTCTACTCTTAACTGTAAAAATCTGGATATCCTCATCAATTAAAACATTTTGAAACACAGTATGGGAAACAGAATGATCTGCTGACGAAATACAAGCTAGCTTTCCCTGAAGTTTAAGTCCAGTCCAGTGTATCTGGCGCTGATGATTTTTGACTGATAACAGGGAAGCGCGCATGCATGCTGGAATGAGCGCGCGTTGTAGGCCGTCCTCCAGTATAGCCGCGCTCACGGTGACCCTGCTGTCCTTAATCATAGTCTCCGAGGGAGCAACGTCGGTTACTCCTGCTTGCGACCACTGTAGGTTAACACCAGTCCAATTACAAAGATCGTTGAGATCAGGCCAATCAGATCTAACTCCGAAGCCAACTGCTCGTGTGTCCAACTTTCCATTTGGCTTCTTTCGGAAACCAAGAAAACTAGGTTCTGATTCCCTGGCAAGAGGGACTTTACGCTTTTTCATGTCGAGAAAAAGGGATGCTCTGGCCATTTCTCTGACTATATTATCGTCATTATTCAGCATATTAACTAGATGGGCCAACCTAGTAGAGATGTACGTCCATTGAAAGTCCGGAACGCCCAGCCCTCCTTCACGTCTACTATGATGAATGATGTCTCGAGTTGTGTGGCTGTTCAGATTAAGCCACCGTCTCACTGTCAATACTGTGTTGTTGTTAATATCTTGCAAAACTTTCTTAGGAATGTGTACTTTAGCGAATAGGTGTTGCACTTTCGCTAGGGCTATCTGTCTAATGGCCTCTATTTTCATAGCAAGTGGTAGGGGGGATTTGTCTATTTTCTGCAGCCTTTCAGTGTATTCAGAAATAATTTCTTGCACTTGTTCATCCCAATCCCCTGCAACATAAAATCGGTGTCCCAGATATATGTATGTTTCTTTTCTTGAATAAACTCTTTTCCGCTTGCCACCAATTTTAAACTGTGGTCCTAGGTCCGACCTTGACCGATACCACCTATTTCCACCACTCCTCCGTTCGTACAGCACAGCGCATTTTGATTCCTTCACCTCAAGGCCCGACCACTTCAAACACAAGTACACACACACACATCAACACAAGTACACACACACACCAACACAAGTACACACACATCAACACAAGTACACACACACACATCAACCCAAGTACACACACACACACATCAACACAAGTACACACACACACATCAACACAAGTACACACACACACACACAAACACAAGTACGCACACACACACCAACACAAGTACACACACACACACCAACACAAGTACACACACACACACACACATACACCAACCAACACAAGGACACACACACACATCAACAACACAACTACGTACACACGATTATTTTGCTAGTGTCTGGGCATCAACACTGCATTACAAGTGATGCACGAGTTTGTGCTCTTGCCCAAGACAGGCACTACAAAGCCAGCCCGGCATCCCTAGCTGGGTCCTTTGGCCTGAAACTAGGAAGTGCTGCAAGACAGAGAGAAGCAGGACAATGTACAGCTCGCACTCACCACGCTCAAAGATAAGCCAACAAAAGACCACGCTTGGATATAAATCAATAAGAGAGTTATAAAACATGTTCGTGTAAGTTGTGACATAATTACAATGGCTAACAGGATGAAAACCTGTTACACAAACTTCCGTGCAAACTATCGTTACAACATCTGCACTCACAATGTCATTTTATCAGAGTTACATCAGCAGTAGCTTTAGTTTTTACTTATTTCAGTTAACAGAAATGTTTTTTCAATTTTAGTTTGTCATTTCTTTACTTTTCATTAACTGGAATAACCTTGACACACACACACACACACACACACACACAAGTACACACACACACACAACACAAGTACACACACACACACACACACACATCATCACATTAACAAGTACACACAACAGCACTGCTAGCAAACAATCAACTGTGCCCAAATGTACTGAGGCAGAAAAATACAAGTACCAAGTAGACTGGAAGGGCAGGTGAAAGAGACTGGAAGGGCAGGAGAAGGAGACTGGAAGGGCAGGTGAAGTAGACTGGAAGGGCAGGAGAAGTAGACTGGAAGGGCAGGAGAAGTAGACTGGAAGGGCAGGTGAAGTAGACTGGAAGGGCAGGAGAAGTAGAATGGAAGGGCAGGTGAAGGAGACTGGAAGGGCAGGAGAAGGAGACTGGAAGGGCAGGTGAAGGAGACTGGAAGGGCAGGTGAAGGAGACTGGAAGGGCAGGTGAAGGAGACTGGAAGGGCAGGAGAAGGAGACTGGAAGGGCAGGTGAAGTAGACTGGAAGGGCAGGAGAAGTAGACTGGAAGGGCAGGTGAAGGAGACTGGAAGGGCAGGAGAAGGAGACTGGAAGGGCAGGTGAAGGAGACTGGAAGGGCAGGTGAAGGAGACTGGAAGGGCAGGTGAAGGAGACTGGAAGGGCAGGTGAAAAAGACTGGAAGGGCAGGTGAAGGAGACTGGAAGGGCAGGAGAAAAAGACTGGAAGGGCAGGAGAAGGAGACTGGAAGGGCAGGAGAAAAAGACTGGAAGGGCAGGAGAAGGAGACTGGAAGGGCAGGTGAAGGAGACTGGAAGGGCAGGTGAAGGAGACTGGAAGGGCAGGTGAAGGAGACTGGAAGGGCAGGTGAAAAAGACTGGAAGGGCAGGTGAAGGAGACTGGAAGGGCAGGAGAAAAAGACTGGAAGGGCAGGTGAAGGAGACTGGAAGGGCAGGTGAAGGAGACTGGAAGGGCAGGTGAAGGAGACTGGAAGGGCAGGAGAAGTAGACTGGAAGGGCAGGAGAAAAAGACTGGAAGGGCAGGAGAAAAAGACTGGAAGGGCAGGAGAAAAAGACTGGAAGGGCAGGAGAAAAAGACTGGAAGGGCAGGTGAAGGAGACTGGAAGGGCAGGAGAAAAAGACTGGAAGGGCAGGAGAAAAAGACTGGAAGGGCAGGAGAAAAAGACTGGAAGGGCAGGAGAAAAAGACTGGAAGGGCAGGTGAAGGAGACTGGAAGGGCAGGTGAAGGAGACTGGAAGGGCAGGAGAAGGAGACTGGAAGGGCAGGAGAAGGAGACTGGAAGGGCAGGTGAAGGAGACTGGAAGGGCAGGAGAAGGAGACTGGAAGGGCAGGTGAAGGAGACTGGAAGGGCAGGAGAAGGAGACTGGAAGGGCAGGTGAAGGAGACTGGAAGGGCAGGTGAAGGAGACTGGAAGGGCAGGTGAAGGAGACTGGAAGGGCAGGAGAAGTAGACTGGAAGGGCAGGTGAAGGAGACTGGAAGGGCAGGAGAAGGAGACTGGAAGGGCAGGAGAAGGAGACTGGAAGGGCAGGTGAAGTAGACTGGAAGGGCAGGTGAAGGAGACTGGAAGGGCAGGTGAAGGAGACTGGAAGGGCAGGTGAAGGAGACTGGAAGGGCAGGTGAAGGAGACTGGAAGGGCAGGAGAAGGAGACTGGAAGGGCAGGTGAAGGAGACTGGAAGGGCAGGTGAAGGAGACTGGAAGGGCAGGTGAAGGAGACTGGAAGGGCAGGAGAAGTAGACTGGAAGGGCAGGTGAAGGTGGGTATGGAGCTTCATGTATTTACAGCGAGGGAGGGGGGAGTTGCAACTGTTTTACTTGAACATGGAAACTGCAAGCCAGCTCACAGGGGGCCTGTGATTTTAGACGGAGCTCAGCAGCTCTGAAAAGGCAGAGTGCGTATGCCAGCTGACCACAACACACCCTTACAACACAGAAGGCCTTGTGCAGGAGCCTCAACAGTGGTGGGAAAGCCAGACTGGGAGGCATCTTCACGTGTGTGTGAGGACGGACACTCTGATTCCAGGCAGTGAACGCTTCCAGCCAGGGGAACGGAACGGAACGGAACAGAACAACCCAGCCCAGCCCAGCCCAGCCCAGCCCAGCCCAGCCCAGCCCAGCCCAGCCCAGCCCAGCCCAGCCCAACCAACACTGGGCAAGGGCAGCTGCCAATGTCTTGGTGCTTTTGAAAGCAACGGCTTAGGTATTGAGTTCCTGTTCCCCATGTGTGTGTGCGCGAGTGTACATGTGTCTGTTTTTTGCGTTTGTGGGTGTGAGTGTAGGTGTGAGTGTACACGTGTTTGTGTGTGTATGTGTGTGTATGTGTGTGTTTGTGTGTGTTTGTGTGTGTTTGTGTGTGTTTGTGTGTGTTTGTGTGTGTTTGTGTGTGTTTGTGTGTGTATGTGTGTGTATGTGTGTGTGTGTATGTGCACCTAAAAGTGCGAGTGTGTGTGCGCATGCTCACCAGCTGGTGGATGCTGTCGATGGCCCGGTTGTACTTGTCACACAACCTCTGCATGCTCTCGAAGCTGCACAGGGCCAGAAAACAGATTAGAAGGCAACACATGGGCACCATGGTGGACTTAAAACTCTACACTGAGTCTGTGAAAACACTTTTTTGGAGTTTATTCGAGCTGTTTTAATGGTTTAATAATAGCGTAATCTTCATGCTTCGTCTAAGGGCACCTACCACTTCCATTGTTAGCCTTCTGGGACAAACAGTAAAAAATAGTTAAGTTCTGAATGCAACAGGCTAACTCAATTTTGCTCCTCAGCAAACATACCAACTCGATATGATGTTTTAACATGTCAATTTTCATTTTACACCGAAGTTCTCCTTTAAGGCAGCCCATAGACAAAACAGTATCATGCAGACTGTCCCAGAATGCCTCTCTGTGGCGCAGCGGGGGGCAGCTGACCTTTTGGTGTCGTAGTCGATGAGGACGTAGTTCTCCATGGCCAGCTTAAGGTCAGGGATCTCCTCACACACCCACCTGTGGAGGGGCAGCGCACACACACGCACATCAGGCACTGCCACTGACTTCCCACACACACACCTACACACATCCGGCACCGCCACTGACCTCACACACACACACACACACATCAGGCACCGCCACTGACCTCACACACACACTCACCTGTGGAGGGGCAGCGCACACACACGCACATCAGGCACCGCCACTGACTTCACACACACACACCTACACACATCAGGCACCGCCACTGACCTCACACACACACACACACACATCAGGCACCGCCACTGACCTCACACACACACTCACCTGTGGAGGGGCAGCGCACACACACGCACATCAGGCACCGCCACTGACTTCACACACACACACCTACACACATCAGGCACCGCCACTGACCTCACACACACACTCACCTGTGGAGGGGCAGCGCACACACACGCACATCAGGCACCGCGCACTGACCTCACACACACACACACACACACACACACACACACACCCACCTGTGGAGGGGCAGCGCAGACACACGCACATCAGGCACTGCCACTGACCTCACACACACACACACACACACACACACACACACACAGAGGTACCCTGAGCATGGTATTGTCCACTCCCCACACACACACACACACACACCAGGCACCGCTGCTGACCTCGGGGGTCACTCAGATAGTGACAACAAGCAGTAGGAGCACAGGAGACAGACATACACACATGCGCGCCCGCACACACACACACACCTGCACACTCACCTGATGGTCTCAATGATCTCATGAGCAGCATCGTGGTGTTTGTCCTGAAAAGGAGGATAGAGAAAGGGAAGGGAAGGGGGGAGAGAGAGAGAGAGAGAGAGAGAGAGAGAGAGAGAGAGAGAGAGAGAGAGAGAGAGAGAGAGAGAGAGAGAGAGAGAGAGAGAGAGAGAGAGAGAGAGAGAGAGAGAGAGAGAGAGAGAGAGAGAGAGAGAGAGAGAGAGAGAGAGAGAGAGAGATTCCTTGATCAACTATCAACTGCATGGGACTAGAGGAAGATGCTAAGTACTAAACCTTAGTTTAAGGACATCAATTAATTTCTGCTCCTCTAGAAAACCTGACTTGCACTGCATAAAGACTTACTGGGGACTACTTACTGGGGAATATGTCATGAAGCCATATTCTGCAAACAAAGCTATTTTTTCCCACAGAAACCTCCTTATCTGAACAGCCATCACCTATAGCACAGAAACATCCTTATCTGAACAGCCATCACCTATAGCACAGAAACATCCTTATCTGAACAGCCATCACCTATAGCACAGAAACATCCTTATCTGAACAGCCATCACCTATAGCACAGAAACATCCTTATCTGAACAGCCATCACCTATAGCACAGAAACACCCTTATCTGAACAGCCATCACCTATAGCACAGAAACATCCTTATCTGAACAGCCATCACCTATACAGACCTGCCAACCTTAAAAGATTTTTATGAGTACAAACCCCCCCCCCCCAACCAACACATGTGCAACCGAACAACCAATGTGCGCTTCACTATTGCCGACCCGCCACTGAAATACCTAGCCTTATAGATTGCAGAAGCAAGGATAACACAAAATGTAGGTAGAGAAGGGGTAGATTATAACAGGCTACTATATGAGTAGGTAATATTCTTGCATGTTTCTAAATTAAATCTAAATTACATTATACATCATAATATAGACACACAACATCCACACTTAATTCTAAAAACAAATGGATAGGCCTGAAGCAACCACTGACACCGCACAAGATTTAAGCTGGGCAGAGAAGATTATAATACATGCCATGACTCGTGTAATTTTTAGGCATTAAAAATGTCAGCTGCAATCACATTGGACAAGCCAATAGGTCTATTGTAGGCTGTAGGCATCATTTGCTGTGCTGGAATCGCCTGTCACAGCTGCTGTGTGGCTGTGTTCGTTACCTGTTGCCCCTTAAGTTAAGAATGCTGTGTATTCATCTGCCCATCTTTTACAGTAAATGCACAACATTTTCATTTCTCTGTATTTATTCCCTATATTAGATCTAGAATATGCTCTACACTTACTTCGTTCCACTTTAAGCAACACATGAAAAAAAATCTAATTTTTGTTCACTTGCATCCACTTGTCAAGGGCAGCTAACAATGCTATGCCAGTTTGTATGCACAATAGGCTTTATGTTCACGCTGCTTTGAAGTTCACAGGACATCAAACATTTAATGAGCAAAACGGTTTCAAATAAATTTGTTTACATAACGGATTTATATTCAGAATATATGAGTTACCAACCAGACAACTGCAACGCCTTGATATTGTGGGCTAACTTTAGGTGCTAATATTTAAATTCCGATTAGCATGCAGGTACACATAGATATGTATATACACATCTACGGCAGCTACATTGGACATAGCAGGTCAACATAGCTAACTGCCTAACCTTACTTAATTGAAAATAATATTGTATTAATATGTAGTATGTAAATTGAGTTGAAGGTACATTAATTTTTTACAACTTATTCACATTGGTGTCGTTTTGAGGGTAAGCATGCTACAACCTAATTGCATAGAAAATTTTCTGATTCTATTGGTTACCTGAAAGCCTGAAATTTCTCTGACAAAAGACAGCTCTTATATAAACCGTATCTTGTAAATTGTATTCTTGTTGGTTTACACATTCAAAGTTCCAGAGCTTTTTTTCCCTTTCCAGTGAGAATATTTCTGTAGTTGTATTCCTAGACCCATGTCTGACATCAATACCGCCCCTTGTTTAAGACTACCCCTCTAGGTGGGTTCGTTTGGTTAATTTTAACTCCATGTTATTTGAACAAGTGAAAAGGCACGAACTTGCAACCTGCTTGCAACTGTCTTCTTTGCAGCAGCACTGAACTGAACTGAGGCGCTAAGATAGGAGAGACGGGGCAGGCGGAAATGAAGATCTCTAATTGGTCAAAAACACCTATAGAAAACACCCAGCTTACGCAGATATCTGTGGCTCAGCGGCGGAATCAACTTCAGTGACAACTTGACCAGAGAAACTGCTGAAATACGAGACCAAACGAGATGCGTACTTTAGGACATAAAATTGTACAAGCGTACAATAAGGTAAAAATGCGTATCCGCTACGCAAAATCCGTACATGTTGGCAGGCCTGCCTATAGCACAGAAACATCCTTATCTGAACAGCCATCACCTATAGCACAGAAACATCCTTATCTGAACAGCCATTACCTATAGCACAGAAACATCCTTATCTGAACAGCCATTACCTATAGCACAGAAACATCCTTATCTGAACAGCCATCACCTATAGCACAGAAACATCCTTATCTGAACAGCCATCACCTATAGCACAGAAACCTCCTTATCTAAACAGCCATCACCTATAGCACAGAAACCTCCTTATCCCCTTAAAATTCCAGCCCTTTTTCAAGTTTATTTGCGAAAATGGAATGCCCAAGTTATAAGTAGCACAGTTCCTACATAGTTTTAGACTGAAAACATAGGTATAATGAGGCCACAGACACAGGTCTTACCCTCATACAGCAAAAAAATGGAGGCAAAAGATCAAGGCCTGATGTCCATGCGTTTTTCTTGGGTCCTTTTTGGAAACTCCAAAAGGACATTTGGTTACCAAAGCTGTACAACCAGAATCAAACCTCTAGGCCAGAGGTGCTCACTACGTCGATCGCGATCTACCAGTCGATCGGTCGAAGGCAGTGTGTAGAAGTCGAAGGCAGTGCTGGTAGATCGCCTGTTGTCTAATTTTTTTTGTTAGGTTAGCCATCATAACTAGAACGGCTACTGGAAAACTGCAGCAAAGAAGGAGTCCTTGCTAGTTCGCTAACTTGTATCTAGCCCATAGCCTACTGTTCATAAAAACTATGACAGTGACTTCCCCATGAAAAGCGAACTGAGAAATGTGAAGGAAAATAAAAATGCCATTTACAGGGCAGCAGTCACTTCATTATGCGGAAAATGCATGAAAGAGATCGTTGATGTCGCAACCAAAATAGCCTGTTGTATTCGAGCAAGGTCTCTTCAAAGACGTCTGTTCCGTGCACAGTTGGAAGGGGTTTACTAACTATTCTGACCTCTTGCTACACACCGACGTGAGATGGATTAGTAGGGGGAAATTCTTGCAGAGATTTCGACAGCTCTGTCCGTTGATTAAGGAGTTTCTTCCTGTCACTAAACATGTGGAACACAAGACATTTAATGACAATCGGTGGCAATCGGTATCAAAATAAACAAACTGCATAAAGGTACATATGAAACGCATTCTGAGTGATTTATCATCGTCATATTCATCATCACCATCGTCGTCTTCATCATCATCATCCTCAGTAGATCGCGGCGACATGGCCGTTTTAAAAGTAGCTCGCGAGCCAAAAATTAGTGAGCACCCCTGCTCTAGGCCTATAACTTGAGAACCCCTTTGCCTAGAAACTAAATCTTGGTCTCTACTGAAATCCAAGACTTTGAGGATTCTTGCTTGGATTTGGATTGGATGTCAGTCATTCTGGAATAGAATGACAGAAGCATAAACACAGTAAACATCATTTTTTTCTTATTCCACCTATGGGATTGATTAAAAAGGGCAAAAAGTGCATTGACAAACTTTCTTTATAGAAATATTAGAAAATACAAATACAAATACAGATATTCAACAAGGAAACTATTATACAGAAGCAAACTACAGTGTTTATACACTGCATTATACAAACAGGTCAGTCACTAAAGTGTACAAAAAAAACCCTGTCCAAAACAAAACGATTAAAAAATCCACTGCACTGCCTCCTATGCAGTAAATTTCCCTTTACTTGGCAAGCTACCTGCCTTCTTGCTCACTTTTTTACTTGTCTTATTAGTTGCCATGTTGTAACACTGGCTTCTTCAATAATCTTCTCTGCTCTGCTATCGCCTAAAACTTGACGCACGCGAGTACGCACGGCAATAACTTTCGACAACCAAACATGATAACGTGGTGTCATATATCGTTCGAAAGCCCTGACTATTGGCTATCAGAATAGGAGGGTCTTGTCACTGGAAATTTCCATAGTCTCGAATAGGCTTGTCCCGATCCAATATCGGTATCGGATCGGCCGCCGATATTGGCAAAAAAATGCGTATCGGTATCGGCGCGGCGGCACGAAAAAAAAATCCGATCCGTTAAAAAAAAACTCCGGCCCGGGTTTTCCAGCGCTCAAATAATCCATTCCAGTTTTTTGCTGTGGTTTCGCTAAAATCCGGTCCGCATTTTCCAGCACACCAGCATTAGCGTCTCCCAGTTTGTAGATAGAGATGGAGCAAAACGTGTGGAGGAGATTGGGGAGTAGAGGGCATTTTTGTTTTTAAATAGTTAACGATATTATTTGCACTGGTTTTTAAAGCCTTGGTTTACACCTGCTCAAGAGCAGAGTACTGATGCTGAGTTAATAGACTATTTTACACAGAGGTTATTTGTGTGTTTTGCTTTTTTTGACTTAATAGACTATTTTACACTCAGGTTATTTGTGTGTTTTTCTTTTTTTTCCATACAGTTTACAGTCTGATTTGCACTTTTACCGACCACTGATGCCATCCCTGTTTGTTATTTTTAATGTTGTCTATTTTCTGTTTATCCCTGAATAAACAGGTCAGTTTCTTGTTACCAACCATTGTGTATTCAAACTCACTTAAGTCAGCTGGCTAGTTGTTATCAAGAGTACTAAAACCCTTTTCAATATGAGTCTAATAACTAAGTAAGAAGGCTAAATAACTTTAATACATGCTCAGTTGGATAGGCCGGTATCGGTATCGGCCACCAGTATCGGTATCGGCTCGGAAGTGCAAATACAATATCGGTATCGGATCGGAAGTGCAAAAAGCTGGATAGGGACATCCCTAGTCTCGAAGTGCTGTCAGTCAAACCACAGGAGGTCAAACTCACGTAGTCGGTGCTCATTGGCTTTCAAGCTGGCTATCTCCGCACCCCATGCATCAATTGGCTCGTGGATGGTCTTGATTGACGTAGAACAGCTTGAAGAACATCACCAATGCGCTGTATGCGCAAGAAAACCTTCATGTGAAGCGTATATGAAGTTTTATTAGGGTTTTCACGTTGGGCTAGTTACCCGGAAGTCACGAGACATGCCGATTATAACAGAAAAACTGTTCGAAAAAATGGCTTGAATATTTCATATCCATGGACACTTCATGGCTTTGTATAAAAATCTTGTGCAGTAATATGGTCGCTGTGGATAAAGAGAAGGCTCTGAAGGTACGTAGGCATTTTGTCAGCCTATACTGCAGTTCGGTGGCATACCGAGAAGATCAGATCACTTTTAGCACTGTAAATAACCTTTGTTCTTCGAGAATGGGCTTAAATGAATCCTGACGATCTAAGCTTTCCAACAGTATGTGGCATATTTGTTTTTATCTGAGCACTAAAACAATGAAAGACCTGGGTGCCCCCCTCCACCTCCCCCATTTCCGTACCGTATACGGTACAGCGTGCATTATGAGGTTATCTGAACAGCCATCACCTATAGCACAGAAACATCCTTATCTGAACAGCCATCACCTATAGCAGATTAAAAATTACCAAAAAGATTAAAAAAAAAAAAAAATAATGATAATAAAAAAATAATGAAGAAAATCAAACCAGGGTAAATGGTAAATGGTAAATGGACTGCATTTATATAGCGCTTTTCCACTCCTCCGAGCACTCAAAGCGCTTTACAGTATATGCCTCTCATTCACCCACACATTCACACACCGGTGGCGGAGGCTGCCACGCAAGGCGCCAACCTGCCACCGGGAGCAACTTGGGGTTAAGTATCTTGCTCAAGGACACTTCGATGGGGTTAGGCAGAGCGGGGCTCGAACCTGCAACCTTCCGATTGCCGAACGGCACCCCTACCACCTGTGCCACCATCGCCCCATGTGCCACGGTGTGGTGTGTGATTCATCCTCCCTTATTTTGCACTAGTTGCCTAGTGACACTGGCCTCTGGTTGTTTATTGCACACGTTGACTACAAGACAGGCAGTGTAGATGAACGCAGAGGACAGAGCAGGGGGAGTTGGCACATTCATGTTCAGACCAGGATGAACGCAGAGGACAGAGCAGGGGGAGTTGGCACATTCATGTTCAGACTGCTAAAATGTAGCACATGGGAGAAGAGCCTAAGGCAGGTCTGGGCCGCTAAAGACCTGGTGGGTGTGGGCAAGGACTCTGCTAGGCGTGGGCAAGGACTCTGCTAGGCGTGGGCAAGGACTCTGCTAGGCGTGGGCTAGGACTCTGCTAGGCGTGGGCTAGGACTCTGCTAGGCGTGGGCTAGGACTCTGCTAGGCGTGGGCTAGGACTCTGCTAGGCGTGGGCAAGGCCTGGTCTCCCACAGGGCTGCCATCTTGCCACCGCCTGCACAGCAATTTCAGGGTAAACAAGGTCAGGCTCCTATCTTAACTAAAGGGCAGACATCCAGAGCTCCACAGGGTGCCCGGCATTATGGCGTAAGTGCCGCGAACACTTTAATTGCAACCCCTCAAATGAGGGCAGTGGTGGCCTAGCGGTTGAGGTATCGGACCCGTGACCGCAGGATTGCAGGTTCGAGTCCTGCTTCGCCAGTAGCGCCACTGAGGCACCCTGAGCATGGTACCGTCCCCACACACACACACACACACACACTGAGGTAGCCTGAGCATGGTACCGTCCCCACACACACACACACACACACTGAGGCACCCTGAGCGTGGTACCGTCCGCGCACGCACACACACACACACTCTGAGGTACCCTGAGCAGGGTACCATCCGCACACACACACTGAGGTACCCTGAGCATGGTACCATCCCCACACACACACACACACTGAGGTACCCTGAGCATGGTACTGTCCCCACACACACACACACACACACACACACACACACACTGAGGTACCCTGAGCATGGTACCGTCCCTGCAAAGGAAACACTACGGAGGGAAAATAGGTGGAAGGAGGCGAATGGTGGAAATAAGGACAAGCTTAAAAAATAAAAAGGTTGGGAGACTGGGGCAGCTCTACAGCTGCATATGGGGCAAGAGAGAGAGAGGGAGAAAGGGAGGGGGGAGAGGGAGGGAGAGAGAGGAGAGAGGGAAAGGGGGGGAGAGAGGGGGGGGGGAGAGAGGGAGAGGGAGGGGGGGAGGGAAGGAGAGGGGAGGGAGAGAGAGAGAGGGAGAGGAAGAAGGGGGGGAGAGAGAAAGAGAGGGAAGGGAGGGAGGGAGGGAGGGAGAGAGAGAGGGGGGGGGGAGTGGCCAGTGCATTGAGTTCATACTCCAGCCTCCACACAGATCTCTTCCCACTCTGCCTGACCCAATGACCTACTTTCTGCTGCTGCTGCGCGCCAGCCTCAGGACCCCTCCCGCTCGCACCGGTCCAAATCCAGCCCCTTTCCTCCGGCCCAGGCCAGGCCAGCCCAGCCCAGCCCAGCCCTCCCGGGTTCCACTACGCTCAGCCCAGCCTCTGCCCCAGCCCCTGCCCTGGATCCAACCGGCCTCCGCCAACCCCCTACTGCCTGCTGAGCCTGGGAGAGACGGAGCGGATCCCCAGCTCAGCGGCACTCTGCTCTGCTCTGCCCGCCACAGCACAGACTCCTCCTCTGGATCCCCAGCCCAGCGGCACTCTGCTCTGCCCGCCACAGCACAGACTCCTCCTCTGGGGAGTGTCGCTCAGTTCCCGCTCAACACTGCCGTCCTACTTGTGCCCACACACACACAGGCAGAGGCAAACACAAACACACACACCCCTCACATTTGAAATAAAACCGTTATATTTGCGCGCCTACGGTCCTGCCAAGACACACACAAACAAGCACACACACACAGAAATTGAGAGCATAAGATTAAGAGCAGTTCAGTTTCAGAGTGTCCAGACTCCAGAGCGAGCAGAACAGAGCGCAGGTCCTCAGTGTGCTGCTGTCATGGGGGCTGCTGTCGAGCTGTAGAGCTGCTGTCATGGGGGGCTGCTGTAGAGCTGCTGTCATGGGGGTAGAGCTGCTCTAGAGCTGCTGTCATGGGGGTAGAGCTGCTGTAGAGCTGCTGTCATGGGGGTAGAGCTGCTCTAGAGCTGCTGTAGAGCTGCTGTCATGGGGGCTGCTCTAGAGCTGCTCTAGAGCTGCTGTCATGGGGGTAGAGCTGCTCTAGAGCTGCTGTCATGGGGGTAGAGCTGCTGTAGTGCTGCTGTCATGGGGGTAGAGCTGCTGTCATGGGGGTAGAGCTGCTCTAGAGCTGCTGTCATGGGGGGCTGCTCTAGAGCTGCTGTCATGGGGGTAGAGCTGCTCTAGAGCTGCTGTCATGGGGGTAGAGCTGCTGTAGAGCTGCTGTCATGGGGGTAGAGCTGCTGTCATGGGGGTAGAGCTGCTCTAGAGCTGCTGTAGAGCTGCTGTCATGGGGGCTGCTCTAGAGCTGCTGTCATGGGGGTAGAGCTGCTCTAGAGCTGCTGTAGAGCTGCTGTCATGGGGGTAGAGCTGCTGTCATGGGGGTAGAGCTGCTCTAGAGCTGCTGTAGAGCTGCTGTCATGGGGGTAGAGCTGCTGTAGTGCTGCTGTCATGGGGGTAGAGCTGCTCTAGAGCTGCTGTCATGGGGGTAGAGCTGCTGTAGAGCTGCCCCAATGGGGGCTGCAGCCTGGGCGGGTGGTGAGCAGGGCAGGGTTAACATCACGACACACCAGTCTTAAAATGGAGGCCAGAGTACACACAGAGCAGTGTGTGAGCATACGCCATAAACACGTCTGCAACACACACACAGACACACACTCACGAACCGTGTCCTCAGTGTGTGAGTGGGAGGAGGTGTTCCTGCTCCGACACGCACGACGCACACGTACTTATGCACGCAGGCACAAACACACACTCACTCACTCACGCACTCACACACGCACACACTCGTGCCGCACAGCAACACTGGCGCGGCGGCTAAAAATAAACCCTGGCTGAGAAAAGAAACAGCCAGAGGAGGGGGAGGGCAAACGAGAGAAAGAAATAGAATGACAGTAAGAAACCATGACAACCAAATCTGACCCGCTTTCCTTTCAGTCAGCTCTCTTTCTTCTTAGCTCCCTCTCTCCCTCCTCAGCTCCTCTCTCTCTCCTCAGCTCCTCTCTCTCTCCTCAGCTCCTCTCCCTCTCTCTCCCTCCTCAGCTCCTCTCTCTCTCCTCAGCTCCTCTCTCCCTCCTCAGCTCCTCTCCCTCCTCAGCTCCTCTCCCTCCTCAGCTCCTCTCTCTCTCCTCAGCTCCTCTCCCTCTCTCTCCCTCCTCAGCTCCTCTCCCTCTCTCTCCCTCCTCAGCTCCTCTCTCTCTCCTCAGCTCCTCTCTCTCTCCTCAGCTCCTCTCCCTCTCTCTCCCTCCTCAGCTCCTCTCTCTCTCCTCAGCTCCTCTCTCTCTCCTCAGCTCCTCTCCCTCTCTCTCCCTCCTCAGCTCCTCTCTCTCTCCTCAGCTCCCTCCTCCTCTCTCCCTCCTCCTCTCTCCTCAGCTCCCTCTCTTTCTCTCCCTCCTCAGCTCCTCTCTACCTCCTCTTGTGTCATACTTGGTCAGTGAGTGAGTGGCAGGTTCAGTGTTGCGTATGACACCCACACACACACCCACACACACACCCACACCCACACCGGTCCGCCAATGAGCGTGACTAATGCTCGCAGGCGTACGTACGTGGTGTGTGTGTGCGCGGGACTTCACCTCGCTACTACGCACCCACAGAAGGTGTGACTAACCCTTACGTCAGCTGCACACCTTCGCCCAAAACAAAAAGGGCAAGAAATTCCTGTCCACCACGTTCTCTCCTCCCCTCTCTTCTCCCCTCTTCCCCCAGCTGACGCAAGCATCCTGCTGCCCTGACGCATTCCTGGCTCGCGTGACCATCCTCCCGTGTGGAACCAAGCGCAGTTGGACTCAGGAGAGGGAGAGAGCGAGAGCGAAAAAGAGAAAGACAGAGTGTGATAGAGAAAGAAAGAAAGAGAGAATAGATTGCAAACAAGACTCAGCAGAGGTGGGAGACAGAGACAGAAAGAAAGAGAAGAATAACATGTGATGTCAACAGTAGGAGGTGGTGTATGTGTGAAGGATGCATGAGTGTAATGGATGGTGAGTGTGTGTCTGGTCTTGTATGGGTGTTGGTATGTGAGAACAACAGAGAGAAGACAGAATAAGTGACCCTCAACAGTAAAAGGGAGTTAGTGTGTGATGGATGTGTTTGTGTGAATCAGTGTGTGTGTGTGGGAGAGAAAGATGGCTCTGAGCTGGAGCAGTATGGCCAGCTAGGTGTGTGTGTGTGTGTGTGCGTTAGAAGAGAGCCTTCTACCCACGTTCCTGTTCTGCCCAGGCCTACAGGCAGCACAGAGGCAGCAGGAACATTCTGCTCTGTTCTACGTCATCCAACTCCAAACTGATCCAAACCTCAACAAGCTTCAGTGTCAGTGTGTTGCTGGTCATGCGAGTGCTGGTTTGTGGCTGTGTATTTAAAGATGTGTATGTTTGTGTGTGTGTGTGTGTGTGTGTGTGTGCGCGCTGCTGTACCCACAGGAAACTGTGTAAGGCTCCTAGCAGGACCCCGACCCCCAGCGAGGTGCCTGGGAGTCCCCCCAAAGAACCAGCCAGCAGCTCACCCTCTCAGGTTAACACACACTGTGTACACGCACACACACACTCACACACACACACACACACACACACACACATACTAATTGCTATTGCTGCTTATCATAAGTCTTCTAAAATGTAATTATTTGTATCCATGTTATTTTGCACTACAGAAACGGCCAGCTACAGAGTTCATTGACCCTGTGGCCAACAAGAAGCCTCGGATATAGCATCTGGTCAGCAAGGCCGCCACCCCCATAAACGGCAAGGACGGAACATCGTCCGTGACGCCACACCTGTCCCCCGTAGTCCTTGTCGGGCGAGAGTGGCCTGTCCGGCTCAGTGTTTGTGGGCTGTCCTGACACGTCAATAGGACTTGCTTCAAAGACTTATCTTGGCAACAAAGGGGAAAGGCACCTCTGCTGAGATGTAGGTCCTAGTGCTAAGGTCACCTCTGCTGAGATGTAGGTCCTAGTGCTAGGACAGGTCACCTCTGCTGAGATGTAGGTCCTAGTGCTAGGACAGGTCACCTCTGCTGAGATGTAGGTCCTAGTGCTAAGGTCACCTCTGCTGAGATGTAGGTCCTAGTGCTAAGGTCACCTCTGCTGAGATGTAGGTCCTAGTGCTAAGGTCACCTCTGCTGAGATGTAGGTCCTAGTGCTAGTACAGGTCACCTCTGCTAAGATGTACAGTAATGTGCAAAAGTTTTGGGCAGGTGTGAAAGAAACTGTCAACTAGGAATGCCTTCAAAAATGGAAGGGTTAATCGTTTATGTTCATCAATTAACAAAATGCAGTGACTGGACAAAAGAGAAACCTAAATCAAATCAATATTTGGCATGACAGCCTTTGCCTTTAAAAGAGCATCAATTCTTCTAGGTATACTTGCATAGAGTTTTTGAAGGAACTTGGCTAACAGCTTGCGCCAAACATCTTGAAGAACTAACCACAGATCCTCTGTGGATGTAGGCTCCCTGACATATACAACCAATTTGGTGTAGTTGGTTGATCCCTGACTATAGTCCTGAAATCCCTGACTTTGTGTGCACCCCTGTGTGCACCTGCCTAAAAACTTTTAACATTAAAACACCCATCAGCCTTATGGGTGTTTTAACATTAAACATGTGGATGGCTAAAAAGATACAGTACTGTGCAAAGACTTAGGCAGGTGCCTTCAATCAAGCATCAACTCACACAAAGGGGTACACACAAAGTCAGGGATTTTGCAAGATTATAGTCAGGTGTGTGATCAACCAATTACACCAAATTGGTTGTATATGTCAGGAAGCCTACATCCACAGAGGATCTGTGGTTAGTTCTTCAAGATGTTTGGCGCAAGCTACCAACCAAGTTCATTTAAAACTCTATGCAAGTAGACCTAGTAGAACTGATCCTCTTTTGAAGGGAAACGGTGGTCACACCAACTATGTATTTGATTTAGGTTTCTCTTTTGTCCAGTCACTGCATTTTGTTAATTGATGAACATAAATGATTATCCCTTCCATTTTTGAAGGCATTCCTAGTTGACAGCATTTTTTTCCACACCTGCCTAAGCCTTTTGCACATTACTGTAGGTCCGAGTGCTAGTACAGCTAACCGGTTGTGTCCACCATTGCTACGCTAAACTGCACAGCAGTTGCTGGCCTGACATGAACTGCAAGGAAGAGTAGATTTTCTAATAAAAAAAAGAATCATATAGGGACAGAGTGGGATTGAAAAAAGGGGCCCAGGGAGGAGGGGATGGAGGGAGGGAGGGAGGGAGGGATGGATGGAGGGAAAGAGAGAGTGCGAGAAAGACAACCCTGTGGGAGCACTTGCAGACGGCTAAAGTTGTGACCACGTTACACACAGAAAGTGAGTCAGCAGGTGTTCGTTGGGGGCTGGTGAATACGAGGCTGATCCTATGCCCTACAAAGGCAAAGTGCAGGCACTACGCACACACTGAAACAGAGAAAAATGCCTTCAAAGTTGTCATACTGCCCAGTCCAACATGCTGTAAGTATAATGTAGGTATAATAAAGGTGGTGCTTTTATGTACTTTCTTAATAGGAAGAACTGAGGCATTTAGTCACAAGACAAAGGAGGTGTTACAGAGGTTATGGCCAAAGGAGGTGTTGTAAAGGTAATAGCCAAATGAGGTGTTATAAAGGAGGTGTTATAAAGTTACTATCCAGTCTAAAACGTTTTGACAAAATATGTAGTTACTGGCTTTGTAGGCCTATAGAGATTATGACTAGGACTAATCAAGGGCACTGAGAACCAATATGTTTGCTGCGAACACCAACAAAAATGTGTAACAACGAGACCTATTCATAATACAGCTTTCGGTACTGATAGGGTTAACCTGTGATGTCTGGCAAACAGGCTGTGCTGGATGGGACTGTCAGACAGAGAGACGACCGCATCAAACAATAACATCTCAGGCTCATTTTAAATTGCATTTTAATCAGGACATTGGTTTTTAATAATGTGTCATACCAATAACCATAAAAATGATAATCGCTCGGGTTGCTAATTGGTCAACCTCTTGTCTTTACGGTCACTGCACACGGTACCTTAAGCCTGCAAGCAGTGCAGTGCAGATTCAATCCACTCTATACAGACAACATATTGTAGCCATATGCAACACCATTCTCAAGTATACTGAGCCCTACATAAGTGCTGTAGAAATGACTTCCATCCTACATTATAGCAGTCACACACACACAGACTGACCCCTCCTCCTTACTGCACAATATTACTCACAGTTCCACAAGCCTGTGTTCAAGAGCGAGAGCTTTCCACAGCCATAATGGTGGCTGTGTGTACTTCCATGGGTGTGGCAGACTTGGAGCATTAGTGTTATCAGTGACCAAAGCCCTGACATGATGCCGAGCTGGGCTCGACTAGGGTTTAGCGCAGTCGCATCGACAGCAGCCACGTGTGCGAGTGTGTGCGAGTGTGTGTGTTTGTGCACAAGAGCGCACGAGGCGGCAGATGCTAATCACACCACAGGCAGGAGAGAGACACCTCCGCTTTCTCCATTAAACCTCATGCGGTTGAGCTTGCTTTTTAATTCGTACGGTCTGAAACTCGCGTACGACTCCACTCATCACGCTAAACGCCTGACTGATGGTGGAGGCTATGAGTGTGTGAGCGTGGCGGCCACAGCTGAGGTGCACATGCTCCCATTGAAGAAGAGAGAGAGAAAAAAACACGTCTCACTCTTTCATCCTCTCCTTCAGCGTTTTGTGTTTTCGCAGAATCTGGTAGCACTTCTTGGCTTTATATCCTCGCTGTGTTCCACAAAGGAACTGTATGTAGACCACACGCACACACTTATCTGGAACTGTATGTAGACCACTAGTCTGTCAACAAAAGTTTAAAAAACAAAAGTTAAAAAAAAAAAAAAAACACACAAAAGGAAATGGTTGACGCAAGATAAATGTTTCAGTTTTGGAGCAGCAGTTAGAAACTATTAGAAAATACTTGTGTTTGCAGGGGTGCTACACTACTCTGCCAAGTGCCTTACATTGAAGAATGTAGAACTGCTTCCACAGAGGGTGAAAAAAACATAAATATTCATGGAATGTGATCCTTCCCACTCAAACCCCCTCAGTTTCACGCATCAGGACTGCAGTCACTTCAGCAGTACCATTCTTCATTCAAGAATGCTCCAACACCATCACCAGCCATCCCACAGGACTTGAGCATGGTTATAATTTCTTCTACACAACGCACACCCTTTTTCCTGTTTGGGATGGTTAGTCTCAGCAGTCTCTTTCGCTTAGCATTCCTTTGCTGCAGGCAAGAGGTCTTTACGAACGCATTATACGGATAAACATATGTTACCAATGAAGAGCAACACAGAGGTAGAGAACGTCACTGGGTTCATCTAACCTAATACCTTACTCTTTGCGTCTAAAGCACCGAGGTGTTGCTTTGTTTAGTAGAGGCGGTACTACAATTCGGCAAGCACAGTCAGCCATAATTAGTTTTCAGTGGGGTTGCGTGAGGTAACCTTAGTGGGTTAAAGCGAATCCCTGAATTCCATACCCGACAAATTTGCACAACGTCAATTATATAAACATCCAGTTAATAAATAATCTTGACACAATTATATCTGAAATACAATTGTTTCGACGGGTGTCTAGACCTTCAAGAGCTTTCGAGTCGAACAGCAGGACGGAATGCTATGCTCGCAATGTAAACAATGGGTCGCCTGGGAAAGCCCGACTGGTTACCCCGACCAAAATCGTTTACTAATGTGTTCGCTTGAGAATGCATTTCTGTCAAATTAATACGTACAGTCATAATGACAAATACTGCTACAAACTGACGTGTTATTTATCCAAATTCCCGCTCCACAATGAAGTGTCATTAAGGTACTGCCTGCCTACCAAAACAAAACATCTGCTGATTCGTAGCCTTGGGGTGTTTAGCCAGACAGCTAACATCAGCTAACTAAAATCCACACGGCAAGTTGATAGCTGACCAAAGGCAACCAGAAAAACGCTGTGCGTAACCATATTTCCACTGACATAAAGACAAACACATTCTTTTTTTGTTTTCTTCAATCGCCGACGTGCCAACAATTCCCTCAAACAACCTCAAGGCTAACGCGTTCAACCATGAAGTTAGCAACACATTGTCGGTGGATTCAGCTAGAAAGTCAACGACGGTTTTGTTGTTACTGATTAAAACCCCAAACTGTCATGGGGTGCTATTAACATGTTGTTGTACGCCTTCTCCACACATTAAAAGAGCTATTATCACAGTCGGCTAGTTTTGTGATCGGGTAACTGGTCAACATCTCTTTGGTTTAGCTTGATCCATTTCACATGAGCTAAGTTAGCCATTTGCCCAGCCATCTAATTCCACGAGTTCAAGTATGAAAAGAGATTTATTTCATTCAAAATGTTATCGTTGAGTTACGTTAGATAATTTACCAGACAAATGTACACCAATGTCTCTGTTAACTTTCGGAAGGTGTAGCTGTCACCAACCAAAGTATTCAACATCAAGAATAACCTCAACATTCGCAAATATCACATAGGCTATGGCGTGAAGTCATCTACTGCTATGTCGCCCGCTAACTGAGGTTAGCTACCCCTAGAATTCTAACCACAGACATATTTTGTTCAAAGTGTACTTGAGACATTGAGCTATTATTGCTACCGGCCAAAAGCGAGTAAACAGGTTGAAGTCGGTTACTGTTTTAGCTCCATTACAGTCAGTGTCGAGACTGCATGGGCTTTCATTCACAAGGCTAATCTACACCATCATAACCAGTGGTAGTGGCCAAGCTCGATTGTCAACAATCCAGTGGGTCTCAACTGTCTTGTCAGCTGGTTGTTCGAGTGTGATAAACTAACAAGAAGAGCCTGTTTTACTACATAATGGTCAATATATCCACGCCATGGCATTCATATTGATAAGAATGATCTACATTTTGATTCATCAGGCAAGTCACGCCTGTTACCCATTTTTAGTTAATCGGATATAAATTAATCAAGCTAACTGTGACCAGCTCTGTCCTACATGGCGATAGACATGGCATGCGCCCTGCTGCTTACATCCGCTTTCAAGATACAACTACAGAAGAAGCTGTCCAAAAATAAATAACCAATAACTACATGGACAATTTAGGTCAACATAACTATCATTCTTGCAATCGAGCTACTGCTTTCCGCCAGCTACTCTAACACGTGTAACTTACAATGTTTCCAAGTTGCCCAAAGGCAAAATCTCCCCAAGGCATATAACTAAGCTCTGTACAATACTACATTCCACTCAGCCGATAATACTCCGCGGTATCATGCTGCATGGTTAATGCAGCACACCCTGGTTGGCCATGACTGCATCTGTCCCTCATTCGATGTGAAATGGAACAGCTAATATAGGTCGTTAGCTAGCTTGTCAACCAGTCTTTCCCCGTACCATTTCCCCATGAACTGACGAGTATTTCTTTGTGATTTCATAACGCCAGAAAAATAACAAACCAGATACTCACATATACTGGTAAAGGCCAAGGATAACCCGCTGCTTCGGCACCAACCGGCGATTTTAGCTTCAGTTCTAGCTTCTCTCCCATTCTACAGTACTTTCTCCGGCGATTTCTAACGTTAGCTATGCTAGACGACCGACTGAACTAGCAATGCAATTTCAACATGATGACTGGAATATGAAGTAAATATTTTAAACCTTATTGAAACTGACTTCAAATTGTTATCCAAGTTACTACGTATACACAGAGTTCGATTTCCACTGCGAATTTTACAATATTCAATAAAAGAAGCTCATGCCGAGCGGCTGCTTTCCCTCGGCCCCGCCGCCATCTTGACCGGCGTGAAAAAAATCCCTGCCTGTTTGGACACTACCAAAAGACCAAAAACGACAGGGAGAAACTCTCTGTGCTTAGCGCAAACACAGGGGACATCAGCTGTAAACATGAATGTGCGATCGGGTTGTTTCATTTTTAATACCTTCACTCAGCGTGGGGGAGGCATTTTCTTCCACTACAAAGTTTTGAAATAAAGTTCCCGGTGGCTGTAACGGTCAATGGGCGGGGGGTAGCTGCTACCAATTTCAGAGATGTTCTCTTAGAATTAAACGAGTGTGCACGCATTTGAAACAAAACTAGCCGTTTTAGCAGATTTTAAGAATGCACTGATGTTGTACTTTTATTGTACTTCATTTTCGGGGCGTTGTCTTGAAAGTTATATTTTTCCAGAAAACACTAAAATATTCATTTAAAGCATGAATGCCCATAACAAGTCATAATATTTATTAGATCATGGATGGTATGGAAGATACTGAGCTTACGGAGAACTTATATTTGATAAGAAATGTTATGGCGTATGTTTATGGTCCGAAGGAACTAAGTAGGCTAAGTATTTGTTTGGGTTATTTTGGGGGTTGGGGTGGGAGGTTGTCTGGCATTATCTTCTCCATTGCTTCCGGGTCCTGAGTCATGCAGGTTTTTGTGATGGCAGGTTGCAGTTGACCATCCCCTCAGCAGAGTGATGAATAACATAAGTTTGCTCTTGTCTTTGTCAGTGATTGTACAGCATACACGGTACTGATGAAGCAGGTGAGGATAGACCACAGTCTATGGGGTATACTCAGTGCCAATGTGGAATATGGGTGACCAGATGCTCCTATTTTCCAGGGACAGTCCCTATTTCTGGGGCTCTGCCCCAGCTAAAACATGTAAAAACCCACAGTGTCCCTGGTTTTAGTAACTAAAACATCACTCATTTTAATGATATCGACTGACAATGTCCCCAGTTTTCATCTCAGAGTCCATGGCCTTTGACAGGTTAAACTTTGTCAACTGTCATAGGGAGCACACACTCCCAGTTGAGCGTTTTTTTCATAGGAAGCTCCAATTCGTGCTAGTGGCACCAGATTGGGTGATATATGGAGGTAGACAGAGGTATGGTTTCAGGGCTTTGGGACTCCATTGCCCCAGAGGTCAGTGTGATGGGTCTTCTGCCCCCAGGCCTTTTGGGACCAGAGATTTCATGTAGGGTTTTAGGCCTTTCCAGATGGAGACAGAACAGATGAGTAGTCCTGATCATGTCTCTACTGGGTTTATATTTTGCACTTTCAACCTGCCCTTGTCCCCACCACCAGTGAAGTCATGTTGTCTTTGTAACAGCATTTGAGTTAAGCTGTGAACCACCATCTGATTTGTGTTGGTACAGAGCAGCCTTCAAGGAAGCTGATGCATCTTTATACTGATCTGGACTAGTAGAGAATGTCTTGAGAACATCTGTTACTGGAATTCAAGCTTGCGCAAAGGTCCTCCATAGCTTCTGCGCTTTAATGTCTTCGATGTCCTCTACATTATGTTAGTGCTGTGCCTCTTACCCATTGGCCTCGGGTGGTTGCAAACACGAAAGAGTATGAGGGACACAGACGCATGGGGGAATAAAACGCAAGGGTTTATTTATTCCAGATGTTGTCTTAAGTTACCAGATGATCTCTATGAGTGACCTGACTTGGAATTCTTCATCCAGCAGGCATAACATTAGCGTAAATACCAAAGTGCTGATGCTGTCTTTAATCTGATTTTATAGTTAATCCAGAATAGGATGAAAGCATTAGCAGTTGCATACCTCAAAACATAGCTGTAACTTATTGTATGGAGCTTTTGTATGCATACTGGATGTTATCAAAAGGAATTTAAATTTGGTGCATGTAGGCTAGTTTGTAGGAGTTGACATACATGGGAATTTAGCAGTTTCTTCTAGTTGTTTCTTGGAAAATTTCTGTTATAAGCTCTAGTAGTTACATTAAAAACTCGTAAATGATTTTTTTTGAATGACGATGAGTAGTTTCTTCCTAGGTGCAGCCACTGTTGCAGGTCCGACCTACTGCAACTTAGGTCATCTAAATGAACCTGAGAAGATTTGCTAGCACTGCGAGTACTGTAGATTTACTTTGTAAGATTAGGATGATGTCAGTATTTTTGGCACACTTCTTGAAAGCATTAGAAAGTTTTTTGGGGGCTCAGTAAGTAGCTTGCTGTACAGCTATGGGGCTAGACAACAGCTAAAGGTGTGAAGTTCCATATCAGATAGAATGCTTATGAGGTACAGTCAACCTGCAGAGCGACCTTAGAAAAATAAACAACTGGTATTTATGCTGATGTCTTCATTTGAATGAGTTACGGAAGTGACATTGGAAACACACTAGGTGTCTCCACTCTGTGTTTTAAATTTCGGTATGGCAGCTATATCACTTTGTGCATGTTTACATGCTCAGTTCTTTTTAAAAAATATTCACAATGGTGACCGCCCACACATTCTCTCTGGAAATATATGCCCAAAAGAGAGTTTTAGACTGACCATCAATTTATGTGCACAGGTTTCTGCATTCAGACAACTGGACCCATAAGTGTGAAAAACTTGCAAAGTGGATTTGACCAAGCCTTTGATTGTGGAAAGCACCTCCCAGGTCTTCTCTCTGTGGCAAGGATTTCAAGCAGATGGAGGACCTGTCAAAGCACGAACTTGAAATAATTCATCTGATAAAGCTTTTGTCTGCTCTCAGTACAGCCAGGCTTCTAGGTGTGCAAAGGCACTGAAGAATCACAGGAAGCTCCTCACTGCAGAAACCCCTTTCCTTTCTGTCTCACTAGCACTGTGGGCAGTATAAACTTGCAATTTTACTTTACAATACTGGGATGGAAACCCATGATCCATTGAACATGAGAAATCACTGAGTCCCAAACGTGAGATCTGGCCAGTACTCTATGCGTTGTCCATAGCAAGCTACAGCCCGGCCCAACATGTTTTTGTTCTGTAGTGAATAACATGACGAACAGCTACATTAAATCTAAGCCGCTGTAAAGGTGCCAGAAGACATCACAGTAAATCCAGCCTACTGTGACTTCATGTTCGCTCAGTCGCGTAATGCATGAGCTGGTCAGAGGAGGGGCAGTATGCAGCGTGAGCGAGCTGGAGTGGGCAGCGTGCCAGACTGAACTCACTGACACTCCACGAGCGGCCCGGATCGAGGCCAGCGCTCCGCACAACCAGAGCCAAGAGCTGTGACTTGCCAGCTATAGCTCAGCATGGCTCTTTTCGAGATCTGCCACCGCTCTGTCCTGTCTCCATTACTGATGTGTCCCACCTCTAAACCATTTCCTAATCATCTCCCCATTATTCATCAGTCACCTCTGACCATCCTCCGGTGGTACCTAAAACGTCCCTATTTGCATAGAATCCCCCTCCTCCATCAAACAGCGGATGCAGTCGACATTTTCTTGAAAGCGTGAGCACTGTCAGGCCCTCGACACTGGCCATACCCACCCATGTGGTAGTTACTATTTCAAGTCCAGAATGCATTGTCTTAAGTCAGCCACTTCAAACAAGCCCACTCATTTCATAGGAGCCCACTGTACTTTGGGAATTACTGGGTTACACTGCTCCTGCATAGGCTTCTCTGGGTTACACTGCTCCTGCATAGGCTCATCTGCAATAATGATGTCGCTTCTGTGGCCTTCAACCCTCGTGCAGTTCAGACATAATTGCCCAGGCAGGCAGCTCTGTGTTTACAACAGTCTGCCTTTGGGACTATTTGCACACCGGTGTTCGCTGCCCTCTTGTGGACGTTTTAGGACAATGTTTCAAAGGCCTGCTTAGAGATTTTCACACAGAACAGGCTACTGCTCTATATTATTACATGGACAAACCCAATAATAACGTTACAGAGAAACAAAAGACTTGGTTTTCTCAGGTTTTTATTCAAATATCAAGAGAAATTTCAGTCCCAGTCCCTTATTGTTTTAGAAAGCGTGCTTTGGTACTTCCCTCTCTTCAGTTCTGGGACATTAATGCTGAATTGGCAACAGCAAGTCCTCCTGTCCTGTCCCGTCCCGTCTGCAGCTGCAGCTCATCTGGCACATTCAACCCAAGTGGTGTTGTGTACTTGCAACTCATAGTCAAAAAAAAAAAAAAAAAAAAAGACACAGGTGTCTCCAAATCCAAACAAATGCCTTGGAACCATCATGGCCCCCCATGATCAGAGATCAGCTTCGCGGATGAACACTTGAAAGGGGGAAGGAGTTTAAGCCGTGGTAAGAGGTACTGGGGCAGGAGGGAAAGACTCTTGCATTTAACAACAGGAACACAAATAGGGTTTCATTCACACAGGTCAGACATGCCCAAAACAGTTTTGTTTTTAAAAACACCAGTCTGTGCCACATCTATGTGATAACTGTGTAAACAGACTTCTTGCTGAATAGCAGCAGGTACAAGCACCATGATGTTTGGCTGAGACACTCTTGCCCTCTGAGTTCATTAGGGTCATTACAGGTTGGACTGGCTCACAAGTTGTTGATATCTTATGTACATGAGAAATCCACGCTGAAGGTGGTTTAAGGGGGGGGTGTGAAGGTCTTTGCTTGGATTTGAATGCCTTGGAACAGCAGTTTAAAACATGAGATGCAAATACTGCACTGACTGTACTTGAACACATTCACTAAGAAAGCATGCACTTGCCCTGGGACAAGGAAAAAATAAAACACTCTCCCTCAGAACACAACCCAGGTCAGAGTAACAGCAAGAGGCAGAACGCAAGAAAGTGCTGAGTTTTAATATCAACATAAAGAGATCAATATCAGAAATACAATGGGCCCTTCTGCCGGCCTAGCCCAGGGCAGTGTGAGTCCGCAGGGGGATGGGTTGGGCACATCCTCCCCACTGTTGTTGGAAGAGTGAAGATTCCAGGCTCTGTATCCTCTTGGGACCAAGAAAACATACAACCCACTCTTCATGGAAGAAGCTTGAAGCTCATTTTTCCTCTCTTTCTTTTAAAAATAACAGTCTTCCAAGTTTGGGGCGTGGAAGTTGGTTTTGTGTGCGCGTGTGTGTGTTGTCTGAGTGGATTTGACATACAGCCAGTCAGTAAGTGTGTAAACGTACATTAGTGAAGTCACAGCTCACTGCATGGGGACTTGCGTGATTAAAGGAAGCCTTCGCCAGCAGAAGGCCGGAATGGATGACCAGAGAAAGACGTTAAAAGCACACCTGGATCTCCCCCTACGGAAAACACTTTTGTGAAGCTTTGAGACTTTTTTGTTTGTTTACATGTTAAAGCCGTTGCCCAAATGTGATGCCAGTCAAACACTGGGTGAGAACGTGAGGAAGGCTGGCTCTGAATGAAATGTGTGGGCAGCGCAATGCGGCGTCTGACCTGAGCAGAGGCCTGGGAGGCTAGTGGCAGTCTGCGCTGGGACAGCTGATTTAGGGGCACACCTGCCACCAGCAGTCACAAAACACTGATTGTGACATGAAGCAGTGGGACCGACCAAACAGGAACACTGCTATGGCGCCAACCCAGCTGTAACGCACAGACCCACAGCAGTCTGGCCAGTGCATGAGTGTGCAACAGTGGCAACACCTTGATAATCCTCTGGTTTGACTGGCTAAAAATATACTGCCTGTTTAGTAAAAGGGCTTTGGGGGGATTCTTGGCAATAGCAAAGACAATTTGATAGCCAAGGCAGCTTTGCATAAAATACTGATAGTCGGGAGGGAGAGGCCCGAGAGAGGATGGAGGCGGCTCCTTCAGAGAGGAGGCTCTGTGGAGGTGACACTACGGAGTGTTAATAACAACCATTTCAGGATCCCCATGGATGTCCGGAAAAACAAACAAACAAAACAACAAAAATTACAGAATAAATAAAAAAGAAATTAATAAAATATCACAGGAGCTTTTAATTTCCAAACAAAGGGAAAATAATTATCCTTTTAAATTTTTGTTTTGTACTTTTTATAAACTATTAGCAAATCGGGAAGCAATTTCGCCCAACCCGAGCTCAGTGTCAGCAGCGAGGAAATAAGGGGGAGGGGCTGATGCAAGGGGGCCTCGGAGAGAGGTGGATTTTCCACAGGCACTCTCTCGAGACGCCTCTGTGTGCTGGGAGGGACGGGGAGGGGGGTGCAGGGGACTTGAGGCTTTCTCCCAGTACAGTCATATCAACAGAGGGGGAAAGAGGGGAGTTGGACATGGTGAAAGACAGACAGATGGGGAGAAACAGAGGTTTGGTTGGGTATGAAACGCTGGGGGTGGTGGACCCATCCCTCCGTGGCGTGGCACATTAGAACGTGTGTGTTTGTGGCACGTGGAGACGCCAGCCAGTCCTCGCGGCCGCCCGCTGCCCCCGCATGGCTCCCACAGGGGGCGCGTCACGGCCGCGCAGAGACACTAGTGCCAGCTCTGCATCTGCTGCTGGTCGAACTCTGCTATCAGTCTCTTGATGTGCGCCAGCTTGCTGTGCAGGTACTCACACCGGTTCTTCTCCTGGCTGTAGTGCGGATTAGTCTGGGAGAGAGAGAAAGAAAGAGAGGAAGGGGGGGGGGGGGCGAAAGAGAGAGACAGAGAGAGAGAGAGAGAGAGAGAGAGAGAGAGAGGGAGAGAGGGAGAGAGAGAGGGGGGAGCGAAAGAGAGACAGAGAGAGAGAGAGAGAGGCAGAGAGAGAGACAGACGGGGGCGAAAGAGAGAGACAGGTAGAGAGAGAGGGGGCGAAAGAGAGACAAAGAGGCAGACAGAGAGAGGCAAAGAGAGAGAGAGAGACGGAGGGGGTGAGGGTGAAAGAGAGAGACAGACAGAGAGACGAGTGGGACAGGGGGGGGGCAAAGAGAGAGAGAGAGAGAGAGAGAGAGAGAGAGAGAGAGAGACGGAGGGGAGGGTGAAAGAGAGAGACAGACAGAGTCTCGAGTGGGACGGGGGGGGGGGGGGCAAAGAGAGAGAGAGAGAGTGAGACGGAGGGGAGGGTGAAAGAGAGAGACAGACAGAGACGAGTGGGACGGGGGGGGCAAAGAGAGAGAGAGAGAGAGAGACGGAGGGGAGGGTAAAAGAGACAGACAGACAGAGAGACGAGTGGGACGAGGGGCAAAGAGAGAGAGAGCAGTTAAGGGAGGCTGTGGGGGTAGTAAATGCTGGAGAAATGATAACTGAAGAGAGATATGCAAAACTGTAGTACCTTTTTAATTTTGCGATACTCTTCAAGTATCTGATTGTGGATTAGCTATGGACACAAAAACAAGAGCATGTGAATGGGCACATGTTTGGCAGTGCCAATGACACAGAGTGACTGAGTAGCTGTGTAGAGTGTGGCATGATTGCCTTGCTAACGTGTGCTAGTTAAGGCACACATTTGTTGATTGATTGGATGAAACAGCTGCTGCTGGGCATACCTCATAATTAGTCCCACAAAAGCGCTAGTTGCCTGATTTACTACATGGAGTTAGTCTCTACAGCATCGCAAACATGCCCCTGTTAAAGTAGACTCAAAGCTGGTAAGAAATGACTCAAATGCCTTTCATTGAGTTTGCCATTGGTAATGTAGCATAAAACTTTGACTAAGAAAGACAAATCTTAGTACTCAAGATGATTTAACTTCTACTTTGTTTTCGAGAATTTGGCAAAAGCAAAATAAGCTGCTGCTTATTAGCAAAAGCTGCATACACTTGTGTGTGTGTGTGTGTATATACGTGTATGTGCGTGTGTGTATGTGTGTGTGTATGTATTTGTGTGATGTGCATATACGTGTATGTGCGTGTGTATGTGTGTGTGTATGTACACTCACAGTCAATGAAAACTTTGAGACCATATTTTTCAACATCATTTTTCTTTTGAAACCCTAAACTGGATTTTTTTCATATGAATCATTTGCTTAGGAAATTGGCATACAGAACCAAAAATCTAGTTTCAAGAATAATTTCAAAACAAAAAACTTAACAAAAGAAAATGGCACCTGCCAAACATAAAGTCAACAGTCGATACCGGGTATGGCCTGGCCTGCGTTTGCTTCGATGCAGGCAGCGATCCGTTAGCGCATGCTTTGGACTAGGCGTCGGGTAGTGTCCTGCGGAATCCTACTCCACTCTTGCTGTAGTGGAAGTTGTTGCCTGGCCCATGGAAGTCGTGTCTGGCGTTGAACCATGGTCAGGATGTTGGCGCGTAAAGGCTTGGATGACTTCCCGGTCTATCGTCAACAGAGCCAGAGCCGTTCAACCAGGTTTCGAAGGTTGGGAACAGCCCATATGCCTGGCTATCTCACTGTAGCTCAAACCGGCCTCCACCATACCCAGTACCTGGAGTTGTTGTTCACGTGATGGACCTAGCCTGGACTAATGGTGGCCTTTTTTGGGCCTTTACATAGGCCTTCAAAACCAATCCTCGAATTGGACAGATACCCACTGAGTGTTGCTCAATGTGTATTTGGTCCACTTTTGCAAAGACACCAACCCATGTGCAACGAAACGTGATAAGAAGACAACTTATCATTACCTCAACTACCCGAGCACTAAGTCATCAATAAATCCACAATGAATAATTACAATCCCCCTACAAGCAGAAATGTGCATACACTTCTACCTCAAAGTTTCTATTGACTGTCAGTGTATATTTGTGTGTATGTGTACCTTGTATTTGTCTGTGCCCTGTGTGTGTGTGTATTTGTGTGATGTGCATATATGTGTGTGTGCATGTACATTTGTGTGTGTGTGTATGTATATTTGTGTGTATGTATATTTGTGTGTGTGTGTGTGTGTGTGTGTGTGTGTGTGTGTGTGTGTGTGTATATTTGTGTGTGTGTGTATGTATATTTGTGTGTATGTGTACCTTGTATTTGTCTGTGCCCTGTGTGTGTGTGTATTTGTGTAATGTGCATATATGTGCATGCATGTTTGTGTGTATGTGTACCTTGTATTTGTCTGTGCCCTGTGTGTGTGTGTATTTGTGTAATGTGCATATATGTGCATGCATGTTTGTGTGTGTGTGGGGGGGTGTATGTGTGTGTGTATGTATATTTGTGTGTATGTGTATGTGTGTGCATGTGTGGGGGGTGTTTGTGTATGTATATTTGTGTGTGTGTGTGTGTGTGTGTGTGTGTGTGTATGTATATTTGTGTGTGTGTGTGTATGTATATTTGTGTGTGTGTGTATGTATATTTGTGTGTGTGTGTGTGTATATATTTGTGTGTGTGTATATTTGTGTGTATGTGTATGTGTGTGCGTGTGTATGTATATGTATATTTGTGTGTGTGTGTGTGTGTGTATGTATATTTGTGTGTATGTGTGTGCGTGTGTGGGGGTGTTTGTGTGTGTGTATGTATATTTGTGTGTGTGTGTGTATGTATATTTGTGTGTATGTGTACCTTGTATTTGTCTGTGCCCTGCTGCAGCTGCTTGAGCTCTGCGTCCAGCACGGTGAACTGGCGCGTGATGCCCTCAATGCGCGCGTGCAGCCCCCGGTACTCGCTGTACTCCGCGTTGAAGTCGTTCTTGTAGCTCTGCCGCTGCTCCGGGGAGCCAATCACAGTGTACTTCCTGTCGCCACACACAGACAAACTCATATTAAGACGATGAGACTGTATGGTACATCAAGTGATATGTGATATTTCATTGTCCCCATTCTAAATGAAAATATCTTACAATAAATAGTCGGCCACCTCAGGTGGCATAGAGGTGCTGGAGCTGTCACACGTTCCATTGAGATCTGAGGACAGGAAACGGCAGCATAGAGGCTGAAATATTACACGTTTGATGCAGCAAAAACCGAGCATGACAAAGAGGGTAAACAACACTATGTGCACTGAGCAATGTTATATGAGCTGGTGAAACACACGGAAAACTGTCTAAGGGCTGGAACTTATTTGATTTTTATGGCAAGTACACATCAACGTTTATTCGGTGCATGTAAACGCAAGTTAATATGCTGTGCTGCACAATGTGTCTGTGATATCTTAGGGAGGCAGAGCTGGGTCTAAGTGCCGTGGTCTGCCTGGAAGTGGAGAGCTTCAGCAGCATGTTGTATGGGTATGCAGGTGTGTGTGTCCACCCTGTCCTGAGGATACAGGTGCCAGGGGGTGCGTGTGAACTGAAGGGCCGGTCTCGTGACACGCACCTGTGCTCTTGTGTGGACCGCTGCTGGCCTTCAGGGGCTCCGGACTGGAGGAGACGTCACAGGCCTTCCTCTGCTCCGGCACGCGCTCCTCTGCCCCACCCCTCCGCTCCTTGCGGCCCTCCCTCTCCCGCTCCCTCTCCCGCTCCCTCGTCTTGTCCTTGTCCTTGTGCTTTTTGGACTTCTTCTTGGGCTTGCCGTGCGGCGAGGGGGAGGGCGGCTTGCCGTGTGGCGAGGGGGAGGGTGCGGGGGAGGGCGGCTTGCTGTGGGGGCGCGCGGTGTCGGGGGACGGGGAGCAGCTGCGGGGGGCGGCGAGGGGCCGCGGGCCTGGCGGGGGCTGCGCGGCGACGGGGGGCTGCTGGGGGGCCTGGTGGGCCGGCTGGGCCAGACGCTCCGCCAGCGCCGCTTCCCTGCCTTCGGGGTCGCGGCCGTTGTGGCTGGAGTCGTTGCTGATGTCCGAGAGCGGGTGGAAGTGCCGCGGCAGGTCCAGGAGGGGGGGCGGGGGGCCGGGCGCGGGGGGCAGGTCCAGGAGGGGGGGCGGGGGGTCGGGCGCGCCGCTCTCGCCCGACGGGGGTGGCGGCTGCAGCTGCGGCGTCACGGACGACGTGGTCTCCTTGCCGTTGGAGGCACTCAGCTTGCCGTTGATGGGGGTGGCAGCCTTGCTGACCAGATGCGATATCCGAGGCTTCTTGTTGGCCACAGGGTCAATGAACTCTGTAGCTGGCCGTTTCTGTAGTGCAAAATAACATGGATACAAATAATTACATTTTAGAAGACTTATGATAAGCAGCAATAGCAATTAGTATGTGTGTGTGTGTGTGTGTGTGTGTGAGTGTGTGTGTGCGCGTGTACACAGTGTGTGTTAACCTGAGAGGGTGAGCTGCTGGCTGGTTCTTTGGGGGGACTCCCAGGCACCTCGCTGGGGGTCGGGGTCCTGCTAGGAGCCTTACACAGTTTCCTGTGGGTACAGCAGCGCGCACACACACACACACACACACACACACACACACACAAACACAGACATCTTTAAATACACAGCCACAAAGCAGCACTCGCATGACCAGCAATGCACTGAAGCCTGTTAAGGTTTGGCTCAGTTTGGAGTTAGATGACATGTAGAACAGAGCAGCATTTTAACATCATTTATTATGACAAACGTGAAAAGTTGAAATAAACATGTAAGTTGGAACAAATAAATAAGCCCTTTGTTAACGTAACATTCATAAAGCAATAATAATGATATAATAATAATAATAATGTTTACTGTGTATAGCACAATTCATACATACAAGATGCAGCTCAAAGTGCTTTACAGTTTGGCAGGGCCATCACAGGACAACATTTCTTGCAGTCCAATGGCGTTGGAGCGCATGAATACAATAACAAAATGACTCTTGCGTGAACACAGGTAGACAGTCCTTGTAGGCCAGAGGCGCTCGAATAACGCAATGCCCCGTTGATACGGGCTCTTGCGTGAACACAGGTCAACAATCTTTGTAGTCCAGAGGCGCTAGAACTATGCGTGAACACAGGTAGAGTTTCGCAGCTTTCACATTTGACACAACTCACTGGCTCATTATTCTCATTATGCACACGCTCAAAACTTTCCCACACCTCAGACTTTGCTTCTGTTGCCGGGGCAAGCAAAACCAGCCCGGCCCGAGCTCGTGTAACATGATAGAAACTAAGGGCCCATTTCCACCGCACTCTCTTCGTGTTCAGCGCGTGGCCGTATTCTGTCCGTATTCGTTTAGAATGCACGTTAACAGATTAGACTATTTCCACCGCAAGCGTGTTCTGAGCGTATTCTGTCCCTATACAAACCTATTGTATACGCCCACGCGCTAAACACGGCTACGCGCTGAACAAGGCGGTGGAAATGAGCCCTAAGCCCAAACCCGTCCGGTCCCGTCAGATCTTCAGCTCTATACACAAGACCAGACACACACTCACCATCCATCACACTCATACATCCATCATCACACACTCACCATCTCCTACTCCACCTCTCTCCATTCTCCTCCTCCTCTTTCTCTCTCTGACATTTACACACTTGTATGTCTCATCTCCTAAGACATGTGAGTGACACACCAGCCACAGACTGCCCGATGTAGGGGCAGGGACTGCAGTAGGAGTGGGAGCCACAGACTGCCCGATGCTGCAGCAGCAGTGGGAGCAGGAGCAGGTGCAGGGCTGGGAGCAGGGGCAGGGGCAGGGCTGGGAGCTAGCGCTGGAGCAGGGCTGGGAGCTAGCGATGGAGCAGGGGTGGGAGCTAGCGCTGGAGCAGGGGTGGGAGCTAGCGCTGGAGCAGAGGTGGGAGCTAGCGCTGGAGCAGGGGCAGGGGCAGGGGTGGGAGCTAGCGCTGGAGCAGGGGCAGGGGCAGGGGTGGGAGCTAGCGCTGGAGCAGGGCTGGGAGCTAGCGCTGGAGCAGAGGTGGGAGCTAGCGCTGGAGCTGCCTCCTGGGCTGCTGGATGCCGGTTGGCGAGGTTAGCGATAAAAATGGGTTGGAAATCGATAATCCGCAGCATGAAAATGTGAAACCGTTTTTGTTTGAAAAAGGTCTGTGGTCCCACGAGAAGCATAGAAATGGGCTCTTCTATGAATGATTCATACGTTACAGCTCTGCTGGTTCTGAGCACACGGTGTGTGCCTTCCATAATTGCACTGGCAGTACTTTACCAGTAGAGGGCAGCAACAGATAGCTCCAGGCAACTTATTGGATGGGTCTTTTCTGTGCTTCACATTCAAGTCCAGGGAGGAGTGTGTGTGTGTGTTGTCTTCCCACCTGTGAGTGTGTGTAAAATCCATTCAAGTACAGGGAGGAGTGTGTGTGTGTGTTGTCTTTCCACCTGTGAGTGTGTGTAAAATCCTTGAATAGTTTGCCTCCGCAAAAAGTTTTTGGAGTGAATCTGTCACTTTTCAGAGCTTGCGAGTTTGTAATGGAAACTGAGGTTTCTGTGAAATAAAATTGTTAATGAGTGCGTGTGCGTGTGTGTGTGTGCGCGAGAGAGAGAGAGAGAAAGAAAGTATGTATGACAGAGAGAGAAAGTGAGCCAGAGAGAGAGAGTGTGTGTGTGTGTGTGTGTGTGCTGCAGGTCCAAGCCCAGCATGGCGGTGGCTGTGAGGGGAGGGCCTGTGGCCAAGGGCTGGCCAGCAGCCACCTTCTCACATGGATCAGCATGTTCGCTTCGGGGACAGTCTGCTGTTACACAGGTCAACACCCCCGCCCCCACCACCCACTGCAGCACAGCACAGCCCTCCTGCAGCACAGCATAGCATAGTACAGCCCAGCCAAGCATAGCCCATCCCATTCCATTACAGCCCTCCTGCAGCACAGCCTAGCCCAGCCCAGCCCAGCCCAGCCCAGCATAGCCCTCCTGCAGCACAGCCCAGCCCAGCCCAGCACAGCCCTCCTGCAGCACAGCCCAGCCCAGCCCAGCCCAGCCCAGCATAGCCCTTCCGCACCAACTCCAATGGTGCTCCAATGTCCACTACAGCCAAGCCCAGCCAGTCGCACACACACTCATACCCGCCGCAGGAAAACAGCTACCAGCCCATCCGCTACCAGCCCAGGGCTTAAAGTACAGCTTAAACACACACACACACACACACACACACGACCAGTACATGACCACATGTTTTTTACTGACTGGACCTCAAGGCTGATGGGCATGGTGTCGGTGAAAGCAGCTCATTCAAGAAAATGAGACTGTGGGAAAATATTTAGCGAGCGGCATCCAGACTGCGGGGCCGGTGCGGGTTTACCCAGCATCCCACTGCCTGTTTGCCGCTATATTTAGTCGGCCGCTTGCAGTGCACTGCGCAGCACTCATGAGAAACTGGAGTTTCCCCCCGAGAGGGGGGCAGAGAGCAGACGCACAGCAGACGCATCGTCCGACTCTGAGCGCGCGGTTCAGGGAGAGGCCGGTCCAGGCGAGGTCAAAGCCTCCCCCCCACCACCACCACCCCCCAACCCCTCCCGCTCCGAGGCAAAGACACACCGTGAGCACACGCCGGCACCACGCTCAGCGGTATCGGACCTGAAACATCCTGCCCTGATTCTGCATTGCAGCAAACGGCCACAGCTCCACAGCAGGACCGCATCCAGCTCGTACAAGCCAAACACACTCTCATCAAACCACACTCACACACTGCTAGCCTCCATCCAGCCTGAGCCCACACTCACCCAATGCTAGTGCACACACACCACCACAAGCCATTTCCAGCCTACGCTAGAAACACTTACTGTCACTACTGCAGCAATGAGGGAAAATGTGAAACTTATGCGATCCAACAAGAGCAGTCTATCCCCTGCCTAGACACCAGCAGTGAAACAAGCCCAGCGAAGCCTCAGGTGAAGAGGGTCTGGAAGGACAGTCCTGGCCTCGCCTCACCAGAGCTGCCTCCTCAAGCTCGACTGAGGGAAGGCTTTTGGGCAGACCAGCCCTGGGCTAATGCACAAACTGCAGAATTTTCTCTTTAAAAACAATTTCAACATTTTCAAGGGGTTCCCTCTTTCTAGAACAGGAAGCCCTTAGGAATGGACAGTAGCCTTTTTAGGACCTACTGATCTGTGATTTACTGATCTGTGATTTACTCATCTGTGTTGAGTGAACGCAGTGGGAGGGGAAGGGCTTCTACTTACCGCACAAGGATCCGCTTGAGGATCTGCTGGTCCACCTCTGCGTAGCCCGGCCAGTCCTTCTGGATCTCCCTGAAGAGGCAGTCCTTCAGTGTGAAGGTGTTGTCCTTCCCGTTCAGGTTGGCCACCTGTGGACAGAAACAGAGTCAGCTGTTAACTACCCATCAGATTACCACACACAAACAAATGAGTCTGGAAACGTAAGGTAAATTTATATTCTAGTAACATGTGAACAGACACTGTATTGCTGTAGACTTTCATGGGTTTTAGCCAGAGAACCAGCAAACAGGACATCATGTGTAGTTTCTATGGCCACTTGTGACAACGCAACTAAATATCCATGTACTTTCATTTCTTAACAAGGTGTATTGTTCAAAGATGTATACATAGCCTTATTGTGACCAGGGAAACATCAGAATTTCCAGCTGCCATCCAGTCATAATACGCAATGCCCGCACCATTGCTGCCATCCAGTCATAATACGCAATGCCCGCACCATTCCAAAATGTACGTACGTGTCAAGCTCTATAATGCCCATGCAGAGCTCTATAATGCCCATGCAGACGAACATGTAGTGTGTTTGCATCGAGTGCCAGGAAAGACTGCACAGTGTCGCTTTCAACCACACTGAATCCAGCTGTTACTGTCCCTTGCCTGCAATCCTACTCTCTGTAGCACCATTACGCCCCTGTAAGGCCTCATTTCCACCAGCTTGAGCGTGTACAGCGCGTATCCGTGTACAATAGGTTTGTATAGGGGCAGAATATGCTCAGATCACGCCTGCGGTGGAAATGGTCTCATAACGTGCATTCTAAACAAATACGGACAGAAAACGGGCATGCGCTGAACACGCAGAGAGTTTGGTGGAAATGAGAACTTCTCTGCTACCTGACTTGCCCTCTCTCAACTACACCCACCCATGGCGTGGTGGCATGGCGTTGTGGCGTGGTAGGGAGACGTGGTGGGGTGCCATGGGGTAGTGGCGTTGTAGGGAGACGGGGGTTAGGGTTGGCATGGCGTAGTGGTGGGGTGGCATGGCGTTGTGGTGGGGTTAGGGTTGGCATGGAGGGGTGGGGTGGCATGGCGTAGTGGTGGGGTGGCATGGAGGGGTGGGGTGGCATGGCATAGTGGTGGGGTAGGGTGGCATGGTGTAGTAGTGGGGTGGGGTGTGCAAGGTGGGGTAGGGTGGCATGGCGTTGAGGTGGGGTAGGGTGGCATGGTAGGGTGGCATGGCGTAGTGGTGGGGTAGCATGACATAGTGGTAGGGTGGCATGATGTAGTGGTGGGGTGGGGTAGCATGGTGTAGTGGTGGGGTGGGGTGTGCAAGGTGGGGTAGGGTGGCATGGCGTTGAGGTGGGGTGGGGTGGTATGGCGTAGTGGTGGGGTAGGGTGGCATGGCGTAGTGGTGGGGTAGGGTAGCATGGTGGGGTAGGGTGGCATGGCGTTGAGGTGGGGTGGGGTGGTATGGCGTTGAGGTGGGGTGGGGTGGTATGGCGTAGTGGTGGGGTAGGGTAGCATGGTGGGGTAGGGTGGCATGGCGTTGAGGTGGGGTGGGGTGGTATGGTGTAGTGGTGGGGTAGGGTGGCATGGTAGGCTGGCATGGCATAGTGGTGGGGTAGCATGACGTAGTGGTAGGGTGGCATGGTGTAGTGGTGGGGTGGGGTAGCATGGCGAAATGGTGGGGTAGGGTTGGCATGATGGGGTGGGGTGGCATTGTGTAGTGGTGGGGTTAGGGTGTGCATGGTGGGGTAGGGTGACATGGAGGGGTGGCATGGCATAGTGGTGGGGTAGGGTGGCATGGTGGGGTAGGGTGGCATGGCGTAGTGGTGGGGTAGGGTGGCATGGTGGGGTAGGGTGGCATGGCGTAGTGGTGGGGTAGGGTGGCATGGCGTTGTGGTGGGGTAGGGTGGCATGGCGTAGTGGTGGGGTGGGGTGGCATGGCGTTGTGGTGGGGTAGGGTGGCATGGCGTAGTGGTAGGGTGGCATGGCGTAGTGGTGGGGTGGCATGGAGTAGTGGTGGGGTGGCATGGTGTTGTGGTGGGGTAGGGTGGCATGGCGTAGTGGTGGGGTAGGGTGGCATGGCGTAGTGGTGGGGTGGGGTGGCATGGTGGGGTAGGGTGGCATGGCGTAGTGGTGGGGTAGGGTGGCATGGCGTAGTGGTGAGGTGGGGTGGCATGGAGTAGTGGTGGGGTTAGGGTTAGCGTGGTGGGGTGTGGTGGCATGGCGTTGTGGTGGGGTGGGTTGGCATGGTGTAGTGGTGGGGTAGGGTGGCGTGGTGGGGTGTGGTGGCATGGCGTTGTGGTGGGGTGGGTTGGCATGGCGTAGTGGTGGGGTGTGGTGGCATGGCGTTGTGGTGGGGTGGGTTGGCATGGCGTAGTGGTGGGGTAGGGTGGCGTGGTGGGGTGGGTTGGCATGGCGTAGTGGTGGGGTAGGGTGGCATGGCGTTGTGGTGGGGTTAGGGTTGGCATGGTGGGGTGGGGTGGCATGGCGTCGTGGTGTGATGGGATGGGGTGGCATGGTGGCGTGATGGGTGGCACGCTGGCTGGTCACTCTCCGGACAGCAGAGTGACTCAGCAAGAGGGCACGACACACTTTCGTCATCTCCCCACACACACACACACACACACACACACACACACACACACTCAAGGCAACAATGGCTGCCTGAGAGGAGTGGAATCTGCTGCGCTGCGGAATTCACTGCAGTGTGTGTGTGCACGTGTGTGTATGTGTGTGTGTGTGTATGTGTGTGTCTGTCTGTCTGTCTGTCTGTCTGTCTGTCTGTCTGTCTGTCTGTCTGTCTGTCTGTCTGTCTGTGAGCGCAGGACGACACCAGGGAGCACAGGTGAAAAAGCGCGACGCCCAAACATAACCGACCCCGCCCAGCCACCCTCAGCATTTCTGCGCATGGTTTTAAACGCGCTCCGCATGAATCTGGAGAAGATATCCTGATGAAACACATGAAGAGAAATCCTGCTTGAACCTCCAAAACCTATAGTGGGACTGCACAGCTTGTGTGTGATGACAAAGTGAGTCAGCAGCCCTGAGTCCCCGAGTATTAGCAGCCGACAGATCCAGCACACCCCAAACTCCACACCCCAAACTCCACACCCCAAACTCCACACCCCAAACTCCACACCCCAGCCACTGCTTCACACACCACATCTTTTTCGCGCGTTTCCTTCACACCGACTCTCAGTCTCATCCTTCTTTGTGTTTGTGTAAGAAGAGTGTGTGTGTGTAGGTGTCTGTGCACACAGGTGTGTGTGTGCTTGTGTAAAGGTGTCTACTGTGTGCACATGTATGTGTGCTTGTGTAAAGGTGTTTGTGTGTGCAAAGGTGTGTGTGTGTGTGTGAAATGGTGTCCATGTGCGCACAGGTGTGTGTGTTTGTGTAAAGGCGTCTATGTGCACACAGGAGTGTGTGTGTGTGTGTGTACAGTTGTCTGTGTGTGGACAGGTGTGTGTGTGTGTGTGTGTGTGTGTGTGCGTGTGTGTAAAAGTGTCCATGTGCGCACAGGTGTGTTTTCTGTATCTGTGTCTTCTGTTCTGCCTCCCTCCTCTCCCCCCCTACGGCGCCCCCTCTGGTGCACTGGCCTGTTGCAGGAGGCCATCCAGCGCGTCCTTGTCCTGCGGCGTGAGGCCGTCCTTCTGCAGGCGCAGGATGAGCTCGGGCTTGCGGTAGGGCTTGAGGGCCAGCAGGTGGGCCAGCCGCTCCCTCAGGGGCCGCTGCCCAGTGCCGCCCCCCCCGCCCTTCCGCGGGGCTCCCGACGAGATGATGACCGGCCGCGAGGTCCGCCGCGATGGAGCAATGTCCGTCAGGCCTGGCGCCGGCCCGCGCCTCTGCACGCGCTTCCCTGGAGGGACAACGAACACACACACACACACAACACACAAACACACACAGGCCACACAACACACATACAAGCCTGTAATTACGATGTAGTCACAACACACACACACTCTCAATTATTAAATAGCCTGCAATTTGGCTGCCTGTGGCCCAGCAAGCCAGCCAGCCAGATAGCACACTCGTACAAGACTGGTAAGTGACCAGCACAGAAGGAGACCACAAACGCCATCTGTGATTAGCTCTAAAGAACGTCATTACACCGGGGCACACAGCGATAAATACACACATCATCAGGCAGCCAGTTGTAAACGGAGACATGAAATCATAAGTTGCTGGCTTCTTAAGCTCAATAATATTTTTATCCTCGCATGGACGAATAAGGGTGACTGACATTGGCCGCCTTGTGACCTGTGAGCGTTTTAAAAGTGTCAAACAGTAAGGCATCATGTGACAGCAGGTCATGTGACAGGAGGCCATATGACTACATGCATGTGACTGACTGACTGACTGACTGGCTCCTTGAGCTGCTCAACCACTCAACTCCCACAGGTCTTTGCAGTTGCAGTTTTTTGATGGTTTTACATATTGTTCTTTCCTTGACTTCCCTTTACCAGCCCCGGCAGATGGTCTTCCCTGGGAGACGTGGTTCTGCCTGAGGTTTCTTCCTAGAAAAACAGGGAGTTTTACTCACTGATTCCTGAGGTTTCTTCCTGAATTCATGCAAATCAAACAAACAGGGAGTTTTTCCTCACCCCTGTTGCTCCCTGGGGACACTAACAACCGACTGCGCCTAAATGAACTTTCCTCGTCTAGTGCCACTGGTCTGCAAAGACTGCCGACCTATGTTCACATAAGAGCCCACATTAACAGGGCGTTGCATAGCTCTAGCGCCACTGGACTACAAAGATTGCTGACTAGGGCCTACAAGGACTGCCTACCTGTGTTCATGCAAGAGTCAGTTTGCTACTATATTTATCTGCTCTGGCACCACTGAACCGCAAGAAATGTTGTCTTGTAACAACCCTGCTAAACTGTAAAGCACTTTGAGCTGCATCTTGCATGTATGAACTGTGCTATACAAGTAAAGTTTATTATTATTATTATTTTTTTTTTATTTAATGTCTTATTTATCTTATTCATATTTTACATTTTACACTTATTTTTGTTTTTTTGCTTTTACATATTATTTGTTTTTAATATTTGTTACGCACATTGAACTATAACACGTGTGTGTGTGTGAAATGCGCTACACAGATAACACGTGTGTGTGTGTGTGTATGAAATGCGCTATACAGATAATAACGTGTGTGTGTGTATGAAATGTGCTATACAGATAATAACACACGTGTGTGTGTGTGTGTGTGTGTGTGTGAGGGATTAAAACTAACGTCGTCCCGGGGACGTAATAAATTGTCATCGGGAGGATCAATATTCTAACTCGGGCCGACCTCGGGACGACGGGTAATTTGGCCAACTACATTTTTCTATTTAAAAATTTTCATCACATTTGCAAACCAGAACGGTGGTCGGTGGGAAACAATTTATGTGAAAACGTAAATGGAACAGGTCTGGCTGGCGCGCTCGCGTTTATATTATTCTGTGAGTCAAGTGGCAACAATGTTGCAGCCTGTTGAGCTCGCACTGCTTACTGCTAGAGCTCGGACGAGACGAAGCTTACTGTCACTTCAACTACTCAATACGATGTTGCGCTAACGATGTCAGGAAGATAGGAAGCTAAGAAACTGTGGGAATTGTGGTAGAAAGATACTTTGATAATGATTAATACTTTAACATCCCACAAATTCAAACATGTCTACACATCCTCTGAAATTATAATGTTAAGCGATTCCATCACCTAGCCTACTCTAACTGGAATCGTCTGCTAACTAGCATCGTCTGCTAGCTAGCTAACGCAAATAGCCAGTCGTTGTACTGTTGAAACAATTTAATAACACACTGAAACTGTCTACTCATCACGCCGAGATTATTGGTCATCATACTCAACGTTTCTGGTTGTGGTGGCGAAAGTAATTATCCACAAGTTATCCACCATCAACAAAACAGGTACTGTCAAACCAATGACTACCAATGACTACTCGCTCAGCACAGAATGCATTGACTAGAGATGCGCCGAAAAGAAAATTTGTGGCCGAAGCTAAATAAAAATTAAACGCTTGGCCGAATGCCGAAACCGAATAGTGGATAAACCCACAACAAATGAATTACTGTCCTTTTGGAACAAGTACTTAGCCACAGTAGAGAGGCTAATAATGTAAACACCAGCACCGCCAGCAATTTCCTAACTCCGCTCATGTCCTTCAGCCGCTCTCCGGCTCTCTCTCCCTCTCTTTCTCACACACACACTCGCGCACACACACATACATTGCGCCGGCGCCGCCCTTTCCACTCACCTCACTTTTTAAAATCCCCAACACCGCAGAAAACAGGAACAAACGCGGCGCCAAGAAGCTTGTATAGGCGCTTTCACACTGCACGACACGGGGTGGCGACACGGTAGGACACGCTAATTTAACCCGGGGCAGCACCGTGAATGCACGGCGTGTTTTTGAACCCTCTTCTGAAAAGGTGGGTTGAGGAGGCGTATCCCAGTGGCACTGTAACATTACGCCACGCATATTGCTGGGCGTGTACAATGACGCGATGACCCTTGCATCGTAGTAAATACACCTGTCTGCAAAGTGTTCATTCAGTTTTTTAAAACAACCATGGCGAGACACACAGAGTTGTTGCTGGCTCTTTGCACAACCATTCAAGGGCAAATGACATGGCACTGTACTGTACCTAGATGCTTACATGGGATTGCAAATATATGCAAAGAATACATTTGATGCCGATTTACTGTAGCTATTTGTACACGGCACCATCAGGTGAACTATAGCGCTATCATTAAATAATTTACTCTATCCACACATTTTCGCCCACGTCGAAAAAGCCCACAACACTTAGGATGAAGATGCACTGGGCGATAGTGGTCTTTGTGGGGATATTTGCAGTCACATATTTCGGGATATTCACAATATATGGAGATATATTGATGGATGCGCTCTGGACATATGTTTCCTTAACAAAACAGTAGCGCTATCATCAAACATCAACATTACTCTACAGTTTTCAAACATTTACTCTCCTGGTTAAAAGGCACACAACACAATGATTTGTCTCTCAAAATATGCTGAAACATAAAATGTTCGGCATAGCATTTACCCTACCGTTTCCATCGTCATGTCATTGTTGTGTGTTTCAAAAAAAAAAGTTTCCCGCGACCACGGGGTTTAAAATGACGCTACGACTACCGGGGTAACAGGAAGTGAACTCGCAATTTTTCGTACTCAAAATGATGCACTTTCAAGCAACACCAAAAAACAAATTACGAACTCACATTGGGTGAGTTATATATGATTTAGGCCAAATAAACAGCATATTTCGAAAGACAGTTTGCCTCTGAACTCCTTGTTGGTGTTTTTGTAGTTCTGCTCAGCTGTTTCCCCTGTTTTAAAAGTCCCGACGGTGGGTGGTGGCAGTTGTGAAACGTTACCATACCACACTCCGCGCCCCGTCTCGCCTCGGCTCGTGTTCACGCACGCCCCAGGTCGCAAAAAAGTGTAGGGTCCGAGGTGGGTCGAATTGGCGTGTCGTTTGGACACGCCACCCCGTGTCAGCAGCGTGAACGCAACAGACGACCCACTAATTTCGGCTGAAATTACCGGTAATTCTGGCAGTGTGAAAGCGCCTTATGTAACCGGAGGACAAATGGTTCCACTTTGGAAATGGTTTGAGTGACAGAGTGGAAAATAATTCGGTACACCCCTAATTAAGACCATTGTTTCTGCCCTGGTTTTGTGCAGGAGTCGCCAACCTTTTTCAAAGGGTCATTTTTGACAATATCAGAGACACTTTAACAAGATAGTTAATGACTACAAATTATTATTCAATATGGTATTCAATATGTTATTATTGTCATGGCTATAGACTACTGTATTTCCATTTATTGTTATGAAAATACAGATATTTTACTAGTGCATGTACTTCAAGTAAAGTGTGACAATTAAATATTAGAATATATGGTGGAGTTGTGGCAGAAGGTCATGTAGGCCACAGTTCTGTGACTGAGGGTGTTGATTGTTGTACCTAAACAAATCTAGTTTTGAATAAATGTATTTATTGCTATCAACATAATGTAATGTGTATTGTGTTTTTATTATATTATCAGTAGGTAACAACTTAAATGTAAAAAAAAAATTTGGGACGATTCGGGGCGGTTCAAAATGATTTTCGGGACACTTCCGGGACGGTGGTGAAAAAAGTTAATTTTAATCCCTGGTGTGTGTGTGTGTGTATGAAATGCGCTATACAGATAATAACACGTGTGTGTGTGTGTATGTATGTGTGTGTGTGTGTGTGTGTATGAAATGCGCTATACAGATAATAACACGCGTGTTTGTGTGTGTATGAAATGCGCTATACAGATAATAACACGTGTATGTGTGTGTGTATGTGTGTGTATGAAATGCGCTATACAGATAATAACACGTGTGTGTGTGTGTGTGTGTGTGTGTGTATGAAATGCGCTATTCAGATAATAACACACGTGTGTGTGTGTGTGTGTGTGTGTGTGTGTGTGTATGAAATGCGCTATACAGATAATAACACGTGTATGTGTGTGTATAAAATGCGCTACACAGATATTAACACACCGAGAGCTAGTGCTGCTGACCCAGCCTCAGACTTCACATAATGTCTCAGTGCAGCACAGGAGGTGCCTGTACACACACCTGAGGTTGGGTGCCAGAGCGAGAAGGGCCCGAGCACAACTTGTGCCCACTTCGCTGCCAAGGGGCTAAATAAAGAGCAGGCCTGTGCCAGTCTTAGCATGAATAACACACACTGGCACCTGCCAGTCCTTAAGCAAACACGATGCTCCAGCCATGCCAATTACACTACGGCCATTACAGACAAACCAGGACAGAGCAGTGTCTTTTCCCTGATTAACCAGGAGGCTCAAGCTGTTTTCATTCATTTGTCTGTTTCTTCAAAACAACAAACAACAAAACAAACAGTGAACTGTGTTCTTACTAGTACCTGTAAACACGCGGTCTGCAGCCAGGGCTACATGGCGCAGTATGCCATGCTATTGAACCCAGAAGAGAGGCTATTCTCCCCGAACACTAAATTATTCAGTGTGGCAGTCTTTACTGATGCTGCTGCTGCTGCTGCAGGGCATGCTGCACAGGATCGCTGCACGCGTCTCGCATATGGACACTGCAGTGGGCAGGTCTTCATAGAGGACATGCATGGATGCATTATAATCTCGCATATGGACACTGCAGTGGGCAGGTCTTCATAGAGGACATGCATGGATGCATTATAATCTTGCATATGGACACTGCAGTGGGCAGGTCTTCATAGAGGACACGCATGGACGCATTATAATCTCGCATATGGACACTGCAGTGGGCAGGTCTTCATAGGGGACACGCATGGACGCATTATAATAACTGGAGAAAGGGAGCAAGTCCTGCCCCTATTTATTTCAATGGGAAATGCTAGGCTAGTGAATTCAGTTGAATTCAATGTTTCAAAATGGAGCTTCATGGGGCTTATTCTCACTGCCATTGGACTTAGCCACCTCAGCGCCACGCTACTGACTGACGTTAGTTAGTTAGAAACGTTATTGTCCCGATGGGGGAAATTTCTGTCAGCAAGTGAGGTACAGTGACATAAGGTAAAAGTCAATAAACAAACACCACACATTTACGCAGACATTAACAGAAAAACATACTCAACAGTAGACATTACAAGACAGGCTATTCAATGCTCCCACTCTTGAGTTTCACTACTCTGGCATCAGTCATTAGTGCAAAATGTCCAGGATGCACTAGTGTTCAAAAAAAAAATCAATTTGGACTAAAAAATATTGAAGATCTGGGGTTTTGCTTGTTAAAAAGGCTAATGGCTTGTGGAATAAATGATTGCTTGGTTCTGTTCTTGGAGAGGGCAGGGCAGCGGAATCTATTGCCTGATGGTAGTAATTCAAATGTAGGGAATAGAGGGTGTTTATTGTCTGCTAAAATTGTGTGTAGTTTATTCAATAAACGCTCCCTGTAAATCATCTCCAATTAATTTGCTAGCAGTTGTTATTATCCTCCTAAGCCTTCCTTTCTGTGCAACTGTGGCATTACCAAACCAACAGATAATGGCAAACGTTAAAATACTTTCGACAAAAGCACAGTAAAACATTTTGTTAATGCTGGGATTAACATCAAATGAGACCAGCTTTTAAAAAAAATGCAATCTTTGCTGACCTTTTTTTTGAATGGCTTCAGTCTGCTGCTCCCATCTCAGCTGGTTATCCAAGACAACCCCTAAGTATTTATACTCGGAAGTGAGGACGTGAGGAAGAGCAGGAAGCTATATCGAGGATGTGCACTGTTCGGGGATACCCTCGTGCATGAGCGGAGAGTGGAGCCTCCACCAATCAGTATGGGGGAATGGGAGCGATACGATGGGAATTGAGGTGATACGATGGGAGTGGGGGCGATACGAGGCGAATGGGGGCGATACGATGGGAGTGGGCTGAAGCCAGATTAGTATGGGGGAATGTGGGCGATACGATGGGAGTGGGGGCGATACGAGGTGAATGGGGGCGATACGATGGGAGTGGGGGCGATATGAGGCGAATGGGGGGGCGATACGATGGGAGTGGGGGCGATACGAGGCGAATGGGGGGGCGATACGAGGCAAATGGGGGGGCGATACGAGGCGAATGGGGGGGCGATACGATGGGAATGGGGGTGATACAATGGGAGTGGGGGCGATACGAGGCGAGTGGGGGGGCGATACAATGGGAATGGGGGCGATACGATGGGAGTGGGGGCGATACGAGGCGAGTGGGGGGGCGATACAATGGGAATGGGGGCGATACGATGGGAGTGGGGGCGATACGAGGCGAATGGGGGCGATACGATGGGAGTGGGGGCGATACGATGGGAGTGGGGGCGATACGATGGGAGTGGGGGCGATACGATGGGAGTGGGGGCGATACGAGGCGAATGGGGGTGATACGATGGGAGTGGGGGCGATACGATGGGAGTGGGCTGAAGCCGAATGCCCCCTGGGAAACAGGCTCAGATGAACCGCAGGCGGAGAGCGGACATCACGCACGCACGCACGCCATCAGCCCTTACCCAGGTAGCGCCCGCCGGGCTTGATGACGATGGCGCCCCGGCTGCGGGTCTCCTCCTCGGCCTGTGCCATGCTCTGCCGGGCCTTCTGGTAGGAGTCGTCCGTGGCACACACCGTGATCTTGTCCTGGATCCCCCCCAGGCAGTCCAGCTCCACGCTGCCCTCTCTGGCAGGACAGAGAAACACAAGCAGCTTTACACACAAGCAGAAGACAGGCTGAAGACAAAGACAAAAGCTTAGGAGTGCCGCATTGGCTTGGTCACATCTACTGGTAGGCCTGGTTGGACAGCTACCCAATGCTGCCTATGTTACTCCCTGTCCACAAGAAAGTGTAGAAATCTAGGTGTAGATCCATTGTCTAGGGCTTAATGTAGCTCAGATCTTTTAGCAACTCCCCTGATAAAGATTTACGGCAAAACAAGACTAATTAGAAAACTCATCACAAATCAGTAACAAAATGACCATCACAATGGGATTCATTGTTGCATGTTGGTGAGCGGGCCTAACTAACTAAGCACCTAAGGGGGCTGGACCTTGGGGCCTGCTGGGACCAGACCAGCCCATGATTCCACCTTCACCCCCATGGAGCACTGCTGAAATCAGACATGGTCCCAGCACTGCCCTCCACACAGTGGCCAATGGGCAGACTGGACAGCTGGTGCTGTGGCGCTGGGCCGGGGCCAGGGGTTCTGATGGATGCGGTACAACTGGACCCGACCTCTAGCTGTGCCGTCATCCCTAGCTCTAGTTCTAGCTAGTGGACTAAGTCACATGACTAGAGCAGGTCACATGACTAGAGCAGGTGGTCACATGACTGGGCGGTGGTCTTACCCTGTAGTGTACTGCTGGATGCAGTCGAAGCTGCCCTGAGGGTTGTCCCGCCCCACGTTGGACAGGTAGAAGGTGAAGCAGCGAAGCTCACTGAGGCTGTCCGAGCACGGGATGGAGATTTTCTGTTTTGGGGAGACAGCAGGCACAGCTCAAAAACAGCACTCATTCATCACAGTGTGTGTGTCTGTGCGTGTATGTGTGTGTGTGTGTGTGTCTGTGCGTGTATGTGTGTGTGTGTGTGTCTGTGCGTGTGTGTGTGTGTGTATATGTGCGTGTGTGTGTGTGTGTGTGTGTGTGTGTGTGTGGTGTGTGTGTGGTGACCACCTCACCATAGGCTGTGTATATCTGTTGCTCCTACCTCCAACACACATGCACAACCCCTCACAGTCCCCACACACAGCACAAGCCCTTCTGCTGGACCCCTGGTGCCTTGTTCCTATTTTAATTTCGCTAACACTTTTCTTTCCATTTTGTGTCTTTTTTTGTCCTTTTGTTGCCTTGCAATGCTGCAGCTAATCATAGTGTGTCCCCTCCCCACTGACACCTGCGCTGTCTGAGTCACTGTGTAAGCAGCCATGTCATTCTGACCCAGGTGTGCGTGTGTGTGTGTGTGTGTGTGTGTGTGTGTGTGCAGCAAGCGGTCAGTGGACCCACACAGCTCTGCAAATGTGGACATCAGCCTGAGCAAAAAAAAAAAAAAAAAAGGCACAAGTTGTACAGCTTTTCTGTAGACATAGCTGGAAGTCTGATATTACGGGACAGGCAGTTTGTCATTGCCCCTGCTTTCAAAGGAGCATGCCAGTTTTTGGGGAAAAACAAGTCAGACGGGGGCATTAGCTCTGCCTTTGTAATACCTGTTTGACACCCCACCGTTAGCCTATCCACCGTTAGCCTATCCACCGTTAGCCTATCGTGGAGTCATTTATTGGAAGTGAGCTATCCAATGCCCTGCAGCTTTAAGGCTAATTTGTATAAACCCACTTCCATTCAATTAAGCTAACGAGGGGGGTAGAAGGCACACCGAGTAATAGGGTTATACTGCAAAGAGAAGAGTATGATTTTACCCAACTGAAAGGTAAACTGCAATGAAGATACCTGACAGAAAAAGTTGGGTTCCTTATAGTGTGAACCAAAGCCGTAGTGTGAACTTTGGACAAATCAGCAGCCACCACAGCACTGAAGCCCCTGCCCTTCTCCACACAAAGCAGCACTCAAGCCCCTCCCCTTCTCCACACAGCATCCACACAAAGCAGCACTCAGGCCCCTCCCCCTCTCCACACAGCAGCCACACAAAGCAGCACTCAGGCCCCTCCCCTTCTCCACACAGCATCCACACAAAGCAGCACTCAGGCCCCTCCCCTTTCAGCACAAAGCAGGTGCGTGCGTCTTCAGGCCTTAAGATGCTGTTGTTATACAAGCAGCAGGTAATCTCTTTAGGGTACTAACACATAGCTGGCAGTGAAAATGTGTGGCTTATTAGCGCCACCTGGGCCATGTTTGAACCGAAGAGGGGAGGAGGAGGAGGGGAAGAGGAGGAGGAGAAGAGGAGGGGAAGAGGAGGAGGAGGAGAGGAGGGGAAGAGGAGGGGAGGAGGAGGAGGGGAAGAGGAGAGGAGGAGAGGAGGAGGGAGAGGGGGAGGAGGGAAGAGGAGGAGAGGAGGGGAGGAGGGGGAGGAGGAGAGGAGGGGAGGAGGAGAGGAGGGGGAGGAGGAGAGGAGGAGAGGAGGGGGAGGAGGGAGGAGGAGGAGGAGGAGGGGGGAGGAGGGGAGAGGAGGAGGAGGAGAGGAGGGGAGGAGGGGGAGGAGGAGAGGAGGGGAGGAGGAGAGGAGGAGAGGAGGGGCGAGGAGGAGAGGAGGGGGAGGAGAGGAGGGGAGGCGGAGAGGAGAGGAGGTAGGGGAGTTGGAAGAAGAGAAAAACTACACAGAGCTTGTAGCTTGTGGGTTTGTTTGCTCCTCTTGAGATAAGCGATGATAATGTGCCAGCTCCAGTAGCGTTTCAGTGGAGAGGATTAGGCAACCAAGTGAGTTCTGACCTTTGCTCTGAAACAAGAGAGGGTGGTGAGCGTGTATGGCAGTGTGCGTCAGTCTGTGTGTGTGTCTCCCATGCTGCACTGCTCTTGGCAAACACCGTGCTCCTCTTGCTCAGGTCAGTTCAGCTCAACCACACACACACACACACACACACACACACGTGAGGCCTGCAGGTGGCCAACTATAAATAAACACCATGTTCCAGTCTCTGCTCTAGGAGCTTTCCGCTACATACACAGACACACACACACACACAGACACACACACAAGTACCGCTCTATTTTTACTTTTCCAATGTGTACAGCAACAGTTGTTTGCAGAACTATTTATGCATAGTTATCACCAATTTAGGAAACAAAAATAAAGTAACCTCCATAGTTTTGCGGGTCATTGCAGGGGTATCCTGGAAGCTTGGTATGGAATGGAGGAAACTCTCTGGCCTCGTGACAAGCAGTGCAAGGTTTAAGCATCATGGTCCACACCCACAGCTACCACTCTGGCTAGCTATACTTTCTATAGCGACAACAAAGACTTCTACTCCACTCTCTCTACTCTAGCTAGACTGTAACCAGCTGATGTTAGCCAGCTTGCTGGACAACCCATTTGAATATCAAAACTGATGTGTGATGCCTGGATGTTCAGCTGTGCTTGCAATGTTGTAACTCACAAGTTATTGTTTGCTAGTGTGAGGAATTTCCAATAGAGGTTTAGCTGATAGTTTAACATGGTATGTACTTTAGTCAAACTCAGATGTTTGCACTTCCTACCACATCAGTACTGCTGAAAAAGTGCTTGCTTGACATTGGCCTGTTTTTAAGTTGTTGACTGGTTATGTACAAACCGTTAGCCAAGATGTCCAAGATGTTCGTGTGGGGGAGCTCATACAGCACATATGATGGTGCGGCTACAGAGAGAGGAGCCCTTGTGAAAATGCAAATGCCATACACAACTGGCAAGCTTTGCCTTTTTGTGTTTCTAAATAAATGTAAGAACACTTATTGCTGCGGTTTTGGTGTTGTGTCCATCACTATGAAATCATGAGATGTGGAATGTAGGCAATCTGAGATGTATAGACAGTTAATGACCTAAACATCAAGATTCATGAAGAGTAAAGACATACATGCTAAGAACAACAGGCATGCTCTACTCCTAAAATAAAGAGCTTTATTCGGGTGCGAGTCAAAAACAAAGCTGAAATGTATTATTATACATGCAACATTTGTCTACGTTTCTGTCTGATTTGTTCCCCATAATTCCTGAGAGGAGGGATGAAATTACTAGTGGTCGCTGGCCACTCAGGACATGTGGGGATGCATTCCAACGCCCGGTGTCAACTGACCAGCATAGCTGGACATCTACTTGGGATGGGATCACCCGAGATTCACTGATGCTGGGTGTGTACTAGGTTTGGGCAGTATTTCCAAAACACTGTATTTCGGGGTATTTTCAAAATACCGGCTGCAAGATTTTTAATACTGTGATGCTGTTGCCAACAAAATCAAAATGCTATAGAAATGTTCTGACTGATACAAAAGAAGCAGTTTCTTGCAATCTATGGAAAGTTAAAATAAGAAACTCCAATATATGAAATCCTTCAAGGCTACTTCATTGAGCTACTAATGTGATTTATGGTGCTTAAAACTGGCCATACCTACTCACATAATTAAATACCAGCAGCTAATATGTCAGGAAAATACCGAGGTGTGCAAAATTGGATACGGCCCAAGCCTAGTGTCGGCCTATGACACTCTACACAGCAGCAGCCGTTTCCAGAGAAATTAGTTCACAGGACTTCTGTATTATGATGATTCACAGATAAATCGTTCATTAGTAATCTGAGCTAAAAGACCAAGTAAACACAGTTTTTGTGATGCAACACAGACGCACTTCCACAGAAGTTGCTTATGAAGAGATTTATATTGTGAAACCAGAGCCTGTCCACTGGTGCATGTGTGTGCGCATTGCCCAACACAACACAGCGTGCAGCCTGCGTGGGCGGTAACCACACACAAGGCTGGTACATGTGCATGTGTGTTTGCATGTATGTATGTGTGGGCTTAGTGGCGCTGGTGGCGAGGCACATTTGCAAAAGGGAGCAGGGAGACAAACAGATGGTAGAGTTAAAAAAAAAATCTGGACATGACGGCCTTCCCATAACCCCGTCTTCCTGTTTCATAAGGTTATTTAAAATGGCCTTAAGTTAATCTGTGCACACAGCACTGACAGACTGAGTTCATGTTTGAAAGGAGAAGGGCGGTGCACTGGCGAAGGCCTACACTAGGGGTGTTGAAATTAATCATAATCCATGCATCGTGATGCAGACATTACGATTAATAATCGTTTCAATAGCAGATCATAATCGATTATAATGTATTTTCTTGTGAATTATACTGTGCTGTTACTTTTTATTTCATATTTTTTGTCATGAATATTGGTGGCTGTTGAGTTTTATTAAATAAAAGAGGAAGGTAATAACTGACCGCTTGTGTTTGATCAAATGAAAGCCATGGGAAGTAATATAGAAAATTGATGTGAAGAATCGTGATGCATTGTGATGCATCTAGATATCGAATCGAAAGCTTAATAATTGCAATTGAATCGAATCGTAAGATGAGTGAAGGTTCACACCTCTAGCGTACACTATTCAAGGTGCTCTGCAATTTTAAAAAGCTGCTTTAGGTTACATGTTCACAAAGTGATTTCACGTGACCGTGATATTTAAAAGTCCACATTTTACTGTTTTATAACATACTAAACACAGACAGCAAACAGCTGAGATGCTGCTTATGCCTCATGGAGATTTAAAAGGCCAGATTTAGTTAGGAGAAGACATAGTGCACACTTCCCAGGCGCAAGACAAAGTTTTAAGACAAAAGTCACAAAATGCCAAGAAAAGGGGGCCTGGGGAGCTTCGTAAAATGTTTAAACACTATTTTTGAGGTTGAACGTAACAAAAACATGGCAAGGATCTGAAGCGGCTTCCACGCTGACTAAAGTAGTCCTACCCTCACCCCACTCCTGCCTACCCTCATGCTGTTCCTCTCCAACCACACGTCCTCTGCTCTGCTGAGTCACACCGCCAAACCCAGCACTGGCAGCCAGGCAACCAGTAGCTCAGTGCCGACTCACCAGCAACTTCACCGCCACAACCACGACTCCAACCCGACAGACAGACAGAATCAACCAAAGCTTGGACTGCAATCATTTCAATCAGTTGAAATAACAAAAGGTTTCCACAACATCTGTAACAATACCTGTGTATCTGTAATAATAATAATAATAATAGTAGTAATAATCATAATAATACATTTTATTTAAAAGCGCCTCTCAAGAAACCCAAGAACACGTCACAAATATTACATGAAATGTGACGCTTTTAAAACAAGCATAGACAAAGATGACAAACACACAAAATATTTGGGCTAATCAAAAAGTCATTGGCCAAAGTCCCTCTGATGTTAGACTGGTAATGCTGCACTTTGCGAACACCTCAGAGCCCAAGAGCAAGGACAGGGGTAGCTGAACGTCTCAGAGCCCAAGAGCAAGGACAGGGGTAGCTGAACGTTTCAGAGCCCAAGAGCAAGGACAGGGGTAGCTGAACGTCTCAGAGCCCAAGAGCAAGGACAGGGGTAGCTGAACGTTTCAGAGACCAAGAGCAAGGACAGGGGTAGCTGAACGTCTCAGAGCCCAAGAGCAAGGACAGGGGTAGCTGAACGTTTCAGAGACCAAGAGCAGGCCCAGAGGGAGCCTGCAGCTGGATGCTCTCCACATGTTTACCATAGAGATTGCTTTGCATGTCACTGTATTTCATGCTACATAAAGCTCTACTATAATGACCAGAATTAGACCAATGAGTAGGTCAGAATATGTGGTTGTGATAATTTGTGTTTAACCTGTGGTGCTTTAGAGACCTAGCCTGGGTAAACCCGCCCCTCGTACTTCATTTCATTTCGTGCAGAGGGTCTGGACCGGTGTCTCTTGGGGAGCATTTGACAAGTCGTAGAACGTACGGTCCAATCAGCGAACAGAGGGTGTGTTCGTTAGCTGTGACGTTGACCTTGTGTGCTACATTTGAATTGTAGTGCGTAGGTAGGCTAATTGCATACGTGACGACAAGGCGTTAGCGATTGGGTAAAGGCAGATTAACTTTTTTTAACTTCAGCAGAGTCCACACCTCCAGCAAATCGTTTCTGACGGTCTCTGTTCCAGACCCTCTGCACGAAATGAAATGAAGTACGAGGGGCGGGTTTACCCAGGCTATTAGAGACCAGGCCTTGGTAGGTCAAACCTATTCGTACTGTTTGTGGCAGCACTGGACAATTGTAAACATAGAAATATCGTTGGGTTAAATAAGGTTAGTGCTTCTTAAGCCACAGTCCACTCTTCCTCCTCCTCTGACCTGTAGGGTCAGCCAGCTCCACCGCCATTACTAACTGCAGGGCCCAAGAGTCTTACACTCCACCGCCATTACTAACTGCAGGCCACCACACAGTCCACCACACACAGGTCACCCCACACACAGCGCCCACCACACACAGGTCGCCCACCACACACTGCGCCCACCACACACTGCGCCCACCACACACAGCGCCCACCACACACAGCCCACGCTGGTTTCAGAAACATCACCCTGAACAAAGGCTCAGGCATGTCACCTTCACTTACAAGTTCTGGGAGCTCACAACGGAGAGCTCATTTCAAACACACTACGGTTAGAGCTGTAGTCACAACACTGGCATTTTGATAAACGACAAGTTGACATGAAAAGGATAGTAATAATAAAAGATGACAGACACCTCTTCGCACTCACGTTTCTCCTCTTTAGAGAAGAATAGCAGCAAGGGATGGCAATGCAATGCACAGCTTTAGGTGAACCAAGGACAGCACACTTTACAGTGACTGATTAGACATGGAGCCACTAAGTGCATGTGAAGCTGCACCAATAGGCCTCACGATGCATGCTGTGCTGGTGACCGCACACCACGTCAGGGTGACATCTGTAACGAGAGGCCAGGTCATACGGTGGGGGCACGCTGGTGACCGCACACCACGTCACGGTGACATCTGTAACGAGAGGCCGGGTCATACGGTGGGGGCGTGCTGGTGCATGGGAGTGACGCGCTGGGGTAGGGGGTCCGAGCTCCCGGTCCCCTAACACCAGGAATGCGAGTGGCAGGGGTGGGGGAGGGTGACAACCATGCTTGCCTCAAAGGAAATCCATTTTAAAGCCCTCGCAGCATTTAGCTGTGAATGCTGCCCCCGAGCATGTGACCCGTCTGACCGGATCAGACATCCCACCGTTACCGGCTTCTTCTGGGTCCGGCTTCTTCTGGGGAAATGCCACTGGCCTCCTACAAGCCTGGGGTCCAGGACTGTAATGGGTTTAAACTTCCTCTATGGTGTCAGTCACAGCTCATCAGCAAGGCCGGGAAATGGTTGGTTGTGTTCCCAGAGCAGAGTTTAACTTTGATAAAAGCTGCAAATGCCATTTGTTTCGGAGGAACCCTGACATCAAGAGTCAAACTGACCAGTTAAGCGCAACAATGTACTGTGTCAAACCACTGCGCCTGGTTCTAAGGCCAGCAGGTCAGAGACGAACCCGTGCACCTGGTTCTAGGGCCTTACTGTCTGACGTCCATCACTTAAGTTGCTGAAAGCAAGCTAGTGCATGAGACTTCGCTTAAGGCATAACAACCAAGTTTTAGCTTAGAAGTTCTTGAATTTTCCTTAATAAAAGGGTTGGGCTTAACAAGTTTGAATAGGATTTTTGGAGAAACCAGTTCAGCCACCGACAGCAATGCTTCACTCATTAAGATAACAGCTGAGCGATAAGAGGCATGCTTTAGACCCTTGTTATGCTCAACTTAGCGGGAACATTAAATGGCTCCAACCAGAGCTACATTCATTACAGATCCTCGTTTCCGTTCATCTGGACACAACAAATCAACAATCTGTTGGACTTGGGCATTCTGACAACTGACTTTACATGGCAGCAAATAAGGTAGGCTGCATAATCTCGCACTGACCAAAGATCAACGGCTTACTGGATCACTGCGACTCTAAACTGTCCAACACACACACACACACACACACACACACACTGACCTTTTAGGAACGCCCCTGTCTGAAGTCCTACAGACACATGGCACGTTTACACGTTTTTCCAGCAACTAGCAGAAAAGAATGAGGAGCTGTGGACGCAGTTCAGTAGTCATGACAGTTTTTTACATTACACTTAGCTGACGCTCTTATCCAGAGCGACTTACAGATATTTACAGGGTTTCAGTTACAGTCCCTGGAGCAGTGTGGGGTTACATGCCTTGCTCAAGGGCATCTCAACCATGGGTAGGGTGGGATTTTAACCAGCAACCTTCCGATTGCAAAACCAACTCTCTAACCACTAGGCCACAGCTGCCCCACTCAATGCACTTCACTTCACTTCAGTTCACTTCCATGCAACCAGAATTGTAGTGATCACAAATAAAATGCATTTCTAGAAATAGACCTCTTACACGGAGAGAAAAAACACAGGGGACACAGCACACACAGTGGCACACACTGCTCCACACAGAACAGAATTGAAGAAGCTAGAAGAATGTTGAGGCCGTGTGCAAAGTGTTCACTTGTTGACTATGAAGTGCACTATACAAGCTGCGTTACATTGTTCTGTTCCCTACTTCTAGGGCCCATTACAGTGAGCTAGTGAACACTTCACATGCAACCATACTCTGATTCCAACTCCACTGCTTCGTCATCCTTGCTCTTTAACGTTTCACAAGTACAGAGAAATTCCCTCCTGGTCCAGAATGTGGTCATAGCAGGCCTTTGGTGAGGAGTCAGCACACAGGGGGTGGAGCGGGTGAGTGAGAGACAGAGAGACGGAGAGAGAGACGGAGAGAGAGACGGGGAGAGAGAGAGAGAGAGAGAGAGAGAGAGAGAGAGAGAGAGAGAGAGAGAGAGAGTGAGAGAGAGAGAGAGAGAGAGAGAGAGAGAGAGAGAGAGAGAGAGAGAGAGGAGAGAGAGAGAGAGAGAGAGAGAGAGAGAGAGAGAGAGAGACATCTTACCCCTTGGTTTCCATTAAACCGGATGCGTGGCTGAGATGACTGGGCCTGGAAGAGAAAAGAATGAGAAAAATGTTTATAATCGAAGCCAGAAGACATCCAGCTTTGAACGAGGTCGTGCAATGACTCTTTGATCATTTATCCACTTCTTACAAGACATAGCCACTGAGAAACCCATTTGGTCTATTCACAGCAACATTTCACCTATGACCTGCAATGACTATGCCCTGTATTTAGAGAACTCAACACACCATGACTACTGTAAGTCAGGAAGAGCAGCTTTAACTGATTTTCCAAAGATACTGTTTGTTGGTAACTATATATTTAAAATCACAGTGCTAATTATTTCAGTTAGGAGGTTGGCCTTCATCAGTGCTGCTGTGCTTGTTCTTGTTCTGTTCTATTGCCAGTGTTCTCGTTCCCTCACAACATGATCTCTGTACTGTTCAATTAATAAATATATAAATGCCATATATTATACATGTTGTTGTTGCTTGAAGACAGACTAATACATGACTGAAATCTCTGTCTTTTAAAAGAGCAGTGTCTTTGTTAGTCACAATTATGGGCCGTTATCGGCGTTAACGTGCTGCGTTAACGTGAGACTCATATCGGGCGATAAAAAAACATATCGCCGTTAATCTATTCTCAAAGTTGGGTTGGGAGCTGGGTCTATACTACACAAACTATGATGACTTTCACCAAAGATCTTAGATTCTACAAAGATAAGCCAACATAATACGTTACTATGGGACCAAAATGCCAACAAATTCCTATTTCGAACTTTTAGAAAATAATTTAGCGCTAGCTCATTCAAGTGAATGGTAGTAACTATGACAACACCATGTGCTAAACGCTAACAGCGATTGGACTCACCTTGAATTTAATACATTGCTGTAACCCTATAACTTTATATTACTTTGTCTGCTTACACTATAACCAGTAACAGTATCTAGGTGGGTGTTAGTGAGTAAAGTGACAGCTTTCAATTTAAAACATTACATTAGCGTAGTTCGCTAGCGTTAGCGCGCTAACAACCACATAGTAAGTGGTTGCTGCCTGACCTGAAATAAAGCTAATTTTCTCAAAATCCAAACAGTAACAACTTACACTATTAGGCTTGAAATTATTACAAATAGTTGCGGATTGTGACACATGATTCAAAAAAACCCTTAACAACTCCAGAAAAACGTAATGACCAATTTATTAGTTAAACTCCACGTGTCCTATTCATTTCAATGAAACGAACCTAGAATCTGCTATGCACTGCATTTTCCCCCTTGCGAAAATAGAACACGGAAGCAAACGGGGGTTGGCGACTCTCCCTCCCTCAACACTCTCTGCTTTCACCTTGATATTTTAGCGCGGATGCATACATTTTAGCGCGGATGCCTTCGGCAGAATTCAAATGAGCCATTTTAATCTAGATTAATCTAGATTAATTTTATGATTACAGCGAGATTAATCTAGATTAAAAAAAATAATCTATGCCCACCACTAGTCACAATGTAGTCACATTGGCTGGGGAGTTGGGACAGGGCCATCGATGCCTCCTTATGTGACGGTTGGCACTAATATTACTAACATGACTAATCAATAATATTACTAACATGACTAATCACTAATGTTACTAACATGACTAATCACTAATGTTACCTACTGGGGACTAATCACTAATGTTACCTACTGGGGACTAATCACTAATGTTACTAACATGACTAACCACTAATATTGCTAACATGACTAATCACTAATATTACCTACTGGGGACTAATCACTAATGTTACTAACATGACTAATCACTAATGTTACCTACTGAGGACTAATCACTAATATTACTAACATGACTAATCACTAATGTTACCTACTGAGGACTAATCACTAATATTACTAACATGACTAATCACTAATATTACCTACTGGGGACTAATCACTAATGTTACTAACATGACTAATCACTAATGTTACCTACTGAGGACTAACCACTAATATTACTAACATGACTAATCACTAATGTTACCTACTGAGGACTAACCACTAATGTTACGTACTAGGGACCGGTCGCCCACACAGGTGGCCGAATTGGGAATGGGCATGTGACGTCACACGACTTCGAGCAGGAGAAGGAACCGCCCACCTAGTGGCCAAGTTTTCCCTTGCTCGGTGTTAACCTGTTAACTGGTTCAGTGAAAGAACTCTTTTTGCTAAATTATTTTTAGCTACGGTCTGGACAAAGACTACCCCCCCCCCCCCCCATGACGTATAATGCAACATAATGCAATGTTTCTTAAAATCTAACGATCTAAAAACATGGGCCCATAATATCTGTCTAACTGGGGACTAATCACTAATGTTACTAACATGACAAATCAATAATATTACCTACTGGGGACTAATCACTAAGAGAATGTAGCCTATGCTATCTAAGGCTTCTACACCTAATGTTTTTGAACAGCACCGAACACATTATAAAACATTTTAACATTTTCATGTGGGAACTTGGCTGACTCAGAGGTAAAATTTAAAATGTAAAATGTAAAATGTTATAGCATCATATTTCTCAGGACCAGCACACAAAATAACTGAATTAACACCCAAGAACGATAACACAAGAAATGATGTTGCGATGGAAGTTAGAGCTCATGTTCAGGACGATTCCCAACCTCGTGATGGAAAAAGGACTCCGTTGTAGATCGGCTTGCTATCACATGTGGTAGGACAGTGCATTGAGTAAGTGCGCTTTGCCAAATGGAGCGATGGTCGTGGCTGTTACCGCAGACTGGTAAGTCAAGTGCAGGTGTCTGGCGCTGAAAGCTGGGATGCAGGCATGCACTTGCATCCCTAATATTGACCAAAAATACCACGACAACAAATCCACCATTCCGCTAACACTTTTGATGCTGTTTTGTGCTATTAATTAAATAGACTACCCGCAAAATTAATGAGTAGGTGAAGTGCAAACTTTACTTTGCCCCGTGGTGTCCAGGCGGAAAATGTGACTATGCATTGGTTAGTGATTTCGCGAATGCATAGCCTATGTTGTTTTGTCTACGACTCATGACAAATTACTTGAAACATTTTGAATGCAGCCTAGAATAAGCATTCTGTATCAGAATTAGAGAGAGGCGTGCACACAAAATAAAAAAAATAACTTTAGGCAAAACATTTTCTCTGTCGTCCATTTTCGTCCAAAGTTAGGTAATGTTTTTAAAAGTCAGGAGGAGAGGAAGAGAGGATATTTTATTCAGGCACACAGGTTGGTTATCACATTCCAGTTGTCAGGTTATGCTTTCTGAAGCATACCAATAATTCTAAACTGGCTGTCTCTCCACTCACGCAAAATAACGGACGAGAACACTGTACTCAACAGCATGTATGTTTTGTATGCAACTGCTTAAAAGTTGTAATTTTATCCGACGCGATTTTGCACATTTCTCCTGGGGAGAAACCCCTAAACACTGACTAGGTAAAGTTGTTCTTGCATCTCCACTTTAATTGCATTCACGAGCCAATGGCAGGTGAATGTATGAGACGCTGCAGGCAGTTTTTTTTTTTTTTTGCCGTAGGATCTATAGCATCGCAATCAACATTGCCTAGGTGAAAATACTGCCATATCGATAGGGCAAGCAAATGGACAACAGATTATTGTTTTATTGCTTTTACTGTTTGTATGTGTGTGCTCAGACACACATTTTCACCAACACTGACAGCTGTCAAAAGGCAGCCTGTGGGAGATGTCAACATTAAGCCGTATTCATTGAAGTCTTATTAGGAAACGGCTTAGCTTATCCGGAAACAATTATCAATCATCATGTCTTATGTCTTACCTCTCAAAACCGAAATTCCAATATTTTGGAGGCAAAGGTAGAGTGGACATGACTACATATTTCCACGAGAGGTTTGGTGCTCATTGTCTTGTATCTCATATCCATATCGCCGATCAAACAGATTTTTTTTTTTTTCAGATCGCGTACAGCATAATTTGTCCCTGTACAAGCCATGGCGTTCTTTTGCACAAATATTTAGCATTCTAAACAAAACTGAACTATACTAAACTGCAAATCAGCCTACTGTCTCACTCCCTTGTGTTGGTAAGCTGTTCTTCTGGCCTACGAAAATGGCGGCACGCATTGATTTCGCCCCATAATGCACTGCGCAGCCCACCTCCTCACTGCGCAGCCCACCACAGGGCCAGTAGAAAAGGTAGCAAATGAAAACAGATCTAAACGTTACATGCCGTGGCTGAAAAAAGGCCCATAATAAGAGCCGAATAAAAGGGCAAATGGACTAATTCTCCACTCTGCTCCTCTGAAGCACAACAAAACCATAGATGGAGGGAGGGAATACTAAACCCACGAGACGGTGGTTGTGTTATTTTGAGAAATTTATTCCACATCCTGTTCCCAAGCTAGACAAGGCTTGCGTAATGTGTTTTTCATACAATAACCTGTGTCATGACCCCAGACAAATGAGGGCTGAATACATATTTAATTTGAGTCAGCACTTATTTCTGGATGGTAAAAAGCCATCAGGTAAAACCAACAGCTTTCAAAATAATGTTTCTACTTTAAAGATGATGTGGCTGTGTTCCCATGGTTAAAGACAGAGGGGCAACTGCGGAAAAAATGAACCAACACTATGCATCCTTTTTAAACTTTACATTACATACTTAAGTGCTCAGTCACACTACAAACCTCCAAAAATCCTATTCAGCTTGTGAAGCCCAGCCCTTTTATTAAGGAAAAGGCAAGACCTTCTGAGCTAAAAGTGGGTTGTGAAGGTTGAAGTGAAGTATGCACTAGCTTGCTTTCAGCAGCTTCAGTGATGGACTTCAGACATGTGAACTGCATGTGGACTACATTTGGTGCTAACTGTCCATCTTGCGTTAGAATTGTTGAGTCGCTGTAATGACCGCTGCTGCTGCGATGTCGTGCTGACTGACCAGCACCTTAGTGCCAACGCAGGAATGACGTGGGTGAAAGGCTCGGAGAAATGTCGGAGTCAAACCACCTTCTGAACACAGGCTGTCCGTCAAATTGCACTTTACTACAGACTTCAGTGTCGCAACCTCTTCTGAGGCGTATGGCAGACAGTGACAGAGCAGTTGACTGTACTGACTCAAGATCGACAGCACAAACACTAGGCTTGTGCAAAAAATCGATACGATTTAAAAATCAAGTTGGCAGGTCAAATCGATTCATTTTCCCTGAAACTCGAGTTAAAAGATTTTTTTTTAATCCCGTCCCCATTCAGTGTATATTCCAAGCGCACAGCGCATGCATTTCATTTTTACATTCGCCAAGACCCAAGGCCATCCCTACTGCACTTCCTGCAATGCGTTTTCTCTCGAACCCCCAGTAACATCACATGCACAAACAAACATGGCAACAGAAACAGACGGCGAGAAAGAGGTGCTCCTGCCCAAAAGTCCGTAATTTGGAATTGGTTTCGGTTTGCAGCATCTGATGAACACCAAACAACGCCTCGTTGCAACTTGTGTCTGAAAGCGGTTATTATAAGTGGTAGCAGGACGACCAATTTGTTTCAGCATTTGAAGCACAAACATCCGTCTGAGGGGTCATACACTTCGGAGTATTCTCAATACAAGAAGAGCATCAATCGCTAGTCTTCTGTTGACCACTCAAGCTATAAAAAATGGCAGCCTCGTTCTTGTCATTCAGTGTTTCCTATTTGGTTTGATAAATCAGGTGAACAAGCCACTGGGCAAAACTGAGGTCCATAAGTCACTACGTTTAATAATTTATTCACCCGAGGTAGGACAAAGGGGGGGCATTGATTCGAATCGTGAATAGAGTTTTTTATTAGAAAGAGGGGGGGGGGGGGGGGGGGGATCGCCCAGCCCTAACAAACACTAAACAAATGGAAGGGGAAAATACAGGCAAGTGAAGGGACCTCGCAAAAGTCTTCTCAAGCATAATTGGGGGGGGGGGGGGGGGGGGGGGGGGGGGGTGTCACTGATGTAAATGTGTTGATGTAAAACATACACGATCAGTGGGGCAGTTCTGTGGGTGCAGGGCTGGGCTGGGCATGTCAGTGGGGCAGTTCTGTGGGTGCAGGGCTGGGCTGGGCATGTCAGTGGGGCAGTTCTCTGTGTCGGGCATGTCAGTGTCAGTGGGGAAGTGCTCTTGGTGCAGGGGCATGTCAGTGGGGCAGTTCTCTGGGTCCACAGCTGGGCATGTCAGTGTCAGTGGGGAAGTGCTCTTGGTGCAGGGGCATGTCAGTGGGGCAGTTCTCTGGGTCCACAGCTGGGCATGTCAGTGTCAGTGGGGCAGTTCTCTGGGTCCACAGCTGGGCATGTCAGTGTCAGTGGGGCAGTTCTCTGGATCCACAGCTGGGCATGTCAGTGTCAGTGGGCAGTTCTCTGGGTCCACAGCTGGGCATGTCAGTGTCAGTGGGCAGTTCTCTGGGTCCACAGCTGGGCATGTCAGTGTCAGTGGGGAAGTGCTCTTGGTGCAGGGGCATGTCAGTGGGGCAGTTCTCTGGGTCCACAGCTGGGCATGTCAGTGTCAGTGGGGCAGTTCTCTGGGTCCCGGGCTGGGCATGTCAGTGTCAGTGGGCAGTTCTCTGGGTCCCGGGCTGGGCATGTCAGTGTCAGTGGGCAGTACTCTGGGTCCACAGCTGGGCATGTCAGTGTCAGTGGGCAGTTCTCTGGGTCCCGGGCTGGGCATGTCAGTGTCAGTGGGCAGTACTCTGGGTCCTGGGCTGGGCATGTCAGTGTCAGTGGGGCAGTTCTCTGGGTCCACAGCTGGGCATGTCAGTGTCAGTGGGCAGTACTCTGGGTCCACGGCTGGGCATGTCAGTGTCAGTGGGCAGTACTCTGGGTCCACGGCTGGGCATGTCAGTGTCAGTGGGCAGTACTCTGGGTCCACGGCTGGGCGTGTGAGTGGGGCAGTACTCTGGGATGTCAGTGTCAGTGGGCAGTACTCTGGGTCCTGGGCTGGGCGTGTCAGTGGGAGCCCTCTGGCACTAGCCTGCTATGCAGAAAGAATCCAGCTGGCAGCAGCAGGCCTTCCTCAACCGCCGCAGCAATATGCCCGTCTCATAAATACGCCAGTCGTCACAAGCATCGTAAACTCTTCAATTGCGGTATACAGATTTGTAATATTACAGTTTTAGCACGTGTCCAATGACCACCAAGCAGAAGTAAGAGAAGTAACATAAAATAAGCAGCAAATCGGCGATGGCCATGAATGTGCACTTCATCATATTACATGATCCTACTGCAAAGCCTGATCACTCATCAGCATTCTTCACACTGCACTAATAACCTAACTACCCTGCCGGCACTCAGGCCATGTTGAGATTTTTATATGGATGACATCCACTGTTAGTCAGCCTCTAAAAGAAAGAAAAGGCTGCAATCTGGCTTTCCAATTGGCCAGCCGACACCTCTCTGCACTTCTCACTAATGGCCCCTCCAGTCGGGCTCCCAATGGTGCGGAGCAGAGAATCGAATTTAGCCCTTTCCCTGGTCACACCCCTCGCTTGCCCTCTCTTTCTCTCATCCTCTGTCATCCCCTCCCTCCCCCACCCTCTCTGCCCACACAGTGCAACACTCAGCCTGTTCATTTCAATGGTCTGCTGACAGGTCACTATTCTCTGGGACAGCAGCCTAGAAAGTTCCACAGGGCTAACCTTAGGGCAGCGCTGAGCGGGGCTTCCAGCTGCCAGAATCACACACTGTGCCGCACGGCCCCTCTCACTACTGCGGGACATTCGGAGTAGTGAGGGGCCATGAGGTGGTCTGTCTGACCGACCAAATGAGTGGCGTACAAAATACACACCAAACCGAAAATAAGATTAGGAAAGCCGACAAACCAAAGCCCTGGCCCTGGAAAGAGCAAAACTAGTTGCATTGAGCTTGTGAGCGGTAGCAAATACTATGGTTTGCACACACTGGAGGCTGCGATGAGAACCGTCTGAAAATGTTCACTATGCATACTAAAGGTCGGTCCACACCAAGAACTATAATGATAACGACAACTATAACTATAACGATATGGGTGTTCACACTGAAGATTTTAATGGCAACATTCCAGTCGTGATTTAAACATCTAAAAGAACATGACGTCCTGTAAATTCTTCTAAATTCTGATTGGCTGGCAGAGCTTTTATAGTTCATAAAATCACTCTAAAAGTGATCCCAAAGATATTGTTCAACCTGTCGTTATAGTTGATATGTGCACAGCATCATTCACTGAAGTTAAATCATTTATAGCATCATTCACTTAAGTTATATTCTTTATAGTTATCATTCTAGGTGTGAACGGCCCTTAATTTGGAAACCAACTTAGGAATACAAAATTTTACACAAGTAATGACCATGTGGAATACTTGCTGGGGTGGGGGGATGGGCAATTTCACATACAAGTTAATATTAATGTTATGTGTAAAGGAATAGCAGCACAATTCGCCTGTAGTGGGGCATACACTGATGACATTATCCATTTCCTGCTTTGATTTTTTAATTAATGTGCAAAATATACGCACACAAAGCAAGTCATTGTCCCACTTCTGCCTCTACCGAGGTCACATCTGCACTGTGACACTGCTCTACCTAGGTCACATCTGCACTGTGACACTGCTCTACCGAGGTCACATCTGCACTGTGACACTGCTCTACTGAGGTCACATCTGCACTGTGACACTGCTCTACCGAGGTCACATCTGCACTGTGACACTGCTCTACCTAGGTCACATCTGCACTGTGACACTGCTCTACCTAGGTCACATCTGCACTGTGACACTGCTCTACTGAGGTCACATCTGCATTGTGACACTGCTCTACCTAGGTCACATCTGCACTGTGACACTGCTCTACCGAGGTCACATCTGCACTGTGACACTGCTCTACTATTTCAGAAACAGACGTCATGCTTTGTAGGTGTGTGTGTCCATGCTCAAAGCCCCTGAGTGATGTACAACATGTAGATAGCGGAAGAATGAGGCACTGAAAACAATCTAAAGAGGCAGTTAGGGCGCTTTCAGACTTATAGTTCGATTGCTTTGGTCCGCACTAGTCAGAAAAATGTTACAATGTAGCAAACAGACGTGGGTACGGTTGGCTTTCACATATGCATAGTTCTAAACTAACCAAAATAGACAGCGAAGATCATCGCCACCGCAACCGGACTAAAACGCGCCACTTTCGATAATAATAATGCACTAAACTCTACTGTTCCGTCCAATTTGGTTTGGTTGCTTTCACACCAGAGGAACCGTACCAAAATAGGGCAGATAAAGCGGTCCGAGACCACCCCTTTTTAGCGGTCTCGGACCGGTTGATTTGGTGCGCACCAAAGTACCAAGATTGCATTCACACCAACGAAAACGAACCGTACTAAGAACTTTTGGTTCGAATGGGACGTTTGGTGCGCACCAAATGCTGTCAGTGTGAAAGCACCCTTAGACCCAAAGCAATCCATAACTCTATGAAACCTTGCAAATGTTGGGGAAAGAAATATTTTGCTAATGACAAATCAGGGCCAAAACAAGGTCGTTGAAAATGCACATTGCATCTACCCAATACTGAGAGAAGATTCAGCATCCAGCTCACAGGAAACTTTTGTAGATATTGTTGCCAAAGGTCCTTGTTTAAACGTTTGTCGTTCAAGTTGTCTTTCTGCACTCAACATCCATCCACAACCTGCTTAGCTTCATATTGAAGTTAGAACAGCTAGCAAAACTAATAGATCCTGGAGCCTGTAAAATGCACCAGAATGCACGAAATTACATGTAATTTATAGCAAAATGTCTGGGTGAAGGCCCCCACGCGCCAGAAGTTCAAAGCAAAGGCACCGAGATCAGCTTTAACTGAACTTTCCGATTGCTGAATTGCCCCTAACCATATCTATGTAAAGGCAGCTTCTCTTTCTGTTGCTTCTTCACCATGTAAGTTAATACAGTAAGTGCTTCCGCAATGGGTCCCCCGTGACCCTTTGCACCTGTAGTTGCACCTGTAGCTGAAACCCGAGTAGCACTCCCACAGACACCTGATCACAGTGTAGCACTCCAGAACCAGGGTGCATTTCACTAAATCCATCCAAGCTGTGGCAAACTGAGGCAAACGTGTATGGATGTCAAATGTCACTTCACCACTAATGTGTTCAGTTACAACTGCACATCTGACATGACATTTGAAAGTTTTCTTTCTCCCTGTGGTGTCAGCCAGCCAGAGGGGCAAAGCAACATGAGCCTGGGGCTTCAAGGGCTAGCAGGGACTCTCCAATGAGGCAGCCGCTGCTTGAGCCGGGGTGGGGGGCGGGGTATGAGATATCTGCCAGTTTGACCCCTGTGAGCCGGGGGGGGGGGGGGGGGGGGGGGGGGGGGGGGGTATGAGATATCTTCCAGTTTGACACCTGTGAGGGGGGGCGGGGGTATGATATATCTGCCAGTTTGACCCACGTGAGGGGGGGTGAGGTGGGGGGTAGTTTGTGGTGGGGTGGGGCGTGTCGGCGGGACAGGCGGACTGGATGTCTCTCTGATCGCCGCATCTGGCACCAGTGCTACATTCCTCCCTGGTCTCCCTCTCTATACCTGCCGAATCAGCATTCCTTAAATATCCTCTGGGACACCGGCTGACCTACACATGAAGCCCTGGCCCGACACTGCTGACCTAAACATGAAGCCCTGGCCCGACACTGCTGACGCTTCAGCAGAAAGGGTGCAGGCACACTGGTACGGGACGGGACGGGAAAGGGGGGGCTCCCCTCCCCCCCACTGCAATATGGCCTAATATGGGGGGGTCTCCCCCCCACTGCAACTTAACTGGGCCTAATAACTGGGACTAATATTGGGGGGTCTCCCCTCCCCCCCACTGCAAGTTAACTGGGCCTAGTATGGGGGGGGCTTCCCCCCCACTGCAATATGGCCTAATATAGGGGGGTCTCCCCCCCACTGGGCCTGATATGGGGGGGTTCCCCCCCACTGCAAGCTAACTGGGCCTAATATGGGGGGGTCTCCCCCCCCCCCCTGCAAGTTAACTGGGCCTAATATAGGGGGTCTCCCCCCCCCCCCCACTGCAAGTTAACTGGGCCTAAACTGACTCCCTCTCCTCCACCCCCCAATGCGTCACCTGCCACAGGCTTCCTGGCCAGAGACTCCAACACTTCCCCATGCAGTCAGCCACCAGCAGCATGGCGTTATCGTCAGCCTAGTCATTAGTCACTTCTCCTCTCTGGACATTACACACTGAGGCTGTGACCTGAGCACTCCTCCACAGCGCATTCTGCCAGTCATCACTCCATGCAAATGGCATGCCCACACTTTTCCGCTGACATGCATCGACTTCACTTTGTGCTGATGGAGCTTCAGTGCAGTGTCTGCCCTGCATCACCACAGCCTGAACGGGCAGTGGATATACCACGTTGCAAATCAAGAGACAGGAAGAAGAAAGAGGGGCTTCGATGGGGAGTGAAACAGATGCTGATCAAATGGCTAAAAACAATCGACTTGGCTGCAAAAGGCAGCTACAAGAAGGGATGAGCAGGAGAGGGCCGAAATTCAGTAACAGCTCTGGAGAGCACCGCCTTAAGCACAAAACTAAGACCAGCTCAGGCGTCGGGTAAATAAGACTAAACCGTCATAAATGCTGCTGTCCTTAATGTAAGGTCCCTCACCAATAAGAGCTTTTTCATAAACGATTACATCTCGGAAAACAAACTACAATTTGTGTGTGCAACACACAAACGATACATAAATGAATCAGCGGAACAAAAAAAAATCACAGCTCATGAGTTAAAATCTCACCATGGATAAATGATTCAGAAAGGGAGAAAAAAAGGCAATGCAGAGCAGCAGAACGAGCATTGAGAAAGTCTAAATTAGAACTCAATCGTATAATCCTAAAAGAACATATTACTACCTATAACAATGCAATACGCACGGAAAGAAAAACCTATTTATCAACAATTATTGCGGACCATCACAGCAACACAAGAGTATTATTCTCTACAATTGAAAAAGTACTAAATCCTGCTCCACCCTGTGATATGCTTAGTTTAGCCACCACTCCAAAATGCAAAGAGTTCGCAGAATTCTTCACGAACAAAATACTAGCCATTAGAGCAGAAATGACTCGAGACCCTAATTATCTCCATGATGCCCCTAGCAGGGTACCACCGACCGTACAGAATTTTAGCGCCATTACAGAAGACGAACTCTATAAACTTGTTAAACACAGCAAGCAGTCAACATGCAGCCTTGACCCTATGCCCACTTTCCTTATGAAAAATAATTTTAACTACGTCTCCACACCCCTATTACAGATCATTAACACCTCCATTCTCACAGGTGTTTTCCTAAGCACCTTTAAAACTGCTGTAGTGAAGCCATTGCTAAAGAAACCAAATCTGCACTATAACATGCTAAATAAGTATAGACCGATCTCCAACCTCCCATTTATAAGCAAAATACTTGAAAAGGCTGTCTACATACAGCTCAACCAATTCCTTAATAAAAATGACATCTTAGAAAAATTCCAGTCAGGCTTTAGAGACTGCCTTAACTAAAATAGTAAATGACCTCAGACTCAGTACAGCCACAAACAAAGTCTCTGCCCTGGTCCTCATGGACCTAAGTGCCACCTTTGACACAATCGACCACAACATACTACTACATCATCTCAAAACATGGGTGGGCCTCTCAGGCCATGTACTAAAATGGCTTGAGTCATACATCACCGGAAGACAATTCTATATTAGCATAGGAGATCATGTATCTAAAAATCACAACGTACCCTTCGGTGTTGCTCAAGGCAGCTGTCTTGGTCCCCTCCTTTTTTCATTATACATGCTACCGCTGGGCAACATTATTAGAAAACATAATATAGACTTTCATAGCTATGCCGATGATACACAACTTTATATCTCAGTTGAGCCAAACAAAACCACAGCTCTACAGTGTTTAACCTCCTGTCTGTCAGCTGTCACGCATTGGATGAGCAATAACTTTCTAAAATTAAACGAAAACAAAACTGAACTACTACTTATTGGCCCTAAAGACAAACGTGACGCTCTCCTCCCCAGTCTAGGTAACCTAAACCAACATGTCAGAGAACAGGTAACTAGCATAGGTGTCATCCTTGACTCTGACCTAAGCCTCAAACCACACATCAACAAAGTTACTAAAAAGGCATACTTCCATCTAAGAAATATTGCAAAAGTTCACCCCTTCTTGACCCAGCCAGACGCTGAAAAACTTGTTCACGCATTTATCACAAGTAGATTAGACTACTGCAATGCCTTATTAACAGGCCTCCCAAAAAAATAAATTGAAAAACTACAGCTTATTCAAAATTCGGTTGCAAGATTACTAACAAAAACAAGAAAGATGGAGCACATTACTCCTGTACTGGCTGAACTACACTGGCTACCCATATCTTACAGAATTGGCTTCAAAGTACTACTATTAGTATTCAAAGCTGTAAATGGCCTTGCCCCATGCTATATTACTGACTCATTATCTTCTTATACCCCTGTACGAGCCCTTAGATCCGCTGATGCCGGTCTCCTGAGGATTCCAGACGCACCACCCAAAAGGATCGGGGAATCAGCCTTCTCATACTACGCCCCAAAGAGATGGAATGCCCTACCAAAGCACATCAGAGAAGCAGAGTCCATCGACGTCTTCAAATGACAACTAAAGACCTACCTATTCAATCTTGCCTATACCTAACTACTCGGACCAAAGTCCCTTCCGTCAGACTCCCCTGCTCAGATCAAAGGCCCTTCAAACAGTCAGAGACTTCCCGTTACCAGCCCCGGCAGATGGGCTCCCCAGGGGGACGTGATTCTGCCTGAGGTTTCTTCCTAGAAAAACAGGGAGTTTTACTTACTGATTCCTGAGGTTTCTTCCTGAATTTACACAAATCAAACAAACAGTGAGTCTTTCCTCACCCCTGTTGCTCCCTGGGGACACTAACAACCGACTGCGCCTAAATGAACTTTTCTCATCTAGCGCCTCTGGTTTGCAAGGACTGTTGACCTATGTTCGCATAAGAGCCCGCATCAACAGGGCATTGCATAGTTCTAGCACCTCTGGACTACAAAGACTGCTGACTAGGGCCTACAAGGACTGCCTACCTGTGTTCACGCAAGAGTCAGTTTGCTACTGTATTCATCTGCTCCGGCGCCACTGGACTGCAAGAAATGTTGTCCTGCGACGACCCTGCTAAACTGTAAAGCACTTTGAGCTGCATCTTGTAAAGCCCTTAGGTACATGGCAAATATTAATAGGGAGGGCAAAATCCATGAACTGTGCTTTCAAAGGCCAATACCACGGTTGAACACAGCAAGCCTTCATTACCACTTTCAGAGAAAAAGCTCCCATCAAAATTTCAATAGAGCATACAGTGGAAGAGTAAAGATGAGAGTAGCCTACATTGCCCTGCTGTTTATCCGTGTTCACGCAAGAGCCCGCATCAACGGGGCACTGCCTTGCTGTGACAGTGCATTAATATGCCACGCAAGAGCCCGCATAAACGGGGCATTGCGTCACTATGACATTACATTAATGCGTCACGCAAGAGCCCGCATTAACAAGGCACTGCGTCACTACGTCATTTTGATACTGTATTCATCTGCTCCGACGCCACTGGAATGCAAGAAATGTTGTCTTGTGGTGACCTTGCCAAACTGTAAAGCACTTTGAGCTGCATCTTGTATGTATGAATTGTGCTATACAAGTAAAGATTATTATTATTATTATTATTATTATTATGACTGCACGTCCTGCTCCAGGTGGCTCCCACGACACAAGACACCCATGTGTCCCTCTCAGCTAGTCCCCCCCAACCCCCAACACACATACACACACACACTGAGCCTGTGTGAATGTGACTGTGCAGCTGACATCACACCAACGTGCAGCTGAATTAGAACATCCAGTGGCCCAGTACTTAGGAGTGTACGCATACGTGTGCGCACACACACACACACACACACACACACACACACACACACACACACACACACACACACACACACACACACACACACACACACACGAGTGCACTTGTGAACCCGAGGGAGACAAGTGCCACCATATGAACGTGAATTGCAGAGCTAGAGCGTGAGCAAAGAGCATACCTGACAGTACAAATCATTCCTTACCATTTCATCAGAGCTGGCGTGTGTGTGTGTGTGTGTCTGTCGCTGCATGTGTTGCTCAGTGAAAGCGGGAACACGCAATTTACACTAACTTTGAGGAGTGCAACAACCAGGGGAACGGTTTGGCAGGCACAGCCCTCGCTACAGATTGTGAGGAGCGTGTTGTAAAAACTCACACAGCCTGCACAAGCTCCAAGAATAACTTAAGCACTACTTCCCTCACACACACGAGAAGGCCCTAGGCCAGGCTTTCATCTCACATTCATTCATTTCAAGCTGAACTAAAATTTGATGGCAAATCCGAATCAGTGTCAGGTAACAGGATTAGCAGGTAACAGGATCGAGATATACAAAAACCAACTGCTGTTTCCATTTGACTGATTAAAGCCTGCTAGTGCTGCCCAGACGGCGAACAGGGCAGAAAAAAGCTATTCAGAGGGCAGCAGACATTCGACAGTGTGTCCTCTGCACAAAAATTAAATCAGTTAGAGTTCATTACATGTCATACCAGAGACGTCTGGTCCAGCACATTTGCACCAGTCTACTACAGTCCACCAGATCTGTTCAAAACAAAGGGTTTTCCTTTTTTAATTTATCCTTTGTGTACCAGTGTAGTGAGACAGTAGCCTTTTGTATTAATGATCTTCAATAACTGAGAGAACTGTCTGGATGGCTGTCATGCTGTCTGGAAGAGCATCGGCAGGGTTACACACAAGATGGGAGATTTAAAACAAAACAAAAAAAGCTCTACAGTTATGTAAGCTGTAACTTGTTTCTTTCCTGTGGTGTTTTATATGGGTGAGCCTTTTATTATTTTTTTGACTGCAAGCTCTTTGCTTAATTATGTTTACGCTACATCTAGCCTACTATTGTTGTTGTGGCTGAGCAACTACACCCAAACAACTACACTGCATTGACATACTTTGATCATGCAACAGTGAAGTTATCCATTTAGTGAGAATGTAGGCTGCCTAGCCTGGATCAAAGTCAAAGTGTACTTTATTGTCAATTCACTATGTAACAGGCATTACACAGGGGACTGAAATTTCTGTTGCTGTTGGGGGTGGCTGCTTGCGGGTGTCGATCAAGCCTGTCATCAGCAGTGTGTCATACTCGCTCAGCTTCCACACCCTCATGGGCTATGACCCACGCACCTGTTAGCTATGCAATCAACTAGAAACTGCTTTAAGGCTTGTGCATGGTAAAGCGCACACTGCGTATATATTTCTACGGGTACAATTGTAAACTGTATGCCTTCGTGTTTCTTTTTTGTGCTTTTTCTCCACTTGCCTCATGTGACAGTGTTACACTAAACCCAGACAGTGAGCTGCCCTGCTCAGTGTCAGGAGGCCTCAGTTTGCCTGGTGCTCGTGCATTTTTTAAAAAGGCAAAGACCACGGTCTTTAAGACACCAGTAAAGGAGGGACGTCTGAACTATGTTCAGCGGCAGCTTACCAGACAGAGGCAACCGATAAAGCAGACTCCTTCCCCCGTCGTAAATGATGTTTACGCAGCCACCTCTGGACGTAGCAGTGGGCCTGAGGCTGGTGTTGCCTTATGAATGCCCTCTGCGTCCTCCATGCTCTTGTGCCCCTCTTCTTTTATGTGACGCTGAGCTGACAGTCTTATCCAAAGCAACTTACAGTTATTTTAGGGTACAGGGTACAGGGTGCAGCCACTGGAGCAATGTGGGGTCTAGGCATGGATACGGGTGCTGGAGAGTTACTCCCCCACAATTCTTCCTACGCGATTCGAACCTGCAACCCTGCGACCTCAAGACCAACTGCCATTAGGACACAGCTGCCCACTCTTCTGCCTGCTATCTATGGCGTCCTGTTTTTCCCCAAGTGAATGAACCTCACTGTTGTGCTGCTAGCCAGGAGGCTGGCTGCAGGCTGAGGCTTTTCCACAGTCAGGGAGACGGCTAATAGGAATGGCCTCTGACCCCAGTAGCTCCGGGCCTGAACAGCAGGGTTATGCTGTGGCGACTGACAGCCCAGTCTCACTCCTGCTTATTAAAAGGATGGTCCACACATTTGACAAGAGCACCTGTTACATTGCAAAATGAAGGGAGCTTTTTTAACGACAGACATCACTGCGAAGCAAGACCTGGTAAGCAGACAGAGTGAGCAGCAAAGTAATTATGGGACGGCTGCACAGCCCAGCGTTCAGACATCATAACAGGCTTCGCTGTGTTGTGGAGCAGGCCCTGCAAGCTCATGTGGTGTGCTGGGCTAAAGCATGCTCAGCTGAATGCCCTCCAGCCGGCCCGTTTCACCGACTCTCTGGACAGCACGGGGCCGGGCCAACTCCTCGTGCCCAAATTCCACAACTCATGTGACGTCTGCTCCCATCCTTTTAGCCTGTTAATTCTGCACTCCTGTAAGTGGCCCAAACATCTGGTGCAGCAAACGATGACGCTGTCTGCTTCTTCATATTGGCCTTTTGTACATCTCTCAAAAAACACAACCTTCAATTTCTAAAGTCGTTACATGCAGGTGGTAAGCCAAATTACCTTTTGGATTCACTGTGGGCAGTTCAGCTGCCATGGGCTGTTCTAAAACTGAACTGAACTGAACTCCCCACCCCCACACCCTCCCCCTCACATGAGAGGGGTATGCCAAAGCTATGACAAAATGTACTGTCTCTCAAAGATTTAACACCTCACACAATTCCCCACATAACATTCAGAAAGCCGTTTTCGGGTATATGACAAAGTCCAAGCCTGCAAAGAATCACTGATCCGATTGGTCATATCACACGCAACTGGGAAAAACAGCTCAACAGTTTTCACAATAGCAATGTCCTCTATCAGGAACACCGATGAATCGACATACTGGGTTTTGCCTGCATAATTACGCACTGAGTTGAAACAATGAGGCCGGCATAGCCATACAATTTAATGTAACATTATAACCCATTACTCTACGGCACTCGCCAGGCGCATATCCCCATTTTAGTATAGCCACCTTGCTAGCTGGTGTGCGAATCGACTACCCATTTATGGCCATGATTTTCAGCTGAAGTAGCTAAGTCACTGTGTGGTGGTAGCCAGCTGTTACACAACACGTTGATAAGTTCGATAAAAACCAACACCACCGACATTTGTGTATTCCTTGTACACATTCGGGAAAACACTAAAACGATTCCACATTTTACTGATCGAACTAGGTGAAGCATTCGATGTGTTAGCGAGGACAGCTTCACCCTGTAGGTAGGCAGTTTGGCAAGTGAACAAGCTAACTACAAAGTAACTACCAGAGCTGTTGGCCTAGTTAGCAAATTGCCTAAGGGTTAGCACACATGACATGCTCTGGCTACTTAAAAAGACGGGTAACGTCATTCAGCTGAGTGCTTACTGAACAGAAGGGGTAGAGCAACACGACAAGAAACAGTTGAATTGAGTGGTATGAGCGTCACCTGTTAATACCAATTCCATACCCAAAACGACAGGTAGTTTGCGCGTGGGCAAATAGCTGACGAAGCTGTCTGACATTAGCAGTCAAACTGTTGCAAGCTAGCCAGGTATTATTTACCTAGAAGCTAGCAGCTAACGTGTGTATTCTACAACCCACTCAAAGGAAAAAGTCTAATGCCAATCCACCTAATGCAGTATATCGCACATTAGCTGCTGCTAGCCACTGCAGAATCTCTCCATGCTAGCGTTGCGATGAGATTGGATCATTTAAATTTGTTGGGTAATGTCATGGGACCAGTTAGTACTGTGTTATAGGTAATTTGATAATGAAAGTGAATAATCCAGTTCACTAAGGGTGTTTAAGTGAAAGCAGATCTAAAGCGAAGCATGTAAACAATACTTCTGATGTTTAAGTTAGCCAGGATAGCTAGTACCCACTAGCTAACGTTACATGACAAGTTTTGCATATCACTAACCACACGATCTGTCAGTTTATGAGTGGAAGTGATTAGTTGTATCTTAACAAGCTATACAAATGTCAATGACTACTTCAACACTAGATTTTTTCAAAGTGCCACAAGGTAACTGGACAACGACACCTTGCTAATATAAAGCGTATTTTAAATAATCCAAAGCATAACTGACAACGTTACCGTCAAGTACAAATGTTCTGTTATTTTCATTGTTGGGGTCATGTATGATTTCCTATACTTCCAATAACACCTTCTACTTAGTCATTTTAGCTACACGAGATAACTAGGAAAGCGTTAATCCTAGCATTGTTAGGCTTGCTAGTGAAGTAGTAAGCAAGCCTAGTATATTTGGTAGCTAATGTTACCTAGCTACGTGACTGAGGGCAGGAAAAGCCTACATCTAGCCTTCACCAAGCTTGGTGAGTCAAATACAAACTTTGGTGAAGTGCTTAAACGGATGGTCTCTTTTTCCTTTAACACCAGAAACGGTACTGGTTCGTGGCTTTCTAAGACGGAACCTTGCCTGTCTGTTTAAATATCTATGGCATGGCAGACAGCTGGTGTGAACGTTATCAGAACTCCAAGCTGGGTTTCTCAGGGCTAGCTTGGTCAGCGTACCGCAGTTGGGCAGGCGGCGACAGCTACTCAGCATGTAAGACAAAAATGTACACGACTTGTGACCATACCTTACTGTTCTGATATTCTTCAAAAGCTCTCAATGCGCTGTCAGTGAGTTTGACGTGAAAGACGGAGATATTGCTGCCATTGCTCACTCTTCCACAGGACAGCCCGTAACACTGCTCCTCCTTCAACGCCGCCATCTTGCTACCATTTCCACCACGCTCACGTAGCAGCTACCCTATCGTAAACGCATGAAAAACTCAGCTGGATTCAAATGAATATTCATATTACGTAGCTGTGCCGTGTGCGAGAGGCGTGGCCTGACGGCACACATTTCCAGTAAAAACAAGGACATTATCATTATCAACCGTGGGTTATGCATACACAACCATATCCACTAAAGCCATGCTCTAATTACATATGAACTAACACCTGATAAACAATAAGACATTGTATTATTTATTAATGAGATGGGCCGACCTTGATATGTTTGGCTGGCTTCTTCACTGGTCATTGGGAATGTACGTAAAGAAGGGGAAATGCTATTCTGCGTCAGAAAGACGTCAGAGTTTGGGGAATGCCCCATATATCACAGGAGAAAAACAATTATGGATTGCACAGAACCAATCAACTCCGGTCTGACAGCCACCATACCAAAAACAGCCATGTAAATACCCTATAATGAATGGTTTCCTGCTCAAACTCAATGTGCAAAAGTTTATTTTAGGAATTATAAAATGAACAAACATAACATTTAAACTCTCACTTTTTTATGGAATAAAGGAACAATGATGATCACACACGCATGTCCCGATCAATGTAAATAATTCTTCTTGCTCTGACAGTTACTATGAAAATAAATTATCCTTGTGTGACATTACAAACAATAATCTAGAACTCCATTCACATTTATCATGGATAAAACATAAAAAAAACACTAAATGGATAAAGCAAAGGAATCATCTAAGTGAAAGGAATCAACGGAAAGAAAGGAAAGGAGATGGTCCACAGTGCGAGGGGAAAAAAGAAAAACTTGGGTACAGAAACACTAAAACGTGAGGTATTTTCCCTGTGCACCTGTGTCTGTGAAATGAAAGCCAATTGAGGAGGGAGTCTGGGTACCCCTGGCAGAGCAAAACGTGCAGCCAGTATTGATGAAACAACCCTAGCTCAAGTTAGGAGATTAGCAATTCCAGTACCAAAGAAAAAATATATAGTATAAGCAGAGCGGCAAAATGGGTTTTTACGCAAGCCAGCTGTTTATAGCAACCCGTGCAGTAGCGCTACAGTGCAGAGAAAACCTGCTTACTGCATGGCAAACACACTGCTTACTACATGGTGAACAATCTTATTTAGATTGAGTTGAAAATCAATCTTAGAAAAACAAAAAAAGTGAAATCTTCTGGTTTTACATAGATGATGGCTAGCAACAACTCATGTAACCAACTTTTGAACATATCTGGTAAAACTCACAAACACGAAACCACTGAGGCTATTGTTAGCTAATGTTAACATCAGAGGATCACACAAGTCATCTGCAGGAAAGACTGGTGTTCTGCATTTACAATTCACACAATATACATACATTAAACATCTCCGGTACTGCTCAGACATAAGAAATTACTCAATGATGTTTCCATTGGTCATGTCTTTCAAAAAAAAAAAAAAAATCTTAAAAATCAACTTTGGAGACGTCTGTGTGGCTTGCCAGTGGAGCAGGTCCATCTTGGCCACACATTTATTTTCCATGGGAACCGTGCGGTGGGGACTAGGGGGCGACAGCTACACAGAGCTCCAGAACTCGGCCTAGTTTCTAGCAGCAATAACCACCGACAAGGCTACACCTCCGATAGCAACAGCAGTGGCCCCAAAAAGCCATTTCCAGCTAAATCCCTATAATGAGAGAGAGAGAGAGAGAGAGGGAGAGAGGGAGAGAGAGATTGATTTCAAACAGTAAGTTGATATAGTCCTTAAATAACAAATCATACCATGATGATGTATGGAAATTTTCAGAAATGTAGTTACAACCAGTTACAAACCATTGTGTCACTTATTTTAGTGCAAAATGACATCACGTCATACTACAGTCAGTCATTATACATTGTGGCAAATAGTCTTAAAATGAATGGAATACAAAAAATGTGTATGGTTAAGCATGCCATTTGACATTTCAGTGAAGTTAAACTCTTAATAATCAGGCATCAAGAGGATACTGTCGGCATGACAGACATGTAAAGAGTGAGTTACCTTACAAAAGGCACTACCATTTAGACTGAGGCTGTGTAGAGTTGTAAAATACGAGAAAGACTATGCATTCTAGATTATTAAGATGTGTCCAGAGCCAGCCGGAGCTGAGCTCCCTCTGCTACGGTATTTATAGTAATACAAATAGAGTGAGATATTGACCACTGTGAGTAAAGAAGGGCTCCCTCTCCTTACAAAAGCCAATTTAACCCCTGGATGTGTCAATCTATTCTCATATACAACAAAAACATTATGTAACATCACAACAATTACAACAGTTTAAATACTCGTCTATCTGACTGGGCTAGAATGATATGACACTGCAGAGGTAATGCTGTTACCCATGATGCCTTGGGCTGTGGTGTGATGGAGCTGGCATCTGAGGGGTTTCCCAGCATCTTCTTGTACATGGCCTGCTCCGCACCCTTCTGCTCTGAATGCTTCTTTGCTAGCTTGGACAACTCTGCATGGATGGTCTGGGCAAAGCACACACACATACAGCAGCGTAAATTATCATATGTAAGCCATGTATGCCTAAGAAAGGAAGGTGTGCTGTGGACATTTGCAGTGTGAAATCAAAGTCAACGTGTCAAACTGTACTTTACTGTCAATTCACTATGTAACGAACATTACACAGGGGATTGAAATTCACAATATTCAAAACAGACATCAACAATAAATACACATAAGACAGACAGGTAGACATGTATGCTTCCAACAAGAAGGAAGTCTGGGGTAGCTCTTCTTGGTAGCTGGTGAAGGTGAAAAATGAAATGTGCAATATGTAAGGTGCAATAAGTGAAAGGTGCAATCTGTGAAGTGCAAGAGTGCTGAAAGCAGCATGGACATCAGTGTGTGGAAGATTGTTTTTGGATGTCAGTAACATGTTCATGGAATGTTCATGGAATTTTCTTCAGGGTGTGGATTAGCCTGATGGCCTGTGGAAAGAAGCTGTTTCTCAGTCTATTTGTGAGGCACCACATGCTGCAGTAGCATTTTCCAGATGGTAGAAGAGAGAACATTCTGTGTGCTGGATGGGTGGTGTCCTTGATAATACTGATGGCTCTCTTGGAACAGTGTGATGTGTATAAGTCCTGAATGGCTGGTTGGGGTGATCTGATGATCCTTTCTGCAGTCCTCACCACCCTCTGTAGAGCCTTCTTGTCCACAGCTGAGCAGCTGCCATGCCAGACAGGCTCCTGGTAAGGATGCTCTCAACAGCACCTCTGTAGAAGGTGGTGAGTGCAGGAGTGGGGAGGTCTGCAGAAGGGATCATCAAATCACCCCGATATCAGAGGCGATTGCTCTAAGACAACAAGGGAGGCTCAGCCTCCTCTAAAAATCATGGAGAAAGTAGTTTACTACTACTATGTTGTACTATATTTACTATACTGTATTTACATTGGTATTCTCCAGCATTGTATAATGTGTTCAAGAAAAAAATCGTTCAACAATTAGTTTCCACAGTGCGTCCGTTTTTTTTTGTGTTTTTTTTTTTGACAACGTGATCCAGTCCAGCCTCACTGGACTTCAATGGCACTTGCAGTATGCTCTCTTTCAGTGCGAAAACCTAGACGTTTATTGGACAAACGCTGAAAAATCGTCACTTCCAGGGAGGCTCGGACTCACTGGGAGTGAATGGAGAGGGCGGGCTAAACTGCTTCCTAGAGGAGGCTGAGGCTCTGTGTGGTGATTGGAGGAACTGTTAAGCCGGGAGGATTTTTATTCATTGACAGCTTCTTAAAAAATATCGACAGGTATAGCGGTGGATTTCATGCTGCTCAGTCAGTCAGTACCATAAATAGGGAAGTGGTGAGAAATCTCCATTCGTTTTGACTACCATTCACTAGTGTCTTTGTACATAATTTTGTAAATAAAGTGTAAATTTGGTGTTATTAAGTTTGATACCTGTTTTCAATTCAGTTTGAAAAGTTCGTTTATTATAGCCTGTAGAGGGGGGAAACTAGCCAGCTAGCAAGAAAGCTGTGCATTATGGCGGCTAGCATTTTTTATTTGATTTAAGCGAACAAATTTGATAGTCTTCCTTACAAAGAGAAAATCTGAATTAAACAGCAGGACAGACCAACGCCTAACATTGATTTAGTTAAAAAGGTAGGGCGAAATCATCGTTGTTTTCAGCTCTCCTAGTATGACAAGGTCAACTGGCTAACTGCAGGTGCAGCTGTAGCACAATGGGCTAAAGCTAACTTAGCAGTCTACTTGCCATCGAGAGTCCCTAGAGAAGATGTCCAGCTGGTATGACAGGGTACCAGACAAATTTTTAGAAAAAAAAGAAAGGAGGGCAGTATTTTCTTATACATAATATTGCTGTGGTGGTGGTTCTTCTGCATAAAGCAACATAGGCCTTATTATTAACAGTTAAAAATATATCCTACATACAAAATATTAACAGAAATACAGTACTGGGCCAAAAGAAATAATAAGTCACTTCACAATTTGTGGGCTTGCTGGGCCAGTCCTTGGCCAATAGAACCATAAAGTCATTTCAGGGTGTTGGCCAATACTTAGTACTGGGCCAAAAGAACCAATGTGTAATTTCACAGTAGGTGGGCCAGGAACACAGGTGACACTCAGATGTGTGTGGGGCCATTTCTGAACTGGAGACCCAGCCAAAAGTGGGGCGACTCAGAGGCAAGGGTGTGGGCCATAATTGACATTTTTTTCTATGTGCCTAACTGACCAGCCTCCCCTGTTTGAAAGACTACCAGCCGCCACTGCCCGATATCATATCTACATGGGTATGCACAGAAAGGAGGAAGGTGTGCTCTTCCCTGTGGCCATGTGATGTCTCTCCCTGACGTCTTCCCCGACATCTAGCTGTGCACGTCTAGCCTGGTAAACCCGCCCCTCGTACTTCATTTCATTTCGTGCAGAGGTTCTGGAACAGAGACCGTCAGAAACGATTTGCTGGAGGTGTGGACTCTGCTGAAGTTTAAAAAAAGTGCATCTGCCTTTACCCAATCGCTAACGCCTGGTCGTCACGTATGCAATTAGCCTACCTATGCACTACAATTCAAATGTAGCACACAAGGTCAACGTCACAGCTAACGAACACACCCTCTGTTCGCTAATTGGAGCGTTTGATTTTCTAGTCCCCAAATGCTCCCCAAGAGTGTCCGGACCAGACCCTCTGCACGAAATGAAATGAAGTACGAGGGGCGGGTCTTACCAGGCTAGTGCACGTCACCTACGACGCACATTTTACTGCCCTCTGTGGCCAGCAGTGTGGCAGCACGCAGACAAAGGCCTCCCTCTCTCTCATTCTCAGTCACATCTCCAGTTTGTCACCACATGCAGGACTTTTGTGAGCAAAATAGCACGATAGCATAAATGAGGGAAACAGCGGTCAGCCACTGTGGAGGCTCTTCAGGAGCAGTGCTGCCTATTCAGTGGGCGGTGCCACCTCATGTAGTCACCCCTGGCCCCTCCCCACACTGATGAGGAGAGGAGAGGAGAGGAGAGGAAAGGAGAAAGAGGAAGATGAGGGAAAGAGAAAGAGGAGAGGAAGAGGAGAGAAAGAAGAAGAGGAGAGAGAAGAGGAGAGAAAGAAGAAGAGGAAGAGGAGAGAGAAGAGCAAGAGGAGAGGAAGAGGAGAGGAAGAGGAGAGGAGGATGAGAGGAAGAGGAAGAGGAGAGGAAGAGGAGAGGAATAGGAAGATGAGGGGAAGAGGAGAGGAAGATGAGAGGAAGAGAAAGATGAGAGGAAGAGGAGAGGAAGAGGAAGATGAGAGGAAGAGGAGAGGAAGAGGAGAGGAATAGGAGAGGAAGAGGAGAGGAAGAGGAAGATGAAAGGAAGAGGAGAGGAAGAGGAAGATGAAAGGAAGAGGAGAGGAAGAGGAGGATGTTCCCTGACCCCTGCAGCTGCCGCTCTCCTCAGACCTCTCCTGGCTCAGGCTGTGACCAACCCCCGCCCCACACCCACACACACACACACACACAGCCCCCTGGCACAGCACACCCTGATCCTCCAGATCCCCGGCCCACACACACACACACACACACACACACACACACACACACACACACACCCCTGGCACAGCACACCTTGATCCTCCAGATCCCCGGCCCACACACACACACACACACAAACACACCTAAAATACACTTCCTCTGGCGCACACAGACACACAAACACACAAAGCAGTAGCCAAATCATGCAGATCCTCTCGCCTACACAAAGCCAGTGGCAATAGAGAAGCTCATGTAGCATGTCATTAGCAGTGCATGGCCAACGCAGAGTAGCAGTGGTGGTGGATGTACGTGGGACACTCCATGCAGAATAACTCAACGCTGTAATGCACACGCATCCGCAGGAAGTGCGCTGGGAGCTACCTGACCTTGCACAGACATGATGTAGGAGCAAAGATATACATTCCACAGACATGATGTAGGAGCACAGATCTACATTCCACAGACATGATGTAGGAGCACAGATCTACATTCCACAGACTATGACAGCCATCACTGCACAGACATGATGTAGGAGCACAGATCTACATTCCACAGACATGATGTAGGAGCACAGATCTACATTCCACAGACTATGACAGCCATCACTGCACAGACATGATGTAGGAGCACAGATCTACATTCCACAGACATGATGTAGGAGCACAGATCTACATTCCACAGACTATGACAGCCATCACTGCATCGCCTCGGCCCGCACTGGGGCTACGGCTGGGAGAGACTACGTGCGCATACATGACTCTGCCACACACTAAGATGACAACTACGGATTGGTTCAGAATATTGCAACAATGTAAAATAATAATAATAATGACAATAATAACAACAACAACAACAACAACAACAACAACAACAATAATAATAATAATAACAGAGGGTTACACACTTGCAAAGAGACAAAGAGTGAAACAGTATAAACACAGCAATAACCGTCAGACAGTGTAACAGTAGGCATGCACAGCCAATCAAGATAAGTGAGGCAATGGAAGAAGAGAGGGAGAGAGTGAGACATCAAACAGTCCGCTGGTATGAGCTTTAAAGGCTGTGCTGCATGGCCAGACTGCTTGGGAGGCGAGCTCCAGGTTATTTTCAGCCAGACGAAATCAGATCCACAGAGCTGCCCATCACTGTGTGCAGTGTAACATGACTGAGCACCCAGCGCCCTCTGGTGGCTGGCGGAGTAGGAGCGCGTATAACCGTGAGGTAAGGACACAAGAAGAGGACCCAGTCTGCTGTTGCAGCTCGTCAGGGCAAGTGTCAGTATCAGGAGGCTAGTTTGGCGTAAGTGTGTTCCACATAATCAGCACATTAGCACTCAGCAATGTTAATGTTGCTGGCATGAGCCTTAAGTGCTCCATTCCCTGCCTCCCTTCCCTTCCCATTCCCTCCCCTCCTCCCCATTCCCTGCCTCCCTTCCCTTCCCATTCCCTGCCTCCCTTCCCTGCCTCCCTTCCCTTCCCATTCCCTGCCTCCCCTCCTCCCCATTCCCTGCCTCCCTTCCCTTCCCATTCCCTGCCTCCCTTCCCTGCCTCCCTTCCCTTCCCATTCCCTGCCTCCCCTCCTCCCCATTCCCTGCCTCCCTTCCCCCCCATTCCCTGCCTCCCTTCCCTTCCCTTCCCATTCCCTGCCTCCCCTCCTCCCCATTCCCTGCCTCCCTTCCCTTCCCATTCCCTGCCTCCCCTCCTCCCCATTCCCTGCCTCCCTTCCCCCCCATTCCCTGCCTCCCTTCCCTTCCCATTCCCTGCCTCCCTTCCCTTCCCATTCCCTGCCTCCCCTCCTCCCCATTCCCTGCCTCCCTTCCCCCCCATTCCCTGCCTCCCCTCCCTTCCCTTCCCATTCCCTCCCCTCCCTTCCCATTCCCTGCCTCCCCTCCCTTCCCATTCCCTGCCTCCCTTCCCTTCCCATTCCCTCCCTTCCCATTCCCTCCCCTCCCTTCCCATTCCCTGCCTCCCCTCCCTCCCTTCCCTTCCCTTCCCATTACCTGCCTCACTTCCCTTCCAATTCCCTCCTCTCCCTTCCCATTCCCTGCCTTCCTTCCCATTCCCTGCCTCCCCTTCCCATTCCCTGCCTTCCTTCCCTCCCCTTCCCATTCCCTGCCTCCCCTCCCTTCCCATTCCCTCCCCTCCCTTCCCTTCCCATTCCCTGCCTCCCTTCCCTTCCCATTCCCTGCCTCCCCTCCTCCCCATTCCCTGCCTCCCTTCCCCCCCATTCCCTGCCTCCCCTCCCGTCCCTTCCCATTCCCTCCCCTCCCTTCCCATTCCCTGCCTCCCTTCCCTTCCCATTCCCTCCCTTCCCATTCCCTCCCCTCCCTTCCCATTCCCTGCCTCCCCTCCCTCCCTTCCCTTCCCTTCCCTTCCCATTACCTGCCTCACTTCCCTTCCAATTCCCTCCTCTCCCTTCCCATTCCCTGCCTTCCTTCCCTTCCCTTCCCATTCCCTGCCTCCCTTCCCATTCCCTGCCTCCCCTCCCTCCCTTCCCTTCCCTTCCCATTCCCTCCCCTCCCTTCCCTTCCCATTCCCTGCCTCCCTTCCCTTCCCATTCCCTGCCTCCCCTCCCTTCCCTTCCCATTCCCTGCCTCCCTTCCCTTCCCTTCCCATTCCCTGCCTCCCTTCCCTTCCCTTCCCCTGCCTCCCTTCCCTTCCCTTCCCATTCCCTCCCCTCCCTTCCCATTCCCTGCCTCTATTAGTATTTTAAAACAGCTTCATCAGTGTGAGAGGTGGCCGACTTGCCTAACAATACAATCAAAACATTCTGAATGAATATCATACCATTTCAATTGAAAACAAATCAGTCTTATTGAGACTTTGTATTTCTATTCTTTTAGGAAGCATCTTTACCCTAAAGCATGTGGAAACTGGAATAAATTTAGACACATAACATACGGATACACTACATTGTCCATATGCAAACTACACAGCACATAGCTGACACACACTGTTGAGGCCACTGAAATCACTGTACCTTATTGCTGGGCTCCAGTTTCAGGGCTCTCTTCAGCATGCGGATAGCCTCAGCAAGCTCCCCCTTTAAGGCCAGGACCTGAACATATACAATGCACAATTTTTTTAAATGTACATGCAGAACATTTGAATGTGCAATGCAAAGCTTGACATGTGGACCAAATGCCTTTGTGGGTAGCTCTGGATAAAATTAACTTTTAAATAAGCAAGTGTATGCAATGCCGAGGTAGTAGACCCTACTTCACCCTAGACCCTACTTCACACGACCATTCCACTGATATGTCCTCATAATTCAAAAGCTCTCCAATCTGTATGTATGCCAATATTGGAGATTGGAGTATGTAAGTATGCCAACACATATGGATTGGAGTATGCAAGTATGCAAAATGCATCCCAGACTTTTTTATATTTTATATTTTTCAAAATGTAACACTTTTTATACCATTCAGCTGATATCTCCTCATAAGTCAAAAGCTCTCCAATACTCAAGTATGCCAAATAAAAACAGTCTCATGTAGCCCAGACTCTGTGAACTGGAGACAAACCCTGGGGTAGCCTATTCCTCTAGGAACTGTGTGGGTTTTTCGGAGAGCGCTGAAGACAGGGGTGAGCTGCCTCTCTTGTACGTTATTCAGTTCTTGATTCAAATATTAAATCACCCCGTAGGACAAAAGTGTAAGCTAAGAAATGAAAATATAAGACACAAACATAACCCAACATCTACTGGCATCGCTGACTGCACTTTTATGATAATGAAATATGATTGCAGAACAGATAATGTGGGAAGGGATTAATAATTCTCATATTATTACTCATAAAACTGTTGTGAACCAACAGTAGTACAGAGTGTTGTCCAGACAGTGTGTGTGTGTGCGTGTGGCTTCTGTTGCAGGTTCTGGGGCGCAGTCATACTTTGCCGTAGCGGAAGAGGGCCTTGACGTTGTTGGGCTGGTGGACGAGCACAGACACACAGGAGTTCACGGCAGCCTCGTAATGCTCCAGCTTCAGCTGGGCGGCGGCCATGTTGTTCAGACACTTCACCTTCATGTCCAGCAGCTCCGCCTCCTGCTCTAACGTCATGTCCACTGCAGGGCAAACATTCATTTACACTCTCTTCATTTTAGTTATACATCACACACACGTACACAGTTCATGCTTTACACAGGTGCTTTAGGAGTCCCAAGGCCTGAATGTCACACACGGATGAGCGGCCATACTATGCCAATGTGTTTTGCTTGAAGTTTAAACCTCCGGAGCTCAGCTCAGCCTCCTCACCTCAGCAATACAGCCAGCCGGAGCTGAGATCCCTCTGCTATAGTATTTATAGTAATACAATAGAGTGAGAGACTGACCACTTTGAGTAAAGAAGGGCTCCCCCTCCTTACAAAAGCCAGTTTAACCACTGCTTATACTGCAATATCAAGTTATGTAGGGACTGTTAATTAGGATGCTTCCAAAAGCATGCACACATAAGCAAACATAATATGCTAATGTCAGCATTACCCAAAATGCTGTGTGGTATACATATATGGTACAAATGCTGCAGCCAGTTGCAGCACAGTGGCCCCTAGCCCCGCCCCCCAACGAAGGCCATCTTACATGACGGACATCCACATCACCCATGCCTGCGACCCGCCTGACCTTTGGAGCTGGCTTCTGTGATCTGTAGGGCGATGCCGTAGGAGTTGACGGCGAAGGCGTAGTCCCCGCGCTGGTAGTGCGTGTTGCCCCGCTCGCGTTTCTGCCCCGCCAGGCCGATCCTGTCCTCGGGGCTCATGGCCTCCACATCGGGGGCGTCCAGAGCAGACAGCAGCTGCACCTCCATGCTGAGGCTGGAGTTGGGGCCCACCAGGGGGCAGGCACTAGGACCATGGAGAACACGACACGGTTACCCCCCTTCCACTAGAACCGTTCTGGTGCTGGTGCCGGTGCTAATGTTGAGCTAGTTCTGGTGCCAGTGCTAATGTGGAGCTGGTTCTGGTGCCAGTGCTAATGTTGAGCTGGTTCTGGTGCCAGTGCTAATGTTGAGCTGGTTCTGGTGCCAGTGCTAATGTTGAGCTAGTTCTGATGCTGGTGCCAGTGCTAATGTTGAGCTAGTTCTGATGCTGGTGCCAATGTTAATGTTGAGCTAGTCCTGGTGCTGGTGCCAGTGCTAATGTTGAGCTAGTCCTGGTGCTGGTGCCAGTGCTAATGTTGAGCTAGTTCTGATGCTGGTGCTAATGTTGAGCTAGTTCTGGTGCCTGTGCTAATGTTGAGCTAGTTCTGATGCTAGTGCCAGTGCTAATGTTGAGCTAGTTCTGGTGCTGGTGCCAGTGCTAATGTTGAGCTAGTTCTGATGCTGGTGCTAATGTTGAGCTAGTTCTGGTCAAGCACTGGCACCAGCACCGGCACCGGCACGCATTTCCACAGGTTTCAAAACCGAGGACTGTGACAATTGTGGTTCCGAGTTTGGGACCAGCAACTTCAGGGAACTGTGCCAATACCAGCTCTTTGGCACCAGCACCAGTCACTTGTCAGACAAAACAAGCAGAGCCGGTCCCAGACTGGGCACTGGCATGGTGGGAACAAGCTGTGTGTCACTTTCAGAGCGGATCAATCATCATGATTTAAAAATAGTAAAGCAGTGAACAGCAGAGCTGGGCCCACAGTCGTGGTGCAACTGCAGTACTACCACATAACATGATTTCCCTAGTGGGTCATCTCCTTTGTCAAGGGCAAAAATGAATAAACAGCAAACTTCACAGAAATCAGTTCTGCTTCAAGGGCATGTCCACTGTATTTGTACAACTTTATCTCCACAAGATAAATACACTCAGATGGATCATTTGAAAACACACAGGTTTTGTTGGGAAGTTGTTGTGAACATTGACCCTGGCCTGTGAACCACCATGACATCATAACAGTGTCCCCTTATATGACCTCAGAACAAGACCAACATAACAATGTCTTAAAAAACGGCTGGAATAATAGTTCCGAATTACTGCTACTGGGCTGTATAAAAAAATAATAAAAAAAAAATCAAATCAAATAAAATAACATCAAATTAAAATATTACATCACAACACAACATAAGCCATAGTTTGATTACTTTAATTAGCCAAAGCGAAGTAGAATTGGTAGCTAAGTAGAATTAGCAGGTTCAGTGAATTGGCTGGAACAAATATGTGGCAGGACTTTCACGTTCTGAACCTGGAACATCCATCTATTTATACTGGAAGTCCTGAGATGTACTCATTCAGGTCTTATCCTGGGGTCAAAGGTCAAGGGTTCCTCACCTTCCCACAGAGCCGTAGGCGTATTTAGCATCCGCCTCCACCAAGGCCTTCTCTCCCATCTCCATCAGCTGTACTGCCAGATCCAGAGCCTGGAAAACACACACACACACACACACACACACTTCCTTAAAGGTCTCAGCTGGCATTTGACTGGGCGTTTTATCATTGCCCAGTGAGTAGTTGAGTAGGTGGAGCCAGTCACATCCTGCAGATGGTGTTGCGTGGGGGCTGACTGAGCCTTGGGGATGTGTGACTGTCCTTGCTGGTGAGATTGACACCACCTACTGAGCCATTTGCTAGGCATTTAGGTGGGTTGATGGGCATTTGGTGGCTCTATCAGACAAACATGACTAAGCTGTCTTCTGATTGGACAGAATGATCATGCCGTCCTAAATTCATAATCCCAACTTTAGTCTGGCACTCAGTTCTTTTCGCATACACAGAGATGCTCAATGTGGAGAAAAGCAAACTTGTGTGGCAGTGGTGGGATATTTCTGGGTTTGAGATGCTCAATGTGAAGAGAAGGAAACGTATGTGGCAATAGTGGGATATTTCTGAGTTGGAGGTACTGGTGGCCAAAACGTACCTGTATGACGTCTCCATCACCAAGCGTGAAGGCCAGCTCAGAGTCCTCCTCTACGACAGTGCCATCTGCCAGCGCCGTCTTCAGCCGGATCTGAACATTCTGCCCTCTGCTCGGCCGCGTGTCCAGACCCTCACCACTCTCCAGAACTTTCTTCCGCAGGAGACCACTCCCTGTCAAAACATTACCAACTTAACACACATCTGTTGGATGCCCTTTTAAGCCTGTACTGCATTTATGCTTGTTCCCCCTTGCACAGCTACAAAAGAATGCCGCTTCAAATAAAAAAATAAACAAAAACTGTCATCCTCAATAAATCCTCTTTTTTCTGAGAGCACTGCAAATAAGTTCATGGGTATATTCTAGAACTCTGTCTCTACAAAAAGCATGTGCAACAACCCCAGCAACCTCTCTTTTTTTATCCGGAAAGGTCAACTAAGCATACAAATCACTAAACAATGTCTCAGCGACTGTAGAGATTGACCTTGTCAGATTCCCATGGCTAAGCCCTCACCATTGCAGACTAGCATTCTTCTGAATGTCATCAATGGTGTTATTAAACAAATTAACATACATATGCTGCTCAATAAAAATGTGACTTTGGTCATTACACTTTACAAATTGCACCTTTCACTTATTGCACATTGCACATTTCACTTTTTACCTTCACCAGCTACCAAGAAGAGCTACCTCATACTTCCTTCTTGTTGGAAGCTTATATGTCTACCTGTATGTCTTATTTCTGTTTATTTTTTATGTCTTTATACACTTTTACATGTACAACTCCCGGTGCCTTGGCAGAGCCAGAAGCATCATCAAGGACTACACACATCCTGGCTACCACCTCTTCAACCTGCTGCCCTCTGGCAGACGCTACAGGGCCATACCAGCCAAAACAAACAGACTTAGAGACAGCTTCTTCCCAAGGGCAGTCACCATACTCAACTCCAACCTACACTGAGGAACTGACTTGCTTGAACATAACACTGTAACACTGCACTACGTTCTAAGTCAGCCAACCTGACAGGCACAACTCTGCGTACTGTAATTATCATTTATTTATTTAATATTATCACTGTAATCATTTGCACCATTATGTTACTGCTATCTGCACTCTATCTGTTTTATTGTTATCTGTTAATTATCAATTGCACTATAATATCAAGACAGTCCATCTGTTTCTTTAGCTGCCTACTGCACATATTGGAATAGGTGGGTGAAAATGCCTTGATACCTCCATCTATTTATGCTGTCAGTCACACCAGTCACTTTATTGCCATACCTGCTGCTGATATGTGCCTGTTTATCTCCAGGCTTTGCACAAGTCTATGCACAGTCTATGCAACTTTTTACAGACAGTAGATCATATTAGTTATTGTACAGTCTATGTTAATTCTTGTACTTAATTCTTGTACTTAGTAGTTTTTATAGTAGTTTTTATAGTAGTTTTTATTGTACATATCTCTCCTTGTTTATTTATGTGTACACATTATGGGGAAGCTTGCAATCTCATTATACTTGTATAATGACAATAAAGGCATTCTATTCTATTCTATTCTACTTCATGTCCATGACTGTAGCTGTGTGTTTGTGTGCATGCGCGTGGCCACGTATGCGCGTTTTAGTTTAAATTGCACATTTGATGTCTGGTGAAACGCAATTTCAATCCTTTGTGTAATGCCTGTTACATTGACAATAAAGTACACTCTGACTACACTACAGTCTAACAAAGAACTATGCGCTCAAAATGTTACTACTATGCACTCTGGGTGGGAACGTAAATAAAAGTTAAGCTAAGGAAGCTTAACGCTCAAAATACATGCAAGCGGGCGAAGCGGAACGTTCCATTCTTTTCAGTTGGGAGGCGGCAGTTGGTGACGTAGATCAGCGAGGCGGGCGAGGCGGGCGAAAAAGTTGAGCTCTGCTGAACTTTATGCAAATGAGGAGCGGCGTTTGCCAAGCGGTAACCAATGCCATCGTTTCAAATGACTTTTCAGTTGGAAGGCGGCAAGTGGAGAGATAAACATTTAAAAATGGACGTACATAAAATTTGAAACAGTGCCGTGGTTAACATTATATTGACATACCAGAAGCAAAAAAACCATTACCATTCAGAATTCTTTAGCCTTTTAAACTTCATATCTCTTCAACTGACGTTCGGTACACGCCCACTCAAAGCGGAGCAAGCGGAGAGAAAGCGGTACATTTCGCTTGCATGTATTTTGGGCGTAAGTGTGCAGAGCTCTTTGCAGCATGTTGGATACTTTGGTCTTTTGGGTTCAGCTGCTGCTGAAGGTACGGATGTGTGTGCCCCTGGTTTCCCTTTCCTGAGACTCAGGCCATTGCCTCATTATGTCACATACTACATACTACATACTACTCCTTTACTGCAGGTTACTCGGACCACGACACCGCAGAGGAGCCACCAGGCATCACTATTTGGAGGGCTGTCTGCTCGGCAGAGCAGTCCATGGATGTACACAGTCCACAGTGGCTCACTGTGCTCTGCTTGCTACTGCAGTTGGTTCTGCTTGATCTGTTTGCCATGGCAGGGCTGGCAATATGGCAAAAAAATGATCACAATACATTTCATCCAATGTCGAATCCAATTTTTATCACAATTTCTTTCTCCTACTGACAATTTGAAATCAGCTGGGTTGAAACCCATCTCTCAAGGCACCAGCATATCTCACATACCAGCTTTATTTGCTCCATGCGACCTTGGCTGAAACCAAACCATCGGCAAACAACTGACACGGCAAAACCTTTTTTTTGTCCAAAATTACATCAGCTTTGAAGATCTGCCATATGATTGATTAAATATGCCCAAGGCTGATCATTATGATCGACTTGCATTTTATCACAATCTCGATTTGCGATTGATTAATCGCCCAGCCCTAAGAAAACGTTTATTCTCTGAGAGTATCCAACCCTACCGAGAATGTCCAACCACTCGTCCTTGGGAGCGCACTGCCGTGGGCCGTCATCTCTGGAACGAGCGCCTCCCTCCGACTCGGCCTCCTCCTTCTTCCCACCGCCGGCGTCCTCTAGTGGGGGCAGGTCGTCCTCACCACCATCGTCCTCGTTGGTCTCCAGCATCTCAAAGTCCTCTGCTCCGTCCAGCAGCAGGGCCTGGCTGGAATGCTGCGTACAGGTGCTCGAGTCCCGCTGGTCTCCTGCACCCGTCACCACCGTCTCCTCCACATCAGCCATCTTCTACAGGAAATTAGACAGCTGTGTCATTTGATCCACCTCAGAGTAATTACAATCAAATGTTTTGGTTGCATTCCCAAACCAAGGGGTCAGTACACATAATAGTTATACTCTTCAACACAAAGTGTAGTAATTATCTTACAAGGATTTAAGGCTAGGGATCCAGTTATTTGATCCTACTGAAATTCCCTTGATGCGTGGTTTGAAATGTGGGCAAATGTAAGAAGAAAACTAGAAACCATGTTGTGTCAAACTCACAAGTAAAACATGACATCAAGCCATATTAAGGGATGTGTTAATTCAACATTTTGCCTACAAACATTAAAAGCACAAAAACACTCACCAGCAGATAGAACAGCACAACAAACTGAGTGTCTACCAGTATTGTATTTTCTGTGAACACAACAGGTCTTTCAGAAAGATTACTGATAATTCATGAGCGAAGCATTTAATGGCGTAACCGCATTGTGGCATGATCATGATGCACAATGAGGGAAGTAAAACCCATAAGCTATCAAAGTTCGCTACACATTACGTTAAACACTACCTTCGCCAATGCTTAACGGAACATCTTCCTTATTCAAAATGATTAGGCAATATAGCTAACAGTGCAACATTATGTTGAAAAAGGTCGGCCAGACAGAAATACCAAGTGATACTCATTTGCAAATTTTGCAAAATTAATCAAACTATAATGGTCGCTGGAACTGACAAGCTAGCAAGTTAGCCAAGTCGCCTGATTGTCAACATCTGACATACACGGGCACCAAGCCTAAACTGGATGACAGCTTAACCGAGTCTAGTTAAATCACGTCAACTGGTTCTGGCTCATTTTTGCTACCCAGACAGAGGCGTTACAAGTCCATACATTTTACAGCGCCTCACCAAATCTGTCAGCAGATAGTTGAGCCTTTCACTTTCAACGTGCGAAATGTTTATAACCTGTTCATGCCGTGTTTCTAGAACTTTCCGTGAAGTTTCTTAGGCTACCAAGTTAGCTTGGCAACTTAGCACTAGCCTAGGATCCTATGCTAGCTGGCTACCACAAGCTAATTCCTTAGAAAAGCATCACTGTTTTCATTACACTGGGAGCGTAAACCTCACTGAGTAGCCAGTGTCAGGAAAATCAAATGTTAATATTGAAAATATTAAATGTTAACTTCAAATAAAGAACAAATTTGATCATGACATTGAAATTACCTCATGGAGGGATGTCACAGTTCTGTCGGGATGCAGGTATCCGCTGGCAATGTTTTTAGAAGCTCTACTGCTACCCTACGCTCATCTGTCCCTCTGCAAATAAGGAATTACATCATACTACTTCCGGGTCACGAAATGAAAACAACAGATAGAAGTCCATGCGGTATTTATTATGGTATTTATGTGATGTCGGAATAAGTAATGGTTACATCTGAACTTTAAGATAGGCCTATTAAGTGTTGCGTGGAAAGTAATAAGAGTGCCATTTAGGTCAGGACCAAGACCATCATACCTGTGTCCAATAACACAAGAACACAAACTGTGGCCTGCACCATAAACTCTCTGAAGAGTCAGTGAAACAAAGGTTAAAATTTAATTTTCATGCAGTCTGAATTAGGCCTGTATGGTGAGGCAGAAGGCAGTCCCCAACCTTGTTTATGACATGCCTTGTGACATCAGAACCTTGCCATCCTTTAAATCATTGGGAATTATGATACTGCCAAAGAACTGCAAGAATACAAAGTGTTTTTTTCAATGCATAGATGGCCTAATGTAGTTCAACCCTATCTAGTGATGTGGTGCTGGAATGCAGAACAACTAAAAACAAAAAAAGATGCAGCGCTGGGCAGTATTCCAAGGAGTTTAGGAACTAACACAGATAAGTTAACTCAGGGCGAGGTTGTAAACCTCTGAAAAGTGTGTGTCGTCATTATCCTTGCAACACAAAGCCACAGAGCTGAGCTTACCACTTGCTTTGAATTAAGGTAATTGACTAAAGCAACTTTCTGCATATCCCCCTGCAGAAAATACAGATGCAACGTAAACAAAAGTGAAAAGCCATAAAAAATGAAAAGAAAAAAGTGCAGGTCCGAAGTGAAAAATGCACACGCAGACACACACACACACCAACACAAGCAGAAACCAGCTGTCCCTAGGTGCACCCAGCCTCAAAGTTCTTTTTGTTTTTTCAGTTTTACACTCCAGTGCATGGGGTTTCACTTACAGACACCATGAAGCAGACTACCAGCTTGTAGGCTTAGTTCTTTCAGTCTGTCAATGTCAGTAATTATGAGACATCATTTGAGGAAAAAGACTCAAACAGTACAAAATATCAAATTACATTTATTATTGGTGCAGTCTTTTTTGATAAGCAAATTTTTCCCGTTCAGTCTAAAGAAACTTTACAATATAAAGAAACATACAAAGGACATCTTTATTACCTACACAAGACACCTAAGTCCCTAAGACAAAGATCAAAGCTACCCTACCATGAAATACAAATCAAACCTAAAGAGACAGACTGCTTCATATTAAATACTGTCGTGCCGCCAAATAGGACAATGAACGGTACATGAGATTCAAATCAACCCTTCCCTAACTCCCTCCCCCCACCCCACTCCACAATACACACTTCCCCATCCCCCACCCCGACCCATTCTAATATTACACTATTATACAGCACAATAGAATTACAGAGATGGCCAACAGCTTAACAGAGAAAACTGACAGGATCTGTGAGCATCAGTCTATACAAGGCGTTTTAAAAGGGTCAGAGAAACTGGCGGTACACGTAGAATAAATATATTCTTGTGGTGCTCTGTTTAGCAATAACACAAAATCCTTCATATTTTCACAAAAAAGGGGTTTCCATTATTAGTCAGAATGTGGCAAGCCTGCTATTGACTTTTTGTCGCTGTCAACAGCACTAACAGATTAGTGGTAGCTTGATGTGGGTTTGTGGGCATAGCCAATGCATATGTCATATTAACAAGGGGGAAGCTACTGCCGTTCTTCAGTACTGTGGCGGGATTAGGCTTCCCCTCCCCTCCTCCCACGCCCCAGGCTCACAACAATGGCAAGGCATTGCAGAGACACAGGAGCCAGATCCACTGATGCAGACACAGACATATAGGTTAAAACATCCTGCAGACAACATGCATTCGGGTCAAGTATGTATGTAATAAGAACTCCTCTCTGCTGATTTTGGACCGCACAACGCGCCAACGTCTGCTGTGCTGGAATACACATTTTATTTGTTTCTTTTTGGGATCAGGGATGTTATACTGTGAGAAATAACAAAGACATTCCCAGTAGTGTTTCCCAAGGGGTCATTAAAACACATATTTCATCTTTAAAAAGGCTGCAGTTTCTGAAGCTCTACCATCTTTGAAAAAATGAAAACATGAACAGTTGATTTATACTCTTATCATCATCATCATCATCATCTTGTAAGCTGTATTCATTGGTAGTGACAGACATATCAAAACATGTCAATGATATCAAAATGCATTTTACAGTATTTACAAATAAGAACGAGGATGGGGTGGAGGGTTAGGCTGGGGGGGGGGGGGGGGGGGGGGGTTGGGTGGTGCTCATCACCTTGGCCAGGGGGGAGTTTGGTGCCAGACGTCCCTCCAGACTACTCCAGAGAGAGTCCATGGCCCTCTGCTATGCTTATGCCACTGCACCATGGCCCAGCAGCAGCCTCAGACCACAGGTCTTCCTCAGTTCATATAAAAACCAACAGAATAGATTGACGTGTTTCAGAGGCGGCGAGGGGGGTGTGTGGGTAGGGGGTGGGGGGTGGCGGCTAGGGGGTTGTGGGAGGGGTCAGCAGGGCTTGTGATGACAGCTGAGGAGTATGGCCGCACACTGCCACCTAGAGGCATGGTGTAACTATACATGATTATAAGCAAACACACTCTTGTACACACACACAAACACACACACACACCTCCAGCTTCATTAGAGAGCAAACCAGTGGATGTATTACTAACAGATGACGCTGAATGATGACCTTGTACTTACATCCCTCCAACCAAGCATGCATAATCACAGACTTTTTGTTTTCGCTCAAATCATTAAAATCTGAACAATTAAAACATTTCACCAATCAAATCAGTAAAGGACATGGCGAGCAGTGAACATGAGCATGTATGACGTGATGAGACTGGAACACACATTATGTAAGTCCATGCTCAGAGAGAGGGCCTCCCGAGCTCACCACGTGTCACTCGTCTGAGTTGTGCTTTTTAAAATAAATCAATTAACAACAAAACTGCAGAGAGAGAAGTGAGCATGAGTCCATTACTGCCCTCACCTGAACAGAGAAATGAATGCCTGGCCTATGCGTGCTAGTTACAGGCTTGTCATTGGGGTCTGAAAGTCTAAACCTCCACTCAAACGGCAGAGTACTTCCATGAGGAAACATGACTGTGTACGGATGGTGCATGGCTAAGCGTGCATGGCTAAGGCGGAGTGTGTGTGTGTGTGTGTGTGTGTGTGTGTGTGTATGGGGGTTATCCAGTGCTGGACTGAAGGATGGGGAAGAGGGACACAAAGCAAGAGTAAATCCAGAGCTATGGCGGCCATCTCGGCAGACAGTCCGAGGCTCTTTGGGTGTGAGGAGTGGTGCTAACGCGGGTGTGTGGAGTGGTGCTAACGCAGGTGTGTGGAGTGGTGCTAACGCGGGTGTGTGGAGTGGTGCTAACGCGGGTGCTAACGCAGGTTCCGCAGAAAGACACAGAAGGACACAGGAAGAAGTATGTGCAGGGAGACATTTCAACAAACAAACAAACAAACAAAAATCAATGACATGAAGACAACAAAAACCTAAAATCATGTAAACAGAAGTGTCATTGTGCATTTCTGAGTGTGTGCTTATTATGCGGTTGAAATACAATGTGCCCTTTGCAGGTAAACCCATTATGCCTACATCATCTTAATGTCAGTTGTGAGAATTATAATCATTAATATCATCAATAAAATACAGACCACAAAAATGAAGTGTCATCCTAATATATCAACAGTTCCATTTTCTTTTATAAATCCACACAGCAATTGATGCATCTGTCAAAATCAGATGATTCTGACTCGCTCACTCAATGGCTGGGTGATGACATACTTTCAGTTTTAAAAGAAGACAATTAAAAAAAAAACAACAAAAAGAAAACGGACCACCAGCCTTAGCTTTTGATTGGCTGGTTTGCTGAGAGGGTCCTGGAGGACTGGCATGTCCCATGAGCCCTCAGTGCGTGAGGCTGGACAGGAAGCTGCTGACAGGAAGTGATGCGTGGGCACGGCAGTTCAGGTGGCTCTTCCTGGGGCTTCTCTCAACCTTAAACACCCCTGCTGAGCTGAGCTGGGCCCATATAGCTATCCCATGAGTCCGTGGGGCATCGGCTGCTGTCCGAGAAGGGGAGTGGTGGTGGGTGGTCGAGGGGTCGGAGGTCGAGGGGTGGGAGGAGGACCCGAGAGGTGTAGCAGAGGAGGGGGGGGGGGGTAACAAGAGAGGTGTAGCAGAGGAGGGGGGGGGTAACAAGAGAGGTGTAGCAGAGGAGGGGGGGTAACAAGAGAGGTGTAGCAGAGGAGGGGGGGTAACAAGAGAGGTGTAGCAGAGGAGGGGGGGGGTAACAAAGGGAAGGGAGAGATACAAAAGAAATACAATAAAAAAAACAAAAAGGCAAAATTAAAATAAAAAAATCACACACTCATTGTCATGTTGGGTGAATACTGTGAAGAAAAGAGAGAGGGGAAAGGAGCAGCATTAAACCAATGCTATTCATTAGAAATACCAAATCTCACCACATGACACCATTTCTAAGTTCTGCACAAGCACAGCAGCTATATTGATAACAGTAGGGCTAAATGAGGCAGAGGTCGTTAACAGGTAGGGATAGGACAGGTAAAAAAAGAAAAGGCAGGTAAGATCATGCACTCACACTTTCGCTTTGGAATGGGTTTAAGAAATTTCCTCCCATCTCGCCGTCGTCACGCGGAGTGCCCGGGGGGTTGTTCATGCCCGCCATGTTATTGGGAGAGTTCTAGAATACGGAACAGGTGCATTTTACTCAAGAGAGCTCGAAAACAGGGACGTTATTGTGTCTTGGAATGTTTTTTAATCTCTGAGCGAGAGCCTGGTTGAATACAGTGAAATGTGGGGTATATCAAAATACATTCTCGGTAAGCCAACCCAAACTGTAGACAGTGTTAGACAGTCTGACTGTGACTGGAACACACTGTTGTCTGCTTTGTGGCTGTCTTACCAAAGAAACAAACACTCATCTTTTGTACATAAACAGCATTCACAGACAAAATAAGAGTTAAGCATTCTCACCTTTGGCAACCCATCCATGTCGCCAGAGCCTGCAAAGAAAGAGAACAAAAAGATATTTTATATCTGCTCCACACAATCATTTCTTTCCTTCATTTCCATGTTTTGGCACATTGGTGGACACGAGACCTTTGAGCCACTTTATTTATGGTTTTCTCTTTTTGAAGGACAAGCACTTACAACAACTGAGCTACCCCTCATGTATCTGCACAGCGTTTTATCAAAGGGAAGTAAACAAGTTCTCACAGAAGGCAATCAGCTTATAATTCACCCGGAATATTATTTTATTGAAGTACTTCATTTTGGGAGATAACAGTGCCGACTGCACTTGCTAATGTTGGACGGGCCCAAAAACGAAGACAATCAACCGGATATCTCTGCAGCCCACTGCTGCCATCACAGGTTAAGTGTTTCTTCTCACGTCCAGAAGGGGGCGATATAACTCCATCACAGTCTGCGTAACTCTCAGAACTTGTTTGATGCTGATCTTTCAGCACCGTTTCAGGCTCTTTTCAAATTAACACAACTCCATATGCATTCGCCAAACTCTCAAACTCCATATGCATTCAGCAAACTCTCAAACTCCATATGCATTCACCAAAGTCTCTCAGTGACCCCTGCTTCACGTGACTATGTCCACCCTCACTGCAAAAATCATGTCAAATGATCTGTGCTCATATGAAGTGATAGTGTTAAGACTTGGTGATTCAGTTCTTACAGCCACACACATATAAATGTACAGCAGATGGTTCGGCCATATTTGTTTTTTGCTTACGGTTCTCAGCCTTGAGACAAGGCTATATGAGGTGCTACATCAACAGAATGACTGTAACTACTCCAACTGTTACTGATACATGTGCCCCCCCAGCCTGAGCCTCCACCCCATCCTCGTTCGATATCATTGACATGTTTTCATATGTCTGTCACTACCAATGAATACAGCTTACAAAAAAATAACGATACTGATGATAAGAGTATAAATCAACTGTTGATGCTTTCATGTTTAAAAACAGAAAAGCAAAGCAGAGGGTCTATTGCAGGCACTGTGTTTGCGTGCTGTGTGTGAGTGGTGAGTGTGTGCTGTGTGTGAGTGGCGAGTGTGTGCTGTGTGTGAGTGTGTGCTGTGTGTGAGTGTGTGCTGTGTGTGAGTGTGTGCTGTGTGTGAGTGTGTGCTGTGTGTGAGTGTGTGCTGTTTGTGAGTGTGTGCTGTGTGTGAGTGGTGAGCGTGGGCAGTGGCTGAGTGAGTGTGTGCTGAGTGTGAGTGGTGAGTGTGTGAGTGGTGAGTGTGTGCTGAGTGTGAGTGGTGAGTGTGTGCTGTGTGTGAGTGTGTGCTGTGTGTGAGTGGTGAGCGTGGGCAGTGGCTCACCTAGTGATCCGTTCATATGATGCGGTTCCATCGCTCCCATGCCACCCATTGGCCCGTCAGGTCCAGGACCCATGGGGAACTGCACAGATGCAAACACACACATGGATACAGAGGAAGAGAACATTTACATGTGTGTGTGTGTATGTGTGTGTGTGTGTGTGTGTGCGCATGTGCTTACATTAGGTCTGTTGCCACCGGGGCCAATGGGGTTCATCATTGTGTAAATGTTTTCGCTGGAGTTTGTGGAGTCTGTTTGAGAAGAGCACACGGATAACCATGAACACATCCTTATGCCTAATCCTCCTTACGACACCTATTTTCGTATTCACGCTACACACAACGAGACACTTCTGCCACTGTGCCAAGGCAGGTGTCAATCATAGTCCCTCCGACATCTGTGTTCTGCTTGGCCCTGACGTGTAGTACGCACCCCAGTGGGACACCCTGACCCCTGACCCCTCACCTCCTGGGCTGGGCATGATGGGAGTTCCGGGAGGTCCACTGCCTCCTGGAGGGCCCTGCAACCATCCAGAGCAGAGAATCACTTTTGGGTACTCACAGAGAACAAATGAAAACGCATTACATTACATTACATCCAGCATCAGGCCTGAACTGAAGAAGGCTTTTGCTTTAAGCCCCAAAAGAAGTCTAGTTGCCTATAACCTAGCTCTTGTGACACTGCATTACATTTAGCATATGCTTTTACCTACAGACTAACTCGCACAAAAGTACACATGCATTTAGGATGACTGAAAATGCTCAAAACCTACCACATAGTTTCCTGGAGACGAGGACGAATACGCTATCTGTAAAGCAAGGATATCCACGTATTAAACATTTCCTTACTGTGGGGACACACAGAGGTAACAGCAGTACAGCACGACTACTAGTGTCAACTCACTGAGTTTGCGTTGGGGTTAGGCCACGGAC